>CM053266.1:45506725-45816725 GCA_028583415.1 Protea cynaroides | reverse complement strand
CCACATGCATAACGATTACTATAGAGACACTCCCAATTAAACCAAACCCATCCACCATTACTGAGTATCTTACTGTTTTCTAAAACCCAGAAAGAGGCGATGGAGAAAAAATAACATGAGCAAGATTTGATGACTTCTACGACGATTATGTTGACAAGGACAATGAATTTGATGATGAATTTTGAAGATTCCATGAGCAAGATGAAACCCATCAAGACGCCGTGCCCGGCAAAAATGGAGATAAAAATGGTGAAGGGGAAATAACCAAAAGGGAGGTGACAATAATGGAAATGGCAGGGGAGAAAACAATCCTGGTGGTGCCAATGGTGGTGGTCCTGGTGGTGCCAATGGTGGTGGTAAGAAGGGTGGAGGGAAGAATGATGTTGGTGCCAGTGGTGGGAGTGGTCAAGCAATGAATATGATGATGAAATTGAAGAACTCCCGAGCAAGATTTGATGACTTTGATGACAAGGTTCTACTGGTTCTTCTTGTCGGCCAATTGAAATCAGCAAGGCTACTCTTGTCTTTTTACTTTACAAAAGGGCAATATAATCCTTTCACAATACCCATAAAGGTATTTTTACCTATCCAAGTATGGTATGAGTAAATTTTCCTATTTTTATTTATTTTTTAATCAATATCGGCCACATGTCTGCATGTCATTAGAGCCGGATCGGTATTGGATTAATTTTGCCAGGGGGCGGTCTTGAAACTAAGACCTTGGTACAATCATAACTGTCCAAGACCTTGAGCACATGCAGTATTTAAAAAAAAAAAGAAGATTATACAATGAGGTTTTCATACATAATAATGCAATCTTAACTTTAAAGCTATGTTATTTGTAGAACACCCTTTTTTTTTTCTTTTTTTTCTTTTTTTGGGTAGCAACTTGTAGAATACTCACATAGACGCTTTTTCATCCCTCCCACAACCACCTCAACAACCTCCACACCTTATAACTAAATATTCATTAATATATCAACTAAACAGGGGAGAGATGTCCCCACAACCAAGCATG
This sequence comes from Protea cynaroides, assembly GCA_028583415.1. NCBI lineage: Eukaryota > Viridiplantae > Streptophyta > Magnoliopsida > Proteales > Proteaceae > Protea > Protea cynaroides. Next base: position 45,815,707 of record CM053266.1, on the reverse strand, counting down.
ACAAGACCATTCAATAAAAAAGATAAAAACAACTAATTAAAGCTCTAAAGCATATATCTTCAATCACTTACACAGCAATATGATTTTGTATTGGTATTGCACATCCAATAAGTCACAGCCCACAATCATAGACTTCTTTTTGAAGCATCATTATTGATCTGTTCACTGGTTTTCTTTTACATTACCTGTCTCAGAATATTCCGACTGTATCATACTTGTCTTAAAGGATGTAGTTTAAATGCCCATTCATTGATTTCAACTACCAGAATGCTTAAATATTGTCCTCCGTAAATTGTTCTCTCTATTTTCTCAGCCTGAAAATTTTTGATACTGTGGCCATTGTAGAAAAGTGCAAAAGTACCAAAACACTCCATTACTACCAATGCAGAAGCAAGTCCAAATAAACCCAAGAACCATGAGGCCCTTGACTACCCATTAGAATATCAACCAGTGAGGAAGATCAATTCACAGCAGAGACATGGGTGAGTCCAGACCATGGTTAATCCAACTAAACAGTGAAGCAATGGCTATGCATGTAGTGCTTGTCAACTAAGATTCTTTCAAATGTAACATGAAATATCCAAACAAAACAAAGCATTTTTCTGATAATTGCCTTGAATAGTCATATGGTTACACCGTTACAGTATGCATATGGCTCCCATCACATTTCTCAAAAATTTGAGCACATACCATTAAAAATTTAGTTATTTCTTGGCATAATTGATGGCCATGGGGTTCTGGGGAGTAATCTTGAAGCCCTGAAGGGCCTGCATGGCAATTGACGACTGCACATCATCTTCAAACTCTACAAATGCAATACCAGGCTTTGCTTCTATCATTCGTACTTCCTTGAAACCTGGGTATTGTTGGAATAGCATTTGCAACATCATACTCGTCGTCTCATGGGGTAAATTCTGAATGAAAAGTATATTGTTTGGGGCCATTGCTGCATCCTGAGCACCTGCCTTTCCTGGGAAAGAAGCCTGCGAACATGTACAAACAATTAAAATAAGGGGAAAAGAAAAGACAAAACTCAAAAGAAGCAAGCCTCACAGAATATCCTTATTGTTCAAATGAAATTGAGCTCCCAAACCCAAGGGTAAAATCGGCCAATTGGTCCTAAAGGATGGACTACCAGCTTGATATCACAAGAAAATGGGAGACAACCCACTCCAAGGTTCAAGAGGATGGAATGGAGGACAGGATTAGCTCCAGTCGATCTCCAATCAAATCGGTCCGGATTGTAAAGGATTGGCCATAAAATCACCCAGAATCAGCTTACTCGTGATATTTCCATGCTGATCCGGGGTGCCGCACGGGATTGGGCCCAACCGATCCCAACCAATCCGAGCCGAGTCCTTGAACCATGACCCCCTCCCTAAAGTACAACATAAACGCATTTGAATTACCATAGGTATCAGTTTACTTCTTTCTGCTATGTGCAGAAATTGAGAGTCCTGTCACAATTACTCTGGGGGGAGGTGTCTGAAGAACTTAGTTCCAAAATAGAACTATCATCATCCAATGATGCAGTACCATTCCTTGACAAAAACTCAGCCCTTGGATATACTTTATAAAGCATTAGTATCAGCTTTGGTATTATGGAGCATTGTATTAATAGATGTGTCGAGAGGCATCAAAACCTACACTTCCTATGAACTCAAAAGAGTTCTAGGTTGTGTGTGGTGAGACGATTACACCAACCCAATAAAGATTTGAACTGAAAATCCATAATCCTAATTGCTATGGGAATACCATTTAGTTAACCTATGCCTGTTTGAACAACGAAGCAATGAGCTGGTTACTAGTTCTATAGTTATTAGTTCATAGTGTTCATACTATGGTTTTTGGGCAGGTCCTTTTTTTGAATCCTAGTCCTACCCTAAAAAAAATCAACGAGTCACACATTACAGAAATTAGATTATTTCCATCATTTTTATTTGAGCTTCAGTTTCAATAGTCAAAAGTTCTTTGTTTTGTGTTATCTTGGTGTTATTTGATATCTTATTGAGTTACTTATCCAATGAGACCAAGATCTTGCAATCCCAATCTATATTTGGAAAATTCTGACCAACTTTTTAATTGCGTTTCAGTCAGTGATGGACTTCCTATTTTACAAAATCTGCTTAATTTAAGAAAAGAGCGTCACAGTGCACGGGGCTCCCGCTACTGCAGGGTTCTACTAAAATTCTCTCTCTCAAATTAGTGATTCTATTTAACTAAGGAGTTGAGCAATCATTGGAGTTGCTAAAATTGAACTCAGAATTTAATTAGTAATTTTAATAACGGTCAAAAAGTAAAAGTCAAACCCAACTCAGACTTATTCCAAGTCCCAACTAGATGGGATTGTCTACTTGGATCCTCTTTCACCAATCAACTCTATTCCGTACTTCAGAGATATACTTGTTAACCATCCTAAGCTATGCATGTCTTTTCTCACTTCTCTTAGAGTCATTTTAAGCATGTCTCTACCTCTTTTAGCTTATTCAATCTGAATCATATCTTACCGCTGCATAATAAAAAAAAATCAACTCCTAGAGTCATTTTTTTATTCACACACACACACACACACACAAAAGGAAAAACTCATATACGCAATTAGGGGTCAGGTTAGTGCCTATTTGCCTATATAAAGAATTGTAAACAACATATTTTGGATGAAATGGAATAGTTTTTTTTTTAATTATGGTTAAGGGATCGGTTCTCTTTCCAATTGTCAAATCATAGCTTTGTTCATGGTGAGCATGCCCCTTGCCTTTCTCTCTCACGTTCAATTTTCCAAAAAAATAATTTCAGGCCCATAATCCGCAGGGTTTTGTAAATCTGTGTGCATCATCTAATCTCTCTCCATGGAAAATACAAACCCTTTGAAATGCTTCTTGGTGAATAACAAATGCACTGGAAGTTCAGTTGATGCTTATCAATATGGGGAAACCTTTTAATTTTCAATTTTTAAGCTAGCCTTATGGATGTTTCCAATAGAAACTTTTTGTCATCAAAATTGTTCGCTTGAATATTCTACACCCAGAAAAAAATGGACAAGAATATATGTGATGTTACTTGATTTGGATCTTTACTTTCTTAATGTTATTTTGGTTCCAATGGTGTTTATATCACTGCCATATATGCTGCAAACTCTGTTACTGAGCGCAGAAGAATGTGGGAGGACCTAAGTATGATTCATACCTCTTTGGGAGGCAGCCCGTGGGGTATGATAGGAGACTTTAATATGGTCAGATCAGCCGACGAAAAAATTGGAGGAGCTATTGATGAGAGCTCGGTGGGGGAGTTTTCGAGCTGCCTTGACACTATTGGTATGGTGAACCTCAAATGAGTTGGCCTGAAATTCAGTTGGAATAATAGAAGAGTGGGTGATCAGAGAATCTCTTGTAAGCTTGACAGAGTTCTTGTAAATGATAGCTGGCTTTCTATTTTCAGTTGCTCGGAGGCTTGCTTTGAATCATCCGGAATATCTGACCATTGTCCAATCATCCTAACCATGGATCAGTATATTTTCTTTGGTCCTAAACCTTTCAAGTTCTTTGACATGTGGGCTCATCATGATGATTTCTTGGGTATTGTGACAGAAGCTTGGGCTAGGATTCCATTGGAATCCCACCAACCTCTGGTCAGATGTGCCCAGAAATTAAGAGAGATCAAGAGAGCTCTTGTATCTTGGAATAAAAGATCCTTTGGTAACATATCTAGTGCAGTTCAGGAATGCAGAAATGAGTTGAGGGATGTCCAACTCAGACTTCAAGTCCATGTGACCGACTCTTCTCTTGCTCAGACTGAAAAGGATCTATCTCTTAAGCTGGGCAGCCTTGTGGCTCAAGAAGAAAGCTTCTTCAAACAAAAATTCAGAATTTGTTGGCTTAAACATGGAGACAGAAATACATCTACTTTCACAAATCAGTTAAAGCTAACCAAAACAAGAATCATATCTCATCCTTGCAAGTGGAGGGTGGCAACTTAATTACTGATGTTGTTGGAATTAAAAAGGTGGCTGAGGATTACTTCTCTAAGTTGTATGGTCCTTCTGACCACCCCTTTTTGGAGAGTGTTCCTTCGGATCTTTTTGATAAAGTCCTTTCTACTGATCAAATTGCTAGCTTGGCTGCCTTGCCAGCTGAAGAGGAGATTCTTAAAGCCATAAAATCTATGAAGTCCCAGAAGGCCCCAGGTCCAGATGGTTTTAGTATGGGCTTCTTCGTTGCCGCTTGGGATATAGTAAAGGGAGATATTCTTGCAACAATCAAGAGCTTTCTCTACAACCCAAGACAGATTAGAGAAGTCAATCAAACCTTCCTTTGCCTCATCCCAAAGAAGGAAGGTGCCTCCGACATTGCTGATTTTCGTCCCATAGCTCTGTGCAATACTTTGTATAAAATCATTGCAAAAATTCTAGCTGTAAAATTGAAAGAGGTGGTGGGAGACCTTGTCAATCCATGCCAATTGGCTTTTAATCATGGTAGGAACATTGTGGATAATATTATGATCTGCACGGATCTCATCCGGGGCTTTGATAGGAAAAATCAGGTCTCTTGCTGTTATGCTTAAGATTGACCTCCAAAAAGCTTATGACAAGATCAGATGGGAATATATCATGGAAGTCCTGAAAAACATGAAGTTCCCTGAGAGATTTAAACAATGGATTTGGTGGTGTATTTCTTCGGCCAAATTCTCAGTTTTGGTGAATGGTAGGCCTGCTGGATTCTTCAATGCGAATCGGGGGATTAGACAAGGCTGCCACATGTCTCATTTCTTGTTCACCCTGGCTTTGGAAGGTTTATCTAGGAAGCTCCAGATCTGCTCCCTTCATCATCGGATTGACTTCTTTCCCCGTTGTAAGGAGATCGACCTCACCCACTTGGCTTTTGCGGATAACATCATGATCTTCTCGAAAGGTAACACCAAATCTCTCATGTCTATTATGGAGGTCCTATGCTGTTTCAGCGCTATGTCGGGATTAACCATCAACAAGCAAAAAATCTCTTTTGTTCCTTATTGGGATTGATGAGCCTCACCTTGAGAACCTCAGCAATATTGTGGATTTCCCCCTTGGTATGCTGCCGGTCACCTATCTTGGGCTTCCCCTCATAGCTTCCAGACTTTCGGTACACCATTGCTCTCCTATTCTCGACAGGCTAAGGAAGAGACTTCAACTATGGAAAGCCAGATTTCTATCTTATGCAAGCAGATTTGAACTTGTCAGATCAGTCATGCAGAACTCCTATTTGTATTGGACAGGGATAGTTGGCCTTCCTAGCCCAATTATCCAGAAAATTGAAAGTCTTATGAGTGCCTTCTAATGGGAAGAGATGTAGAACAATAAGTTCTTCCACACTATCGCTTGGGCAAAAGTTTGTCTACCAAAGGAGGAGGGCGGATTGGGAATTCACAAAGTAAAGGAGGTCAATCTTGCTTGCATTTCTAAGCTGATTTGGCGCCTTGTGGAGGAGAAATCCGCCATCTGGGTGAATTGGATTTACAACAGGTACCTGAAGAAAGATTCTCTATGGACAGTCACAGAAAACAAAGGGCTCTTCTTGGGTATGGAGAACCATTCTCCGTCATAGGCAGATGGCGCTCCCCAACATTAAATCCCTTATTGATGATGGATATCAACTCTCCTATGGTTGGATAATTGGTATCCTCATGGTGTTATAGTGATGGCTTATGAGGAAAAGACTAGAACTGATCATGGTCGGGATAGAATGGCCATTGTCTCCTCAATCTTATCTGATGGATCCTGGAGTACTAGTAGGGCCTCCTCTTCGAGACTTCTCCAGGCTCAGGAAGCTCTGAATACTATCTCCCGTTGCCCTCCAACGAGCGGGGATATCACTATATGGACTGCGTCCTCGAATGGAAGATTTTCTTCCTCATTGGCTTGGGATACGGTCAGATCTCGAAGCCCCAAGGTTGATTGGAGAGATGTAGTGTGGTTTCATGGGCATTATCCTCAACACAGTTTCATCCTTTGGAGAGCATTAACTATGTCTCTCCCGACAAGCTCGCTTCTCCATGATAGAGGTGTTATCCCAAACCCATCTTGTGGCTTGTGTTGGGCGGCAGACGAAGACATCAATCTCCTCTTTTTCGAATGCCCTTTCTCCAAGAAAGTTTGGGATAAAATTCTTGGTAAGTGCTGGCCTTTTAGGAAAAGAATCTTGCCTTTTGACCTTGAATGGAAATGGTTGCTTAAGGAGCTCAAGGCCAAATCTCCCTGTGATACTATAGCCAAGCTTGCTTTCTCTACTATGTATACCACACATTTGGTTCGAAAGAAACCTTCGTCGATGGGCGGCCAAGGCTAAAAGTTTCGAACAGATTTGGAAGACCATCAGCTTTGATATTCATGGCAATGTGCTGCTATTTAGGCCTCCTTGCCCGAACACAGCAAGAAATAAATTTATTTTGTCATCTTGGAATATGGGTACTCCTTGAGTGTTTGGAGATCTCATTGGTTTGCTTTTCTTGCCTTTTTGTGTTGAATGATGGAATGACTTGTCTGTAATAGACAGAGGTCCTCTTATTTATAATGTGAGAATGAATACAAAGAAAGAAAGAAGTAGTACAGGTAGTACAATACAGGTAGTACAATGAGGGTAGTACAGGTAGTACAATTGTACAATATAGGTAGTACAATGAATTTAGACAAAAAATGAAATACGTAATATTCTCAACACTCCCCCTCAAGTTGGTGCATATATATCATGCATGCCCAACTTGGACAATATCATATGGAAGGATTTCCCTGGCAAACCTTTGGTGAAAATGTCTGCTAGTTGGTCCTCTGATCTGACAAACAGAATCTCGATTTGTCCACAGTCCAGTTTCTCTTTGATGAAGTGACGGTCTACCTCAACATGTTTTGTCCTATCATGCTAAACCGGATTATTAGCAATTCTAATGGCTGCTTGATTATCACAGAATAATTTCATGGACTGGTTACACATAACCTTCAAATCTTTGAGTAGTCGTTGTAACCATAGTAGTTCACATATTCCATGTGTCATTGCTCTGTATTCTGCTTCTGCACTGGATCGGGCAACCACATTTTGCTTCTTGCTGCGCCAGGTTACCAGATTGCCACCCAAGAATGTGCAATAACCAGAGATAGACTTATGATCAGGACTTCCTGCCCAATCTGCATCAGTATAAGCCTCCACCTGGATTTGTTTATTTGGTGAATCTAAAATAGCATATGCTTCCATTTTCAGAGGGTCATTAGGAGATAACAGGATTCCTCTTCCAGGGACTGACTTTAGGTAGTGTAGTATCCGATAGACAGCCTCCATATGTGTAGAGTATGGGTCGTGCATAAACTGGCTTACCAAACTAACTGCGAATGCAATATCTAGCCATGTGTGGGCAAGATATATGAGTCTGCCAACAAGTCTCTGATATCTTCCTTTGTATTATGGTGTGCCTTCTTTTGCCCTTAGCTTGGTATTGAGATCGAGAGGAGTATCACAAGTTCGAGCCCCAAGTAACCCTGTTTCTGAGAGAAGATCAAAAACATATTTTTTTTGAGATAGATAGATGTCTTTTGCAGATCTGGCAACTTCAATCCCAAGAAAGTACCTAAGTTTGCCAAGGTCTTTGATCTCAAACTCCTTCCCTAGAAATGCCTTTAGTTTCGTGATTTCATCATTGTTATTGTCAGCAATGATGATATCATCTACATATACAATTAAGGCAGTAAAAGTGTTAGGGGAATGTTTTATAAATAAAGTATAGTCAGCATTGCTTTGAACATAGTCAAATGCTACCATGATTTATTAAATCTTCCAAACCATACTTTAGGGGATTGTTTTAGACCATAAAGAGATCGCTTCAACTTGCAGACTTTTCCTTGGCTTTTATCATCTGTGAAACCCAGTGGGCAGTTCATATAGACATCTTCAGTAAGTTCTCCATGAAGGAATGCATTTTTTACATCTAACTGTTGCAAGTCCCAGTTGTGATGTACAGCACAAGACAGTAAAACCCTGATGGTAGTCATTTTGGCCACTGGAGCGAAGGTTTCTTGGTAGTCAATCCCATATGTTTGAGTAAATCCCCGTGCAACCAATCTAGCCTTGTACCGATCAATAGTCTCATCTGGTTTCTGTTTCACTATAAAAATCCACTTGCATCCTACTGACCTTGATCCTGCAGGAAGTAAAACAAGATCCCATATAGCATTTTTCTTCAGAGCCCTCATTTCTTCCACCATTGCAGCTTTCCACCTTTTATTCATAATTGCATCCTTCCATTTTTGAGGAACAGACATAGAAGAGAGCGAAGACACAAAAACACGGAAAGAAAGGGAAAGGGAGTCATAGGAAACATAATTGGAAATAGGATGTAGAGTGCAGGCCTTAGTTCCTTTTCAAAGTGCAATTGGAAGATCAAGATCAGAAGAAGGAGTAAATTCAAGAAGGCTCAGTAGACTCAGTTTTTAGATCTAGGGCTAGCGAAGGGACATGTGCAGGAGTGGTAGTGGTCTTTCCTTGCTTGTCTTTGGCACGGCTATAAACTTGCAGAGGTGACTTGGTGGTTGGATGCTTGGATGGCGCAGTTGTATCGAGCACTTGTTCTTGGACTATTTCTGGTACATCAGGTATATCCGGTATAAGTACATTAGGGATATCAGGTGCATCTTCAACTGTTTGTCTCCCCCTGAAGAGGAGCCTAATAATAGGAGAAATGCTCATGAAAAATGACATCTCTACTAACAAGGACCTGACGAGAGGAGGATGATAACACTTGTATTATTTCTGTGTTGCAGAATACCCTAAAAATATGCACTTTAATCCACGTGGATCAAGCTTGCCAGGGGAATGATGGTTACGAGCATAACAAAGACAACCAAAGACTCTAGGAGGAAGAACAAAATCAGAATTTCCAAGTAAGATGTCCAAGGGAGCCTTGTGGTCTAAAACTCGAGAAGGAAGGCGGTTGATCAAGGATGCTGCAGTGAGGACTGCATCACTCCAGTATTGAGCGGGAACATGTCTTTCAAACATTAGTGCTCTAGCTGTTTCGAGTAAGTGGCGGTTCTTTCTTTCAGCGACTCCATTCTGAGCAGGAGTGTCCACACAACTTGTCCGATGAATTATCCTGTTATCAGTCAAGTATTGCTAAAAAAATCCTTCAAGATATTCCTTACCATTGTCACTACGGAGCATCTTCAACTGAATTTGAAACTGCATCTTGATCATATTGTGTTAATGGCGGAAGCATGCAAAGACCTCATTTTTTTGACGCATCAGATAGACCCATGTAATACGAGTGTGACAATCAGTAAAGGTTACAAACCACCTATAACCAGAAATAGAGGTAGTCCGTGTTGGACCCCAAACATCAGAATTGACTAAATCAAAGATACAAGAACTTCTTGAAACAGAAGGTAAATAAGAAATACGAGCCTGTTTGGCCAAAACACAAGCCTCACATAATAACTCACCTTTATTACATTGTTTAAATAATTTTGGAAAAAAATGAGATAGAACAGCAAAAGAGGGATACCCAAGACGGCGGTGCCACTGAAGGGTACTGACTGTGGAATGGGAGGAAGGTGTTAAACGACTATTGTCAAGCAAGTACAGGCCACCATGCACACTACCATGTCCAATCGTCTTCCCGTTCTCTAGATCCTGAATCACACAATAGGTAGGAAAAAATGTTACTTTACAATTTAGAGACTTTGTAAAACTACTAATGGAGAGTAAATTTGTGGATAAATTAGGAACATGTAGAACGGAATTTAAATCAAGGGAGAAAGAATAGTGGATGGATCCAATTCCAGATATAGGAGAGAGGGATCCATCAGCGACCTTCACAGTATTATGTCCAAAAGAAGGAGAGTATAAATAAAAGGACTCAGACGAACCAATCATGTGGTCAGTGGCTCCAGTATCTATAACCCAAGGGCTAGAGACAGAGAAAGCACAATGACCATCATGGGAAATACCTGACTGAACAAAAAAAGAACCCGGATTGGTAGATGCAGATGTGGATGATTGATTTGTAGTCACAGGAGGTAGTCGAAAGAGATGCCGGAGAGTCTGAAGTTCTTATGCAGAGAGTTGTGGCAGAGGACCAGTAGGAGGACTTGCTTCAGTTTGATGTGCTTGAGGTGCGTGGGAGGATTTTGCCTTGTGCATACCTTTTTCCCGGCGTTTTGCTTCAAAATCTGCCGGTTTGCCATGAAATTTCCAGCATGTGTCTTTGGTGTGCCAAAGCTTGCTACAATACTCACATTTGATAGCATCACGGGAAACAGGAGGACTCTTGTATGTCTGAGTATTTGTCTTGAGAGCAGACCTATCCGGAACAGAAGGGGACAACATTGTTATTCATCTTGGTCCTCTAACTGAACCATGGAATAAGCCTGTTCGAGGGTGGGGAAAGGGTCACTGCTGAGAATCTGTAAGCGAATAGGATCAAGTTCCACATTTAGTCCTGCCAGAAAAGTATAAACCCTGTATTTCTCTTCCCTTTTGTGAAATAAGGTAGCATCTTCTTCACATTTAGCATGAATAGAATCATAAAAATCAATTGTTTGCCAATAGCTCCTCAACTTAGTATAATATTGGGATATAGTCAATTCTTTTTGGATAGTTTCATTAACACTTTTTTGAATGGCATAAATTAAAACAGCATTTCCAACTTGGGAATAAGTGTCCTTAGCAGACTTCTAAATTTGTGCAACAGTATCCAATAACAAATAGCCCTCGGCTATAATGTGTTGCATGGAATTGAGGAGATATTGCATTACCAATGAATTTTCAGCATACCATTTCTCCAAAACAATGTCCTTAGTCAGAGGTTTTTTCTTGGTGCCGGTGAGATATCCCGATAATCCCCGAGCTATAATTGTGAGTTGGGTGGCCCGAGACCACATTAGGTAATTACCACCATCAAGTTTAGTGGTATTAGTGGAAATAGTGAGATTGTCCATTTTAAAACTCTCTATCCCAGAAGAGGTTACTTCAAATGTCATCCTTGAGTTGTGTATTCAAGAACAAACACCCAAAAACAATATGAACAGCCTCCCTGTCTAGTTATAGCACAATATATGGAGATCAAAGTAAAAATATCACTTGTCAGATATCCTAACTTGTCCCATGTGCAACATAATATATGGAAATCAATTCTGGTTTGCACCCACTTTTTTGTTTATTGGGGTAAACTCAGAAACTCATAGATATCCGACCAGACTGAACCATATTATTAATATCCAGACTGATAAAAGAAATTTTTGATTTCCAATAAAGAGAAAAAAAAATTATCCGTAATGAGGGATAAAAAGAAGGGCAGTACCTATATCATTGTATGATTCCCTCTTTGGTTGTTGCCCCTAGTGGGGAGAGAAAAAAAAAACAAAAGAAAAAGAAAAGAAAAGAAGGAAAGTCGGTGGTCGGCCGTGGTAGGTTGGCAGCGGAGGTGGGGCGGCAGAGGGATCTGGCGGTAGAGCTAACTTGGCTTTGATACCATGTTGAATGATGGAATGACTAGTCTGTAATAGACAGAGGTCCTCTTATTTATAATGTGAGAATGAATACAAAGAAAGAAAGAGATAATACAAGTAGTACAATGAGGGTAGTACAGGTAGTACAATTGTACAATACAGGTAGTACAATGAATCTAGACAAAAAATGAAATACGTAATATTCTCAACATTTTATTTTTGTTGGGCTAATGGCCTTGTTTTGTAAGGAGCCTGGCTCTATCCTTCGGATACTTAGGTTTGCTTTCTCCTTTTCGGGGTGTTGTTAATATATTCTTTACTCACCCAAAAAAAAAATGTTATTTTGGTTGATTGACAATGGAAAATTACATCTCTTTTTAACCTTTCATGAACAAATAAATTATATATTGGGTTAATCTTTCCATCTGCAAATAAAGAAATTCTAGACTGTGACTATTTTTATGTTTGGTTTCGGCTAACGTAGACAAATGGGTGACATAAGAGTTTGAGCGACTGCCTTCATGTTCAATAATAATAGTCTCCTTAAACAAAGAGAACTTAAATAATGGAATAATGTAATAAGAATAGAGTTTTTTTCTCGGGGATCCCTCAGCTAGGGAACTCCATGGTCTGGAGTCATCCACTCACAAAAAGGAACAAACCCCCAACCCCCCCCCCCCCTTATATGAAGTTTCCATAATACCCCCTATCCTAGAGTCAGTCATTATGACTTCCTTTCTCTGCTCTACTCCCCCCCCTGGCGAGAACCTCTCCCCATGCATTCTCGTATATGGTAATTCAAATAAAAAATAAAATGATGACAAACTTACAGTGGGGCCGCCATTTACGTGATCGCTAGTACCATTAGCATTAGCAGCAGATTGTGGTCCCTCAGCCTTTCGTTTTCTTTCAGCTGCAAAAAAATATTCAAGTCAAATGAATGCTACCAATAGTACCAAAACATAGTAAAACTGAAAACATTAAGAGATCAACAGGTTAAACACTTCTACCAACAATCCAGTCAGGAAAATGATGTTTATAATTGCTAAAATTTTGAACATAATAACAAAAACATGGGACCTAAAGTGGCATGCACCTCCATTCATGCAAATATGTTTGTGATGTTACTCCATTTTGATTGGAACTAGCTGAAAACATTTTACAACACTATGTTCTCAAATAAGATAGTAAGGATGAAGACAATTTTTTTGAACCCCCTGGTTGACATATTAAAGTAACATGAACATGTTCCCACAGTCTAGTACCAAGGAAAAGTCTATAGTGGTGGAGACAACAGACCCGACAAGTTCTGAAAGCATCACAAGTTTCACCTCATGGAGCACCATACTGGATTCACAAGCTCTGATCAGTCATTGTTCTCAAACTTTCCATCTCTAATCAAATCCTTTTTAACTCTCTACTAAGAAGAGAGTTCTCTCTGTCACCCCTACTATTATATCAATAGTTTGTAGACCATATTTTCATTATGATGATGACAAAATTTCCATTTTGTTAGAAGCAAAGAGAAACACAATTTTCACTAGCAAATTGAGAGTATATTGAAATGAAAAGAAACTGTAAAAACAAAACTTTTATGGTTAGAGTTTTCATTCATTTTTATCAGTTTTTTTTTTTTTTTTTTTTTTTTTTTTGGGGCTGGGGGGTTCTTACACGAATGGTGCTCGGGCGATTTCCACACTACTAGAGAAATAGGAGATGGGAGGTGGGGGAGAGGGAGGGGGGAGGGAGGGGGAGAGGGAATGCTTCAAGGCACACATGAAGGCAGGAGAGTCGAACCCATGACCTCCTGGGTGCCTGCACTCTACTAGGAAGATACCAACTAACATGGGAAGGCTTGTTCATGTTGGAAGTAATGTGATGTAAAGTGAAATGGGAAAAAAGAATGGCCCACAACAGAGAGAAGATATGAGGGAAGAGAAATTTTGGTGCTATTTTCAGAAGAAAATGGAAATGATAATTTAAATTAAAATATTACTCAAAATAATAAAAAAATATGTGGGGCCAACAGAAATTTGCGTTGCATCCGAATGCAAGAAAATTGGTTTGGATCTAAAACTTATTGATTTTACTTCACTTTTGGCATTTTTATTAGCTTTCATTCATTTCTTTTCTTATCTTAACAAAATTTAAATGTTGCTTCACGTTTTATCAAACAACCCTAAAATAAGTAGAAAAGAGGAATCACGAAAATTCATCATTTCAACAATTTTTTTATCTGACTGAGGCACAAGCATAACACAAAGGACAACATTCCAGAAGACTGGTGTCGTCGACATAATATTCCTTAGAAATACAAGAACCTTTTTCTTCCTGCTTCTTTTTCTTCTCCCGTGGAACATAGGTCCCATCTGCCTTTGCAATACAATCTGACTTTGTTTTTGCATATTGTATCCGCTGCAACAAGTAAAACATATCCAACTGATGTTAGTTAACAAAATTCAATCCTACATTAAGCACATACTCCCCCAAAATCATTGTAATAGCAGGTTCTGCTCCCCTCCCCCCCCCCCCCCCCCCCCCCCCCCTTTCCCCCCTCCCCCCTCCCCCCTCCTTTTTCTTACAATGAGTAACGTGACTGCAGGTTATTCATACAAGAACATAAGGAAATAATTAGATCTGGAAATAGTCATACACTACTAGATGTATCACATATACTGATATACATCAATTTCATACATAGATCTCCTGTCATATAAATGTATATTTCATACACATCTATAAATTTTATTAATGCATATTTTGAAAATCTACGAGATTTAAATTTAAAAATAACCTTCTCAGGAGAGGCTTGCAAATTTGTTCATTATGAAACAGATCATTGTTCAATATCGTAAACCCCCCCAAAAAAAAAAAAAAAGGAAAAAGAACCTTGTTCTATGATTAGAAAGGTAACAGCACAAAAAAGATGCTTCAGTGTCTCCTCAGCACCCTTATATAAGAAATGTGTGCTTGATAAATGCAAATCCTAGTGCATCTGGGGCTTTGCTGTGAGATTCTTGAAAACAGCTGCACTCAACCCAATCCAATTTTGTCATAAACAAACTAATAGAACAGAAATCCGGCAACTAAGATCAATACATCTCTTAGAGTAATAGAATTGTAACCATACACTGCTTTGACTTAATCAAAGTAGTTAGTGCTAGTTTCTAGGACTTTGACTCCTATTAGTATATGGACTCCTTATTAGTCTATTAGTTTGGTTTTCTAAATTCCTTTACCAATTAGGCTTGTTAGTTTTCTTTTCCTATTTTGAGTTTACTTTGTCTTTAGTTTGTGACTAGGACTCTGACTTATAGAGTCCTAGATCCTCTCTAATAGTTGTCTTCTATTTTCTATAAATACAAGTTACAAGGAGACGAGCAAACACACTCTCTCTTTCCTTTACACGTTGACTCTCTCCATCCTTTACACGTTGACTCTCTCCATCTTCTCTTATTTTTCTATTTTGTTGCTTGATATCAGAGGGGTGCCGTTTTGAGAGTCATTTAAAGATCTCCGTTGTGGTGTGCAGCCACCATTGCAGCCTATCTCTATAGACTAGATCAGTCCCTTCAATTTTTGACTGAGTTTGGTTTCCTATTGCTGCTACTTGATCGATAAAGATCAGATTTAATGAGGTATATTTTCTGATCAACATCCTTGCTGTTACTGGTTTTTTATCAAGATTCCTGGTACTGCTGCTGCTGGATTTTCTTATTGAAATTTTTGGTATTGCTGCTGCTGGATTTTCTGATCAAGATTATTATTATTATTATTTTCTGCTGCAACCTTCTGCTAGAGATCAAGACTTCTGATCCAGATTCTTTTAAGAATAGATCTCGATCTCCTCTCTTTTACTGCTCTAATTGATCAGACCTTCAATTCTGATCAGGTTTCAAGAATTGCTATTTTCGTTTTCAAGAACTGCTGGTTTCGGTTCAAGAACTACTGATTGAGATATTCCTATTGCTAATCTCAATCTCGTAGTGCTATCTACTGCTGTTTTGCTGATCAAAATCTACCGCTAAGTCTGGCCCCTCAAAATTACTTCTTGGTTGCTACTATCGATCTGATCTGCCTGCTACATTGCTGCTATTACTGGCCCCTCAAAATTACTACTTGGTTGCTACTATCGATCTATACAAGTCTGATCCGACCTGGTATTGATATACTAACTGCTGCTGTCTTGTTACTACTGTCAATCTAATGTGCTGATATGTTGCCTTCTTCTGAATCAAGGAATTCTACCTCAAATTGTATCCAAATTTTGATGACTTATCCTAATTGCCATTAATTACCTGCCCGCAATTTTTGGTCCACATCTGCTGCCTGGATCTTTGACATTTTAAATAATGTCAAAAATCCACTTACTTTGTTACCCTATTCCTAGTCCCACTAGGACTTCACCATATTTCTTAATCCGACCGTTGGATGGTATTGAAACCACTACTTTTGTTGCTCCTGCTACTATTGATGCTACAACTATTTGGTTCACAGTGACCTATACTGTGTTGCTGCCACTACTACTTGGTTCACAGTGACCTATACTATACTGCTACTACTACCACTTGGTTCGCAGTGACCAATATTGTGCTGCTGTTGCTACTACTACTACTACTGCTACTGCTACTACTAGTGTCACTGCCATTGTTATTGCTACTACTTCTGGTGCCACTACTGCTACTACCACTACTACTGCTACTGCTCCTCCTGATACATTGTTTCAAATTAAAGCTCTCACATTCCCTCATTCTCCAACTTGAAGAGGGGTGTTAGAGTCATAGTTCGAAATCTCGATTCTCGAGGGTGTCTCGACCCTTGAGAAAACCGAGATTACCGAGATCTCAACAGCGAGAATCTGCCGAAACTCCCAGAGGGTAAAAATGGGAGTTTCGACAGGGTTTTTTTTTATGGTTTAAGCCATTTTTTGCTGTTTTAAGTCCATTTTAGAACCATTTTAAGGCTATATATTGCAGGAAAATACTTATTCAACATATATAAACACATTTGAAGCATAAAAATAATCACATTATCGAAAAATCATACATTCATAAATCATAAATCCCACAAAATAACATAACTTACGAGTACTCATTATATGAAAGACTTAAATACTCAAAATGAAATAATACATTTCCATTAGTCCATCTCAATGTCTAATCATATGTAGAGTGGCGTGCAGGTTCCATCTGATCAGATTGACTTTGTTGAAGAAAATATATCTCGGTCTGATAAACAAAATCCTGCCACGACATCCTTCGGCTATAGAAGGTCTGGTAGTCTTTCACATATTTCTCATACATATGATCTCGGAAGTTTCTAAAAATAACCAACCTTGGATACGATTCACTATAATGTGGAGTAAAGTGAGCATATATTGGTTGGAGTGGGGGCGTGGTTCTTTGCAAATTTGGGACTGAAAAGAGACTGTCCACAAAGTTTGAGCCAGTCTGTGATGTAGCATTACTAGTATCAGCGGAATAATCATATGCACTTCCCATCATGCGGTCATCATCACCGGAATAAGAACCGTACGCCGAAGTGGTGCCAAATCCATGAGCACTCCACTGCCCCTGCTCCTGTCCACTGCTAACCTCAATGCTCAGTCCTCCAAAACTTGTAGACATGCTATCAATTTCAACATCAGGCATAATATCAGGATCTGGAACGATGTCAAACAAACGATCTTCTTCTTCTTCCACTGGTTGCAAAGGGCGTTCCGTTGACGAGACCTACGTGTATACCCAGTCATAGGCCGTAATGAAGATGCGCGTCCACCATGATCTGAATCCTGTGTAGTGTGTGTATACTAACTCTCACCGGTCCATCTAATAATGGGTACAGTCGGTCTAGGATCACCAACACCACCCTCATCAACACCACCACCCACATCACCACCACCACTACCATCATCACCACTACTATCAGAAGTTGACCAGCCAGTTTGTTCCATTGTATCATCATCGCCTTCTGAGTCACTACCAGTACCAACTGGGGGGTCAAACGGTCTAGGCGACTGTGCGTGTACACGACCCTCATCCGAGGACATAAACCGCTCGAGATTAGAACCCATCGGAGCAGATACAGTGGGGTCGGGCATCCCACTAGGCTCATCCATCACTGGAACTGCTCTGTCTCTCACCCATTCCACATAGGGATCCTCTTCATCTGAAGATAGTTGGAAGACGTCGGCTAGCTCGATCAGCTCTTGTTCATTTCTTTGTTCAAATTTCAAGCATTGTACCCTCAGTCTCATGTTGTAATGGGCGTAGACCAAGTCATTTAGCCGTTGAAAGCCCAATTTATTCCGCCTCTTTGAATGGATAAGGGAGAAAGTACTCCAATTTCGCTCACACCCAGATGCGGAACATGTCTGAGATAGGACTTTGATTGCAATTCTCCTCAACTCAGTTGCATTCTCGCCATACAACAACCACCACTCAGCTGCACAAGATGAAGAACACATTTTAATACACATATTAAATAAGATATGTTACTTGAAAATTTCAATTTCCATAATTTCATACCAGGATCGGTCTTATCTCGTCCAGCCACTGCAGCGGGAGTTCCAGAACTCCCAAGAGCATCTCTGAATGTTTTCATCTACACCCATTTCAAAATTTATAACCATTAACCATTGTAATATGTGGATATTCAAATAATTCAGCACTTAAACCATACAACTCACCTCCAGATTGACCAGTGCTTGTACAGTATAATCTGGCACCAATTTTACCACAACATCTTTTACCGCACCGATAAAGTCAGAATTGAGCCCAAGCACATGTGAATATTGGTACTTGGGGTTCAAATAGTATGCTGTAAAATATGAGTCGCCAGATTAAAATAAAGTACCAACTATTAAGTGGAACTAAATTAAAGACATTATTAAATATACTCACCAATCTTATGCAATGGGTGCATCAGTTGACTCTCCCATCGATCTTTGATAATCTTCACAAAATGTTTGTTTCCACGTGGAAGCACAGTTTTTATACGATCCTTCAACATATCCATGGCAGCATATAAATGTGGCATGGTGGGCTAGAATGTTGTATCCACTAATCTCAGCATCTTCACCACTGGCTCCAGAATTTTGACTACATCTTTCAGTGTTTACCAAAATTCCTCTGAAGCTATAGTAGTCTGTGCTTGAACCCCTCCAGGAGAGCTGGACTCCCTCCACCTAAACCAGTCCTCAGAAGCAAACATCGATCTGAGGCCTACCATCTTTGCCTGAAAGCTCTTTAGGGCTATGTAGTTGGTAGCAAATCTAGTAATGCCGGGTCTTACCAAGTCCCCTCCACATTTCTCCCTCAGCAAGTTTAAAGAATAGCTATGGTTGTATACAAATGTTGTCACCTGGCGTGTTTGTTCAACCACTTGCTTTACTTTTTGGATCTTGCCCATGTCCTTCAACATCAAGTCAATGCAATGGGCAGCACATGGAGTCCAAAAAAAGTTATAATTAGTCATCATCATCTCTCCTGCCTTCTTGTAGTTGCTGCCATTGTCTGTCACAATTTGCACCACATTTGATGCACCAACTTCATCCACCACTGTCTGTAGCAATCCATAGATGTAGTTAGCATCTTTTGTGTATGCAGATGCATCCACAGATTTCAAAAATGATGTCTTCCCATCACTGTAGACCATGAAGTTGATGATGGACTTTCTAGTGGGACCAGTCCAACCATCACACATTATAGTGACCCCATATGCACCCCAATTATTCTTTAACCCTTTTATCCATACTTCTAACTCTTTTTTAATTCTTGGGAGATAGACATTCATCACTTCATATGGAGTGGGGGCTTTAACACCAGGACCAGCCTGAGCACTGCATCAAAGAAAGGCTGATAGTATGGGCCACTACTGGCATTTGCTGGGATACTATTATAGATAGACGACCTAGCAAAGGCATCCCCAATAAATTCTTTTGTACCTTTCTAATTCCACATACTCTTCAATCTCTTCTGTTTGGCGCCAACCTTTCTAAAAACTGCTGGATCCTGCTATAGAATCTCTACATAATCCTCATCCCTAGCAGTAGGTGGTGGTGCCTAGGGTTGTGCTCTAGTATTTTTTGATCTTCTAAACATAGAAGCCAACCTTCCCTTACTCTGTGTTTGTGGTTCTTCGGGCTGCTGAAATGATCTACTACAACCTGCCCCTAAGGCTCTTTGCCTCAACCTTTCCATTTCCATGTCATGGCTGACTTTACTAGCCATTGTTGCCCGTCTCAGATCTCTGGCTTCTTCCTCAGTCAAACCCCTGGTATCTAGACCTTCATCATCTGAACTATCATCATCCAAACCACGCATTGTACCTCGTATTGCTTCCTCAAATTGTTGTTTATTTTTTTCTTTCTCTGCCCTTCTCTGCTGGCCTCCCTTCATCTGTGCAGCTATGGCCCTGGTAATCTCCACAGGAACTATAGGACACTTTGCCACATCTGTAGAAGTCTCACTCAAGTGTTGCTTAAGTCTGGTAATCCCACCAGACATGAGCTTCTTCCCACAGAATTTGCATTGGGTCTTCTTTCTATCACCGTCAATGGCGGTACAATACTGCCAAGCCATGTCAGTACGACCAGCATCACTACCTCCCTCACGAGAACCCGAAGCAGCCATAATATTTAGAACGAGACACTATTACATAAGATGATAAATAGAGAAATTTAAATCAATAGATTTACATTAATAAAACTTAAAATTGAAGAACATAAAAGCATCAAATATGCGAATACAACTCAAAATACATTGAAATTACTTTTCAAAATTTTAAAACTATGTTACAAGAAAACAGAATATTTTTCCTAATTTTTCATAATTATTTAGATATTATTAATAATTTTGGATATTAAATAAAAATAATTTATTTTTTGAAAAATATAATCCGACAACATGAAACCGTAGATTGGTCAATGATGTTCAACATATATTATTTTGAACACCAATAGATAAGTATTAATATTTTTTTTACTAATTTTTTATTGCTGGAAAATAGGATTTATTAGTAAAAATTCATAAAAATAAAAATATGTACAGAAAAAAAAAAACTGAAACCATGACCGCGTAGATCGGCCAACGATGTTCAACATATATTATTTTGAACACTAGTAGATAAGTATTAATATTTTTTTTATTAATTTTTTATTACTGGAAAATAGGATTTATTAATAAAAAATTCATAAAAATAAAAATATGTACAGAAAAAAAAACTGAAACCGTGACCGCGTAGATCGACCAACGATGTTCAACATATATTATTTTGAACACCAGTAGATAAGTATTAATATTTTTTTATTAATTTTTTATTGCTGGAAAATAGGATTTATTAATAAAAAATTCATAAAAATAAAAACATGTACAGAAAAAAAAAAACTGAAACCGTGACCGCGTAAATCGGCCAACGATGTTCAACATATATTATTTTGAACACCAGTAGATAAGTATTAATATTTTTTTATTAATTTTTTATTGCTGGAAAATAGGATTTATTAATAAAAAAATTCATAAAAATAAAAATATGTACAGAAAAAAACTGAAACCGTGACCGCGTAGATCGGCCAACGGTGTTCAACATATATTATTTTGAAAGTAAACTGATTAATATTTAAGAAATGTATTTTTAATTTTTTTAAACAAAAAATAAAATAAATATATATATATACAGGAAAAAAAAATGAAACCGTGGCTGCGTAGATCGGCCAACGGTGTTCATCATATAATATTTTCAATACCATCTAATTAATATTTATCATATTTTTTTTAATTTTTAATTGCTGAAAAATACATTTTTTTAACAGAAAATCAAAATAAAAAATATATATGCAAGAAAATAATTTCGAAAGGATAAGGTTGTAGATCGACCTACTGACTCTCACATATATAAATTTCATGATGAACCAACATGTATTGAACATATTCATGTAAAAAAGTAAGTTTTAGAGAAAAAAACCATACCTCAAACCTTAGATTTGCATAGAATATGTCAAAATGAGCCTCCAACAGCACTTTGATGGAGAAATTTGCAAAGAACAGAGGTTTTCGAACCTTAGATGCAAGGTTGGAGAAGAAGGAATGGAGGAGGAGAAGAAAACAGAAGGTTTAGAGAAGGAAAATGAGTCTCGGTCGAGATCTCGACCGAGACTCTTATATAAAGCCTTGGACCAGTTCGAAACTGGTCGAGACCAGTCGAGAACTAGTCGAGAACTGGTCGAGACTGGTCGAGACCCAGTTTCGACCAGTGATCTCGTCTCGACCCTGTCGAGACCACCGAGAAGGTCGAGATCTCAACCCTTCTCGGTCGAGTTTTAAAACCATGGTTAGAGTAATAGAATTGTAACCGTACACTATTTTGACTAGTCAAAGTAGTGTGCGCTAGTTTCTAGGACTTGTGGACTCCTAATTAGTCTATTAGTTTGCTTTATTACTTTC
This sequence comes from Protea cynaroides, assembly GCA_028583415.1. Lineage (NCBI taxonomy): Eukaryota > Viridiplantae > Streptophyta > Magnoliopsida > Proteales > Proteaceae > Protea > Protea cynaroides. The sequence continues at coordinate 45,793,801 of CM053266.1, read as the reverse complement.
TTTTACCAAGTAGGTTTGTCAGTTTTTTGCTTTATTAGTTTCCTTTACCAATTAGGCTTGTTAGTTTCCTTTACCTATTTTGAGTTTACTTTGTCTTTAGTTTGTGACTAGGACTCTAACTTGTAAAGTCCTAGATCCTATCTAATAGTTGTTTTCCATTTTCTATAAATACAAGCTACAAGGAGAAGAGCAAACACACTCTCTCTCTTTCCTTTACTCATTGACTTTCTCCATCTTCTCTTATTTTTATATTTTGTTACAATATCAAATCCATCTATCTTCTTCATATTGCTTGGCTCTCACCCTCGCCAGCCCCAGGAGGAAAGGGAAGGAAGAAATCTTACTATTAGTCAGGTTTCTTCAAAATCTAGGAATCTTGATCATTGAACAACTCCCTGAGCTCTTGAGCCTAGCAAGTTGAGTGTTTTCTCCGTTGCAAGATAATACAGATGAGGAAAGTAAAGGCCAACAGCATTCTTCCTACACCTGAAATTTTTTGAGAAGTTAACCAACTCACCTAACCTACAGGCAAATGAGTGCCAAGAAGAAATGTGATTGTAATCATCCCCTTACACACCACCATTCAATACAACATGCAGACCACATTTGGAAGCCATTCTCATTCGCAAAGTTGGGAACCACCAGTTTTCTTCCAAAGGTTTTCTTTTTTCCTGATAAATGGCAAATCCCATTCTCATGGTTCTTTATTTATGGTGTGTAGAAGTCTAAAGCCCAGGGCCCCATGCTCTTGCCAAAAAATGTTTTCCCATGCCACGTAATGGAATTTGAAGGGATTATATATCCCTCGCTAGAGGAATCCCAATTACATTTTATCTTGTAAGGTGTTGATAGAGGCATTGCAATGGCCTCAAACCATGCCATCATATGGGTCCAACCCTAGGGTGTTAAAAGGTTAGTTGGAATCTTTGTATTGTGAGTCTACAAAAGGATCCAGTGATGGATCCATGGGGGGCTAGAGAGTCCATAATTTGATCTTAGTATTTTACGCTAAGAGAGTCCAGAATTTGGACACAAGATTAGTGCTGGTCCTTATTATTTTTTAAGTGGTCTTTAGTAGTTAAGTGTTCATGGTTGTCAAAATTGAATTTATTGAACAATAACACCATCGTAAGTAGAGCTCAGTCACAACTATAAATAAACTAAACTCTCAAAAAGAGATGTTAGTGGAAATTCGTAGTTGTCAAGGCGTTGCCCAGGCATCCATGGGCCCTTGGATCCAAAGTGATTGAACACCTTGTTTAATGTAAGAAAGAAGACCGCCTTAGACACCTTGGTGTCTCCTTGAGATTGCCTTGTCTCTTTCTGCCTATGTATCTTATGTTATATCCATTTTTTTACATTTCACAAGTTTACATTGATTTATGTTTATTGCTTTGCTTTTTGAAGAATATGCCTACATTATATCCTATGTCATGTTTAATATGTTGGTATTCTCAAATTAGGTCATTACTAGCATAATTATATCATATTGCATTGATACGGCTTCTATGTTGCACATAGGCATAATTTTATATCGTTGCTATATTATATAAAATGCACACCTAGGGCGCCTTATAGTCTAAGCACTTAGATGGGCCATCCAATGCCTTAGGTCGCTTTGACAACTATGAGTGGAATGAAATGAAGTGGATCCCAGGAGTTGGGAGCAGCAGCTTGGCTGTATATCCAAAGTTTATCTTCTCTCTATGCTCTCTCTTTGTAATTCTTAATACTCTTCTTTTCCATTCTCTCTGTCTTCTTTACTGTTTTTCACCTGCTGATTCAGATCATTCTGCATCAGAACATCTAAACAAAGGATGAAAAAGAAAACACTAAACGGTGGATTGTCTAATCCTTTACTTATAGTAGATCAGATTGTTCTCATCCGACACCAATCTAGATTGGACAATAAAGATGATCTTTCAAAACCTTTCCATCTGAAGCAGTTAATGTAACAAAACCCACTAACAACCCCTTCACTATAAATTATCACCCATAAAAACATGCGATAGCTGCAAGTCCAGTCTAATATCGAAAAATATTAGTCCACACTCAAAACACATATTAAACGTCAGTGTAGATTGTAAAGACTAACCATGGGCTTTTCATAAAATGGAAAGTTTTGCATTTGACGCACAGCATTACTAGCAACTGTAACTTCACTGAATGCAATCCATGCTTGACCTCGAAGCTTTGGTGTCTTCAAGGCAACAATATCCAAAATCCTTCCATACTGAGAGAATAGAGCATAAAGAGATCTCTTCAGTTCTGAAAAATGAGAAAAAGAATTAATAATGCATTAAGCACTGAATTCAATTATTTGAATTTTATAATAAATAACCTAATTAAACATATATTAAACAGGGTTGAATGGAAAAAATAAAAATAAAAAATAAAAAATAAAAAAAGATAATTACAGAACCAATACATGTAGCTAGAAAGCCTAGAATATAAAAGATATAAAAGGTAAACCAAACCATCATAAAATACTTTTTATTTCTTCTTATTCCCTCCAATACTATGAAGTTTTCAAGAACTAATGCTTCTGCAATGAAGATTTCTTCTTCTTATGTTTTCACAGGCACCATAAGGTCATACAAGGTTGTCAAGGCATTGCCTAGAAATTAGGCCACCTTGGGCGCCTAGTTGGGCACCTTGATCACCTTGGTCATCCAGCGACCCGCCAGTGCCTTGAATCACCATGACACCTTGACACCGTGACAACCTTGGGTCATAGGTTCAATCCAATGCATAAACGCCCCAAGAACTGAATGGGCCAAAACGAACAGCTTAGATGGTAATCAACATTGAACCAACCCCAATTTTTCACACTTTTACCATAAGATGAAACCGTAATTCCTCACTGGCTACTGTCTTTCCAGATAAATAATCCCTCTCTGACTTATTAATCCTTTCCAATTGTTTTCTAATACTTACCCTAAGTACTTATGTTGTTATTCAAGTACAAACTCCAGAATTACCCTAGCCGTTTTCTTAGAGATCCTACATCAGATAGACTGTTCGGATTACTTCCTCATTCATCGAGGGGTGGAAAGAGATAGAATTATATATAGAGATTTTTTACTACTACACATGGAAGGCAATTTTGTTCAAGCAAGATGCTCGAAGTGGGTCCAATGTCCAAGTCAAACAAATATCCATTCCCCTATTAAATTACAACTTTCATTATCATTTGGTAGATTCAGAACAGCCATGACAAAAAGTGTATATGGTAATTCATTCCTAATTGCCTATCAAACAGTTTTCAATCTTGAGGCTAAGGATAGGCAAAGGGAAAAAAGTATCTCAGAAGAAATGATTGTTCAAGACCTAATCCTTCCACCTTAAGCATGAAGTGGGAAGAGAACTTGATACAGCAAAAATCCATAGAAATTCAATTTAAAGGGTGAAATTTTGGGTTATGTCGCTTGGTGCCACTTTTCGAACCTTCAAAAAAAAAAAAAAAGAGTGAGAGAGAGAGAGAGATAAAGGGCCTTTTTCCCCTTTCACTTTTCTTTATTTTTACTGTTAAGTGGAAGAAAATTCCTTGCAAAGGGTACAGCAACAATCTATAGAGATTCAATCAAGAGGTAAAACTTTGGGACCTGTCGCTTGGTGCCACTTGGAGGTCTCTTAGGATTTAGGAAACAAAGAAATTTGAGATTTTAAAATGTCGCAATGAATTCAAATCAGCTCACTGGAAAGCCAAAGGAGCCATTAGTTTTTGGTGTACTTCATCTGTAACTAATTCCAGGGAATGAGTACTTCCGAAGGGGATAAAGTCATTTTCCTATAAAGTTCCTTTTTTTATTGCACAGCTCTCTGAGGTTTTGTATAGCATAAAAAGGGCCTCTCTTTTTCTTTACTCATAATAAATTATTTTTGCTTATTTAAAATAAGGGACCACAACTCATGGCAACCATGTTACAAATTAAGGTGGAGGTCTCTGTTGACTGCAGAGTCAACTCTCTGTACTTCTGCAACCTAAAATGGTTATACTTCTAGTATGTTTACTGAAGCTAGAGATCCATTTGGATACATCACTACTGCTTCTATCAGCTTAGCCAAGTAAATTCTGATCAATTTTCTTAAAGAGAGAACCTAGGTTTCCCATTTCATAATGGAATGATCTTTTAAACTCCTAGACATATTTTGTCCTTGTGAAAACCATATGCATTGGAGAACAAATTAGAGCAGTAGATGCCTTCACTAAAATATACAAAACTAGTTGAGTTCCATCATCCATGATGTGCATATCCCAAGCCACTCTCAACCTCTTCTTTCATACATAATGCTGATCCCTATAATCTACGGGAGTCAGTGTTCCTTTAGTATAACTATCTCTACTTTTATTAGTGTTAACAGCAAGCAATGACACCGAATGCTTGGATGGTCTTTAAGGGACCAGTCAGGCCTTCATTTATAACAAAAATAAGGGAAGGAAAAAGACTACTAAGACCCCCAGTGATCAACTCTATTAAATAAAAGTCGGTTATATGGGAAAAGTTCCAAATTGCCCTTGCGGCTTAACATAATTCAACAATTAGTAAATAGGAAAGGCTCCTACTGATCTTCCAGTCTGGGATTTTAACTGAATAAGAAAGCTCCAACACAAATAAGAAACAAGGTATTCAACATTGATGGTTTCCAATTGGAAAACCAACCCCAACAATTTACTTCCAAAAGCAACCAATTTTTCAGTTTTTGTAATTATCTGAAGACAAGGTGGTCAGTCTACTCTGTAATATCTACGATCTACATATACATGTGAATATATAAAAAAATCTTATGGTACACTACAGAATTAAGGAACACTTTTGATTGCTATCACACAGTTACAGAGTTCTTGGAGAAACCACCATTCTTGCAAAAAGAATTTCTTTGTCATCCTCAATAGCTACCCCTTTTTTCCCTTTTTATTATTTGGTAAGCCTCAAGAGCTACCGGCATGTACCCATATTATCTTTCTATGTTTCTCAGGAATAAGGAATCCTAATAAGATATTAACAAAACACTACAATGACTCATAATGTCGAGGATACTAAGATATATAGTAGCTCCACGATGTCCTCAAAATCCATGCTGGTAGTATCAAAGCAAAAGACACTAAGTATTATTACACCCGAGATAACCTTACGTGCACTAATATCGGTGCCCCGTGCAAAGAAAAGGGGCAGGTACAACCCTAGTATAGGATTATAGTACCAAATAAGAAGCATCTAGTTAGCCATCTTATTTCCCAAGCCAAATATGTCATGTTAATGGGAATAATATGTATGGAGCAGAAAATTTACTCTAACCAATGTTCAACAATATGATCATCTCTTGTGATATTCCCTAAATTCTATTGTGGTTCAAGTAGTCAGCATATCAAGGCTTTTGAAAAATGACTAGTCATCGCATAATTAGTACAGTGAAGCATTTCTAGACCTCACGAAGAATCCCTCCCCGGCAGAAAAAAAGTGGAGTGCGTTACACGTTTTCATGGGAACTCAGATCCATCCTTCTTGAGTAGGAGTATTAAATTCACCCTTTTCCCATAATTTATCAGAAACTCACGTTAGTGATTCAAACCTATGAATTTAAAGACCCTGGTTCAGACACCAAAGCTCAACTGAAAACTGAATTTGAAAAGTGAACCAATGCACTTTCACTCCAACCCAAGTATTTGGAATCGACCCATGCTTTACAAGCATAGAATGCAGTCTGATGTTTGCCACTCAAGCAAGAAAGCAAGTTTGTACATAATTAACTGAGGATTTTGACTAATGGATTGCCTTCTCAACCACCTGAATGTTTTCTGTTCTACAAACAAACAAAATAAAACCTCAAATCGGGTAAAAAATTGAAGAGTATTTGGCAGTTACATTACTATTCTACTCAGTCTGTTTCTATTGACAAACAACTTTGCAATTTAAATTGTCACACCAAATTCTTAATTAATTAAATTTAAGATACAACGAGAAATTAAATCATTAGAAGGTAAAACAAGCCGCCACTATCACCAGGAGAGAACAAAGTTATCAGCAAGCATGAATAACACATAAACTGAGACGAATCACACAAAAATTTCAAAACCCACACGTGAAATAGGTGTTCCAACAAGAAAACTTTCGTGCAGAGACTTCAACAAAGCCCTAATATAACATTGCGGGACAAAGACACGGGCACGAAAGAAAGGGAAACAGAAAAGGAAATAGACAAACACAAAAATACCTAACCAAGTAATGATTTTTGAAGCATACCATCTTTCTTGACTTTCTCATTGAGGTTTTTAACGTAAATGGTCTGGTTTGGAGGAATGTCCCCTGAGAGCATGGCCGCAGAGAGGAGGGAGCGAACAGAGAAGAGAGCAAAAGCAAATGAATGTGAGTTTGTGAGAGAGACGGAGGGAGAGACAAAGAGAAGCTCAAGACTGGAGTTTAAAAGAAGCCCGCCCCCGAGCCCAAGTCAAGACTCGGGACTCAGGAGGCGAGTCAACAATATGGGGCTTTTCAAATATATTTGACGAACCAGTCTGGCCCATTAACCCAATTACTAGATGGGCTAGGCTCAGAAACAAACTCATATTACGAGCCCACGTAGCAATTTCGATATTTTCATGTAGATGAAAGGTTCCCGGGTCTTTTAACCAAAAAAAAAAAAAACAAGAAAGAAAGGGTCCCTGGTCTACCCAGAAAATAGAAATATGAAATATACCTAGTCCGTACGAACTGGGATCCTCTATGGTGACTACCAAATGGCAGTGAGGATCCTAATCGTTTATGTCCCAATGCACTATGTGGGGCCGAGATCCTCATTTCCACTTAGCAGCCAAACAGAGGATCTTTTTTTGAGTCTATACACCTAGTTGTGTCACATAGAATCCAATGTGTATTGGAAAAAAAAAAGAGAGAGAAAGAGGGTTTCCTACAATGTCATCATGGAGAGAATCTTGCATATGCACAAATAAGTATGTAAGTCAATGGGCCCACAAGATTAGGGGACAAGATAGACTATTAGACGTGAAATTTGTGAGAAAGAATCACATGGTGGTGGTGGTGTATGAATCTTTTTTCCTTCAGAAAATTATTTGGACTTGCCATATGTTAAATTTTGGCCTCGAAACCTATCATTCTACCTTTCCATGTATCTCTATGCACACCCTAAATGATTCATGCACCTTTCCCATGTTTTGATTTGCCAATTGACAAACTTTGTGTGGACAAAAATTTTGCATGTTAGCTAGAGAAATTGTGGTATACTTGTCCATAAAATTTCAGCATCCATTCCGCTTGCCAGATACTAAGAGTAAATCAATTACATAGTTTGCACAGACCAACAAACCTAACCCTTTCATATATGTCAAATTGTGAAAGACTTTTATAAATATATATATATAGGGATGCAACAACGTCAAGTTGGGTTGGGCTTTTTAAGCCCCTAGTCCAAACCTTGAGTCCACTTACCTGAGCCCAGGCTTGACCCGACCTTGACTCAGAGCCTGAAAAATCCAACCCTAACCCTCTCTTAGAGTAGGTCTGGGCCCAACAAACCCTGATCATGGGGAAGGGGGACCAAGGGAGATGCAAGGCTGAGTCAGACTAGGAAAAAGAAGAAGAATGAACAAACGGAAGAAGAAAAAAAAAATAAAGGCCGGGCCACGCTCAGTCCATGGCCTCAACCAGAGCCCTACTTGATCCTAACTCGGGGCAAGAAATTCCCAATCCTTACAAGGTATTAGCCCAAATCCTATTTAAGCTCAAGGCAGACTAGAGAGGGTTCGGATCAACAAAGCCAAACTTGCACCCTTACATATAGAGATATGAACACAATTTTCGTAAAAGAGGGCGTAGGTATGGAAATCTTCTTCCTAGGAATCCTTTTCCACATGCTCCATTAACTGCTAATGACTTCCACATGGTAGTTTTGGAAGTGGCCAAATTTAGCAGATAAGTTTTCCACATCATCTGATGATGTGGCTGATGATGTGGCAAAATTTTAAATGAAATCGAATTTCTTCACATGCCATGGCACATGGTACAACATTTACTTCATCAAACCAGACACTGTACCTTAAGGGACTCCTCTAAGATTTTTCATCACTAAAAACAAGAATCTCATGTTTGTAAAAGAAAAAACAGTATGTGCATGTGGCATCATGAGTATCAGATTGAGTTAACAAGTGTCTGAATGGTGTGAAATATGTTAAGTTGCTTCATGGTGGGGCTACGTTAGAATGAATGCTACACTTAAGATTGTTCCATTTACATGAATTTAATTAATTATCTAAATTAGTTGTTCAGTAAAAATTTAAATTAGCACGATGAATGGTTTGGTTAGTCATACGGTATGAGATAAGTTTGGTAACTCTAATTCTATTGTGGGTAATGAAATTAAGTTATGACAGTATTTTATAAATATTGGATTAGAGTCGCACACCCACAGTAAGTCAAGTTATCTCTGCACCCACTAACAAGAAACATCAGAATATCTTTGGAGGCTGTGAAAAACTATAATCGAAGAATTACGATCAAAGTTTAGAATCTCTTGGAGTATATACGGGAATCGATCTCAACAAACAGGTATATCTTTATGTTCAACTTCTCTATTGTGCTCTAGTATTATTGTATGAATTGAGATTGATTTGATTTGATTGAAACCATGATCACATAAATGTCTAATAAAGATGACTCTCTGGTCCAAAAGTTCACCACCATGTTTTTGAATCAATTATATTAATAAAGTTAAAAAATGTACCCTCACTTCTTCAATTAGAGTTTTATGGTGGTGCATTTAAGCTTTAAAAAAAACTGTAGAATATAAACTACTGCTAGAGTTTCTGTAATCACAATATGTGTCTCTTTCTCGGTCAATAACAGAGAATGTTAAAGCCTGCATCCTCACTTTCTCAAATCACTTTCTCAAATGGTGCATTAAAGGCTTTATAAAGCTGTATACAAGAAAATGATCAATTTATTTGAATCGTCTTCTGAAATTAAAACTGAAATTGGAATTCACAGCTTGTAGATCAGTGATCCTGAAGATTCTCATTCATGGTCGCATCTACAGTTAGAGTCACATGCAATTTCACAACAAAAAAAATATGTGGGATGGATACACAGAATGAAATGTAATGTAATAATCATTTTTTCTGCAAATGGAATGAGTGAAAAATTCAAGGAAAAGAAAGAAGGCCTGACGTGGAAATGTGGTTGCTGACTGTGATGAGGGGAACACCGGAAGGTTGGGATCGGTCAAGGCGCATAAGGGTTTCCGCATTGTAGACACCCTTTTTTTTGGGTAAGTAGCATTGTAGACACCCCTATTAAACTAAAACCGTGAAATTGCTTATTAAACGATTTGACTCAGATTTAAAAGATAAAATTGTTTAAAATTGCCAGTATAGAACCGTTTAAACTAATTAATATAATACTTCTATGAAAACCCTAATTTATAATTAGGGTTTTAATTACCTTAGCAATTTATCCAATAACTCTATAACACAATGAGAACAATAAAGAGATGAATAACTAAGACATACATGTGTGATGTCTTTCGTCACTCCCTCAACTTACACTTTAATTCGAGTCTTCCACAGCCAAGAGATTCCCTTTCAATCTCTATATATATGAAAGCAGAGGGATAAAATAACTTGGATTGCAAGAGACTCTTAACCTAGTATTTATAATACTATCCCAAACCCCGACCACTCCAACAATGGATTAAGTTGATCTATCTCCAACCCGTGACGAATTAGACAAAAACCGGTCAAACCCATAATGTAAACTCCCACTAGTCAATGGGCAGTCAATGGGCCCAGTAATTAATCAAGTCCACTAATTTTTATTTTTTTTGATAAAAAACCCACTAACATAAAATCTTACAATTAAATCCTTACTTTAATCTCTTGATATTGGAGATTTATTAAAATAAATAAAAATTATTTTAGTACTTTCCATATGGCATACTTCCTCTAATTCGAATGCCCACCTTCATATATGATTAAAATTGTTTTAATGTTTTTTCGATTTTTCTTTTCCCCTCTCCCTTGTTCTTAATTATCTCTCTTCTTCTCCCTCCCAGCAGCAAAACCTTATAAAAATATGAATAACCAAAATCAATAAAAAATTGCTTTTAATAAGCACTTTGAAACCGTTTAATAAACAATTTTGATTTTACCCATTACGCATCAAAATGATATCAAACCGAACCTTTACAAAGAAACCACATCATTTGACATGTTTACTAATCGGTCACCACCACTTTTAAGACCTAGGATTGTGATCACACTGTTAAGATCGGACATAATTATAATCAGTTCGAGCCCATACCAAACAAGTTATAAGTAGTATAAGCAAGCTCAAGGGTGTCAACTCTGGATCAGAACTAAAAATCAAATCTAAATCTGTTAGTTAAAATCAGATTAAACCAAACCGTACATAATCGAATCATTATAGTTTTAAAGTATAACAATCAGTTCAGTTACGATTTGAACCTAGAAACCATCTGTTTCAAACCGATAAACCTAATAAACTGTTAAACATATTGAATATTGTAAAATCTCCCGTTCCAACCATCTTTCCTACTCTCATCTCTCATCATTGCTTTATTTTTATTTTTTTTGTCAAATTTGATAACTTATATATTCTCTCAACTAGAATTTACAGATTTTCTAGCATTGATTATTCTATGTGTATGGGTGGGGTAATGTTGTGTTATCATGCAACCCCCACCAACAAATTATAGAGGGGATACAAATTGAGAACTGAATAAGTTGAACAGATCATTACTCAATAAGGTTTGAGAAATTGAAACTAATTATTAATGGATTCGGTTTTGGTTTATATTCATTACATATCGAAAAAAAAGTAAAACCGAACCAATTGACATGCGTAACTGGCTCATACCAATCGGTCTATTATTGGGCTCATACTCAATTCAGTTTTGAATTACTAACCCACAATTCACATCCAATAAGTAACTAACACACTTACCCGATGCTTATGGGTTTTGAGTTTTTGAGTTTTGAGACCCCGACATGAGTCCTTGATTGGAGCTTAAATCAATCAAACTTGGTCTCAACCTATTTTTGAATTTGAGTCGTTTTTTATTTTTCTTTTCCATAAATAGCACCTGAAAATTATACCAAACACTTCTAAAAACAAAAATTTGAAAAAAAAACAATAACAAAAATGATACCGAACAGAGCCTAAACATCTACTTCTACAAAACTAGAAATAGTAGAGATGGAAAAGAGGGGAAGGAGTACTTAAAGTATAATGTGGAGACTTTGAAGTTCAAATCCATGACTTTCTTAATGCCTACACTCAACTAAGAGTGTCAATTTGATACCAAAACTGGCACAATACCGTTCATACCAGTACCATATTGTTTATACCAACACCGGTGCACCATTTTCTATCCAGTACGATAATTGTTCAAATTTTGGTACCATAGTTATATTTGATAAAATACCATACCATACCAGTATAAAAACAGTACATATCGTTTCTATACTGATTTCTTTAATTCCCATTTCTACCATTTATACCAATTTATATATCATATACCAACTAAAAACTAATATTAGTAAGATGACAAGTGTACAAGTGGTACATATATCAAAAACAAAAAAAGTATGAAGTAAAGAAGTGTTGAAGATAACACCGAATTAGAACCATACTCCGTACTGAATTAGAGTCATCTTTTGTACCGAATTAGAACAGACCAAATTAGAAACTGAAGCTCTTATAGAATCCAAATTCGTTTTCGTACCATATATCATACCGGCTAAAAACAGTATCAAAATCGTACCGAATCAACACGATAATTATTCAAGTTTTGATATCATATAACTATTTGGTACAATTCCAATTTGGTACAGTAATTTCGCCCGTTTACATCTGACTATTAAAACCTTGAATGTGGCAGCTATTGAGGGAATCATGAACTGGGTGCCTTTTATTCTAATCCAACCAAAGAGCAAATGACTCTGATTGTGGAAATGCCTCAATCTTCACTAACAGGGAAGACTGGATCCATGAGCAACTACAACACTCTATAAGAGAGTAACATTTACAGTTATGTATACATACGTTGGGAATCTTGAATCTTTACTGTGGAGAATCTAACCATAAATCCAACAATCTGAGGCACACCTGACTATTGGTAAAAAGAGAAAAATATATATTATAATAAATACAATATGATAGAACAAAACATTAGACTCTAGGTAGAGTTTAAAAAAAAAAAAAAAAAAAAGGGCTCATTACTAAGAATATCTAGCGATGGTGATGATGAAAAAATGGCTGCGGCTCTACTAATATTGCTACTGTTCCTGCTACAATGTTGACTCAGCTCTGTGCTTACTTAAGCGGCGGGAAGAGAACTCAGGCCAAGCACCTACTCACACTTGATCGAGCGGTACATGTGGCGAACAAAAAGAAAGGAGGCACGGAAATCGACAGTTCCGAGCATGAGGAAGAACCCATAACAGATGCAGGACATGTAACCAAAAAAGAAGGATGTCTGCATGAAAGCCGACATGTCCGATCTTGCATAATAGTAGTACAAGCAATAGCCAAAGATGAACACAAGAGAACAGACCTGTATGAATTTTTGGATTTATTAACACAGAAAATCGAAACCACTTGGTGAACACTTCTGAAGTGGGAGGGTGTTGGGCCATTAGTATGTATCATGGGTGACCAAGTTGAGGCAGAGTTACATGTAGCACAGACACTAAAAGTCACGTTAGTAAAACATCAAATTTTGAATGATGCATTCTAGTGACTCCACCTTCTACCTTACTAACATCTATGTAATCAAATGATGTCAACAATTTCAACTTTGTAAGCCTAACTGATGGTTAGAAATATCTTCTTTCTTTCAGTCTTTTTTGTCTTTTTATTGTTTTTGTTTTTGTGTGTGTGTGTGTGTGTGTGTGTGTGTGTGTGTGTGTGTGTGTGTGTGTGTGCAAACCACAGAAAGATAAGCACCTCAAAAGTATCCATCTCATGCGTTCCAACAAGAAGGTTATATTATGAAACCGGAAGCCATGAAATCTAAGGATATTAAACCATCAAGACCCAAAGTATGATTAAGCAGAGGTTTGCAAGCTTTACTAGTCATTAATACAGAAACTAAATCGACTGCTAGAACATTTGGATATGCACAAACTGTCAGAAATCTAGTTGGGACCAGATATTCAGGTCCGAGTTGAAAGAAGCACTCTGTCCATGTTAGTCTCCATGGTATGCAATTTCTGAGCCCACTAGTCAGGGAGCAAATAGTAAGGTTAAAAGAAGCAGTCAGTTTTGCTAGACATGCCTTCTCATTGAGCATGAAGCCAGGTACAAATCCAAGCAAAATTAAAATATAAACAATCTTATTTTTTCACAAAAACAGTCAGTATTCCGATATAGACAATGGCAATAATGCTTCCAAGAAGTTGAAGAGTATATTAGTATAAAGATGGGAAAATCATAAATATATTTTCCCATTGGGCTTTCTTTTGTACCACACCTCAATGCAATATTCTATTATTTCAATCGTAAGGCATAAATCCTTAAGGGAAATGACATCTCATCACAGACGAACACACACATATTCAAGCTGTAACGCTGAACTAGAAACTGCAACGGTGGGCATGAAGTTCTTAACTCGGTCTATATGATGTGAGAAATAAAGATATCTATATCCATACACCATCAAAACCAGAAAATATAAGTAAATTCACGGAATAGAGTTGAGTATGTGCATCTGCAGTGTAAGCAGTAAAGCAAACTTACCTCCACCACCATTGATGGTCCTCTACTGCAAGCTGGAAGTAAGTCAATGCTACAGTGATGAAGGCTGTGACAAATATCAGAATGACGAAAACAATAAACAAGATGCTGTATATGGTGTAAATCTTGTGACCCCACACACTAGCAAATATGTAGTACAGATCTATGTAGATAGCACTGAATGCGAGGAACCCTGCCATTTCCATCTGAGGGATAGTACCCCTATACCAAGGAAGTTGAGGGATCTCCCTAGGATATTTTGTGGTGTGCCATGGAGCTTGGAATTCCATTTTGCTGTTCTTGCCAGCAATGCCACCCAATACAAGTAGAGGAGAAGTAACCAAAGTCCATATTAGAAGAATAACTAAGATAGTGCCAAAAGGTAAAGCTGCAGTGGCACTATATAAAATGGCAACAGTGTTGAAAAAACAGAATGTCAAGAAAAGAGGTCCACAGAACAAGTAACCTGTAAGCAGCTAATTCCTCACCTGCAGATAAACAGATGGCTAAAGGACAATCTTTAAAGAGATGGGTTTATTCATAGAGACAAAATCTCATCAACTAAGTAATCTTTAAATACCCAGTTAGTTCCTTCTAGTTGCGAATAGAAGGATGTTGCAGTGTAGCCAGCAATTCCAGAGGTAAGAGCATATATGACTACCAGAGCAGTGAAAAGTGCTCCCCAGTTGTAAGGATAGAACAACCCAACCAATGCGAGGAGAAAAATGAACAATGCACTGTGCAACCACAAAGACAACCACCATTAAGAAAGTTTTATAACACATACAAGAAAATATATGGTGACTTTCCTTAGGGACATGGACATTGAGTATGTTGTGCACATCTGTGAGCCCTTGAGTGGTCAAGGTTAACAGCTGCCATGGTTCTAATAGAGTAAAATAATGGAACCAGTTGTTGTAACAAAATAGAAAAGGAGGAGAGAAGATGGAGAGACTGGGAAAGAGGGAGAGATAATCAATGTGTGTGTGTGTGTGTGTGTGTGTGTGTGTGTACTGCTCCCACTGTCACCTATTTATTAATGATGAAAGCAAGTAGTTACAACTAAGTAGAACTCAAGAAAATAATTATAATAAAACTCTAATAACTCTAATGACAACAAAACACCTCATAATAAGATTAAACACAATAGGACTCTACCGATATCACATAGTGGATATCGACTTTGCTATCTCAACACTCCCCCTCAAGCTGAAACACGCTCCAGCTTGGAATATACAGACAAAGGGAAAGATAAAGAAAATAAAAGAACATTATAGATCGTAACAGGAATGTATGTGTGCTTCTCTCCCCCCTCATTGCCACCCATTTATTAATGATGAAAGCAAGTAGTTACAACCTAGTAGAACTCTAGAAAGTAGTTATATTAAAACTCTAATAACTCAAATGACAATAGGTTACCTCATGATAAGACTAAACACAATAGGACTCTATCGACACCACATAGTGGATATCGACTTTGCTATCTCAATAGTTGTAATAGGGCTTATTTAGTAAGTGGAGTTGAAATATAACTCTCATCTATCTCTTTGCCTTTTCACCCAAAAATTTTTGCAACTATATTAGTTCATACAGATACGGCAGAGCTATAAAAGACATAGACGCACAAATGTCATGCGCCTATTTAAATATTCCAATTCCAACCTTCTATTGCTGGTAGGGATGGGCATGATTTGAAGTTAGGTCAAACAGCATAAATCACTGGCCCCGAAATATGCAGAGGGGGTGATAGGGGGAAAGTCCACATGGACAATTCCTGTTTACATTTTTTGTTTTATGAATTGTGAGCAACAAAGTGTATCAGGCTATTCTAAAATGAGTTTATATCCTTTTTTTTCAGAAAAATTCAAATAGCCCCAAATTTCTACCTTTAGGGATATATTCACAATTTTCATAATTTCAAGCACCAGTTCAGCATATATTAACCCTTGTTTCTGGTTCAAGTTATTCTTTACATTTTGTTTAATCAGCCAAAGTTCTGAAGGGGCAAGAATTAATAAGCTATGTTACTGGAAGTCCAAATATAAGACAATATAAAGGGATGCACTTTTCTGATAGTCCTGAAGGTTTACAACCAATTAATCTCCTTCAACTGTTGAATCACAGTTGAAGTTGTTATTCTTTCAAACAAAAGGTCACAGCATAGGATTTATTCTATCTTGTTTTATTCTATCTTCCATATTCTATTACTTTATCAGTCCATGCAGCATGACATGCATCTATTCAGATTTTTGAGCCATCAAAATTCTCTCCTATCCCCCACCCAACACCATATTCCATAAAGCTTCATTTATCCACAAAGCTGAGTTGAATCCTTTCCAGCTGCCTATATATATCCAGCATTTCTGTTTTTCTATTAACTTAACCACAACCAACCTGCTGCACCCTTTTCTTGTTATTTTATATTTTTATTTTCCCTTTTCGAGGAGGTAAGTATAATCACTTAACCTTTTGTGTTCCTAAGTATGTAATTCCACTATTTCATGACTAAACTTGAGTTGTAAATGAGTAACTACAACAAATTGGTATCAGGCTTAACATTTGAGGGAGAGGGTAATTTTAAAATTAAACTAACAAGGACATATACTACCTGAAATTCAGAATTTCCCTGTTTAATCAAATACTTCTCAATTTATCAATTTAATTTAATAGTTAGAACAGTGGATGATATTATTTTAGTGATGTTATGTTGCTGTTGTCATAATTTTGTAAAATAAAAAACTGCAAAGATATGTAATATAAATATCTAAAGGGATATTGCTTACAGAACTAGAAGCTGTGTTCCCAAGCCAAGGACAGCAAAGAATAGAGATTTGTGTTTTGGAAATCGGAAGACATCCCCATAAATGTACTTCCATCCAGTCTCCTCTTGGTCATCAAGTGACTCTTCATCATGTGAATATCTTTTGGCAAGAAAAATAAACAAATAATAATGAACAGATTCAATCATCCTAAGTTGAGAGAATTCAGATAAATATACATAAATAAAGAAAGAAAATGCAGGACATCAGTATTTCTTACTTGATGAAGTCATTTTTGAGAATCCGCATAAGAATTGTAACAAGAAAACCAGTGAGGAGGAGGACAGTCACGCATGAATTTATTATTAAGAACCAGTGGATCTCCAGGTGTTGCGGCATCAATGATGATTTTGAGTACTTCTCCATCCTCTTCTCAAAAGGAATTTCAGTTTCTTTCCAGTCAACCGAATAGGAAAACCCTGTCTCTCTCAACTTCCTTATCCTCTGTGATATCCACAGCCAAGTTTGGATCACTCTGAACATTGATCTCAATGACAAGGTCATTGTTTTAAAGAACCTCAAAGTGAATGTGCTTAAAGAGCAAGCACTTGTACTCACTCGGATCCATCTTGTTCTCTCTCTCAGCCTTCCCCAAAAATCCCCAGAAAGGAAGGTCATCCTCGGCTGTGCAACTTCCTCTTTTGACAACTTTTTCCTACAGAGTATTTCAAACTGTTTGTCTACCCGTAAATTCAATTCATAAGGTGAATCGACTAAGTGATCACCATTCAATACTTCTCCAAGATCTTCCCTTTTATCCTTCACATTACCTAAGGTTATAAAACACCCAAAAGATCAAAATACTGAAATTGCCACACGAAATGCATAAGTAATGTTATGTTCGAGGTAAGAAATGGTTCATAGTTATATGCAAACCTGGTGAACAGAATGGCAGGTCATAGAATCGATAGGTCTCACTGCAAAAGTAAAAGAGAAAAAGAGCAAACAAAAAGAACCATCTTTCACATATCCATCAGAAAAATAATAGAGATCAAACCCTTTGGGCCAGCATGAATTTAAAGTAGATATTGCAGAAAGAAAAATATGTGCTCCCTCTGTTCCAAAAAGATTGGCTTTTTTGGAAGGACACACATTTTAAGAAATCATTATAAATAATTCTACTTCCCATGTTCTCATGATTATTTCCCAACTTGTCCTTATCCTAAACACAAATTCCAAGTTTGTAACAGTAGAAAGATAGGTAAAATGGGGAAACAACTAAAACTGACGCATGTAATTCTTGAAATGGATTAATATGTTGGAACAGCCAAAAGCCCAAAGTGGACAGTTTTAAATAATGGATGAGTGACACAAAAAAAAAAGGGCTTTATATTTGAAATGGATATGACAAAAAAATACCTTTGCACCATTGCAAATAGCGGAAGGATGTCCCTGTGGGGCTTGCCTGGGATTCTTGCGAGTTTACTTGCACATCTCTACGAGGGCATTAATCACATGGGGTCGAATACCATACTCAGCTAATAAACCAAGCATGGATGATGTAAAGATGTATCTCTCATCCTCCACAACCTGAAATAGACACAATCCAAGTGCAGAACTGAATAAGCCAAAAATAAAGGTAAAAAATATACAAAATAAAATAAAATAAAAAATGGAATTCAGATGATGATAAAGTATATATTGGATGAAGCGTCCAGCTACTTACCTTCATCCTTGGTTTGGGTTGAAAAGAATTTGGTCTTATAAAGAATGTCTCTGTAGAGAAAGATGCAACATAATAATTTCCACAAGCTACCATATTGCTCACAAGGAAGGTTCTGAACAGACCAAAACCTAATGGCTTCATGTTCCTTCCTGCCCTAGACAGAACATAGACTAGATTAGAGAACTAGGCCTTCAGAACCAACATGCCAGACTCCAAGGAAACCTATGGGACGGATTATTTAAAAATCTAGGAGGCAATGGGGCCATGTCCATTACAGTAACCACATACATTGTTTATATTTTGGTACTAAATATACTTCTCGTTTCCTTTTTCTTTTACCCATTTTCATTAGACAACTCTAGAATAGGCGAATCAGCCAAGAATGGAATTTCTAGAGCCACTTCATATTTTTCACATCATCTTTTGTAATCAGCGATCTCTATTGCTCTTTAAAACAATTGTTTGTTCATCTCAGTTGCCAAAGGAAGTAAAAGAAAGGCCCCTCAAAAACTTTCTTAAAATTATGAAAAGCAATAAGTCAATAAGATTGCAATATGGAAGCAAATGACTTCCATATGTGAAATGACAAAACAAAAGCAAATCATTTAGAAAAAGAAGAGGGGAAATGACCAGAAGCAATTAGAGAATTGAAAGAGAAAATGAATCCAAAAAAGAAAAAGGAATTTATATACATCCATAATATTTTGAAATTCTGAAGGGACATTTTGTAGCCCAAACGGCATGATATTCCATTCATAATGTCCAAAAGGAACAGTCCACACTGGGAAAGTTAGGGCTGTTTTGGAGATTTTGAAATGTATTTAGTACACAGATTAGGGACAACTCAACTAACTTTTTTTATAAGCTTCACTTTGTCTGGTCACATAGTGTATGGAAACCTGCTTTTCTTTTGTCATATATGGTCTGAAGCCCCACTCACTCTCTCCCCTCCAATAATACTTCTTATTTAACTCTAATAAAAAGTTTCTCTAATTCCATTCATAACGTACATGCATTTATCCTTGCCAGTTTAATATTAGCCTTTATTTATCTTATATAGAAATATTAGGTATAGTATATGCAAATGAATGAATCTTAGCAAGATACATATAAAGTTCTAAACAAATACCGAAACATGTAGCACTAATAAAGTAAAACCCCCGACCTTCACCGATATCATAACCCCAAGGGGTAGCTTAGTTGGTAAAAACCAACACCCCAAAACGGTCAAGAGTTCAACTCCCTTGGGGCCTAACTATCAAAAAAATAAATAAATATAATATATCGTAACCCCAGCCCCAAAGCAATATCCCCCATATCATACAATTTGACACAGAGATATGAATAGACTCAACAAGTGAATTATACTTCCGTTTTTGTACCTAAACTAAGACTAAGACCACTATGGAAGGAAATCTTGCAATTAATAGCCTAAGTCTCAAGTATCTGAAGATTATTGAAGTGAAACAAAAAGACAAAAAGATGGAAATATTAAAATTAAAATAAAACTTTCATCTCCCAATTTTATTCTTTTGAAAAAGACTAATAGTAAACAGATTTCAGCCTTACTCATCAAAAAGAAAGAAGATAAAAGAGTAGTCTTATGTATTGCCTAGGTACTCTTAAGTATCGCCTAGACACGATAACTTAACCATTCCAGAACCATTAGAAACCTGCCAAAGGCAGACAAAACATGCCCATGGGCTATTCAAAAGTGAGTCTACGCCACCAAGACCTCCACTTTTTCATCATCTACTCTAGTCAATGGGTTCTCACTAACACAATATAGCTCAAAAATCATAAAGAATGTGTCGAGAGTTCTCAAGAACCACAATTTTTAAACATCTATATATACAACATGTACAAACAAGCAACAATTCTCATAGCTTAAAGAATTTCCATCTATACCTTGTGTTTCAGTACTTCGATGAAACATGGTCTCATATCAAAAGCATACTCAACCGATCAATTCTTGTGGCTTAAAGAATTTGCCTCTACATCAGTTTTGAGGAAGAGCACAGCAAAGTCCTTGGCCATCTAACAAAGTACGAATGCAGATGTAAATTCTGAAATATTGAAGAACCAATAAAAAAGACCTAAATCCATTTGCTATCTGTGAGGACAATAAAATGATTTTGGAGTCGCCACCTAGATTAAGGTCTAGGACCTAAAATGTCGCCACCTAGATTGGCAGAGAAACAGAGTAGATTAATTTGGCATTCAATGATTAACTAACAACTTACAGTATGTAGCAGTTAGGATCAAGTACTCAAGTAAATACCCCCATCTTTTCTTCAAATTTTCATTCAGAATACCCTTATCTCTGTCCGATCTCAGATTAACCCAGAATGCTTGAAGAACTGTTTCTAAGAGTCGTCAACCTCTCCCTCTCTTTCTGCTGCCAATCCTTCTTCCCCTCCCCGAAGGACCTCTCCGTCTCCCCCAGCTATTCCTACTACTTTGCCTGCACCCTTGATTCCATCCCCTGTGATGGATTGCACTCTGTTCTTCTAGGCCTTGTTGTCCGACAATGAGGAATTATTCAATGATTAAACAAAAAGAAGAGAAAACCACACAGATGGAATTCAGATGAATTAATACAATAATGTTTAAATGAAATAAATTAAAACCTTGATCGTAGATCACTGTCCTCGAACTCGAAGGATCACCAGAATGAGCGAACCGAACCTGAATTAGAAAAAGAGAGTGAAATTGTATGAAGCGGTATACATGTGTCCATCTCTTGGAACACAATCATCTACGGAATTATGATTTATAGCACACTGAGTTCATCGATTACCCATAGTTGGAGTTTTAGTTGGAATTGGAACAGCGGCGCTTCTTGACGTTAAAGCTGGACCTGAAGAAGGTATCAACTTCGTCGTAACCTGTGATTTCGAAGAACCGCAAGTAGACGCTAAGCTCAGAGGCAAGGAATTTGAGGCTTCGAGCCTTGCTCTTACACAATACCACCCGTCTTTGCTTCCTGAATGCAGGTGGTCTGCTCCGCACACAGGTATCTTGTGGTCATCCGACATCGATTCGGTATTCCTCGTCTCCGTTATCATCACGCCCTACCCCCAGACGATTCACCGTGATTCTCCCAATTCTGCCCGAATTCTGCTTCGCTGTTGTTATCGTTCGTCCTCCATTGTCAAGATGACGCACCAGAGAACTAAATAAATTGAAGGATCCTACTTTTTCCACGACATCGGCTTATGCAGAAAGTCCTCCGGAGATAGGTTCGAAGACGCTTCGCCTCCAACACCGATGCCCCAAATATCTACCAGCGAAGAGCAACAAATCTCCAATGAAGAAAGTGTGAGGAATAAATAGTTCCGTTGAGCCAAGCGGGAAAAGGAAACAAGTTAAAAAAATTAAAAAAAAAAAAAGGAGGGAAAAGGAAACATCTAAGGGGCAGATTTGGAACAAAAAATAAATTAGAGATTTGGTAAATATTGTTTGTTATTTTCCGTTAGCGTTATCCCGATTGGATCGCAGGATTTTCGTATTCTCCTACTGTAAGGTCCACGTGTCACGTATCCTAGTAAGCAAATTTTCCCGATATACTGAATCGAATCAAATTTTCCCGTTATACTGAATCGAATTAAGAGAAGCAACGATGAAAAATCGTATTCAAATCTTCTCAATCCTATAGATAAAAGAAATAAATAATTATAGTATAGAAGGCGGATTTTAATTCATATCATCTATTATGAGGATCAACATTGGGAGGAAAGGGGGCGACTTACATTGACTCGGATGGAGGATTTGGATTCACTCGAGGTCCAGATGTCGATAATCTAATAGGACTGCACGCCTGCATACCTGTTATGCTGATCTTTCGACATTTAGACTTGACCTTGGCTACTTGATGTACTTATGTCTCTTTTCCCATGGTAATAGAATGATGTTTTTATTGTGAAATCAGCTTATCAATTATTTCAGTTGATTTCATCTATAATAAAATTTGGATTCCATTCAAATTCGTATCTGCTTATGGGTAATTCAAATTTGAATAATCATATTCGAAATCGAATAAAATTAGGGTTGGATTTGGATATGGAGTCGGATATCAGACAAATAGACAAGATTATATCATCTCCGTTTAGACTACTGTTAACATGCATTTAGCCTTAATATTTATATAATCATTTAAGGTTCCGTCTCTTATTTTCTTAATGATAAACTATACATTTGTTTTAAACTAGGGTTTTCTCTCATTTTCCTTGCAATTTGTATTCTAATTCTATTTTTTGAATTCAAATCGGATTTTCAAATTTGGATTCAAAGCTGATTTTTATACATCCATTGGATTTCGAATCGGATTCAATAGGATCGTAAAACATATTCAAATTCAGATAGTGGTGTATCTGATTCAAATTCGATATGTTTCCACCCCTATTTACAGGTCTCACAATTTTGGGAGGCACCTTTGGCACATTTATTAAGGGTGCCAACGGTCTAGTCCAGTCCAGTTTTAGATCGGATTGAAACGATATCGAGTTTTACAAGCCCAGCCCAAAACATGTCCATTAAAGGTTTGGGCTGAGGTGGGTTGTGTTGGACACAATAACTAATGGGCCGATTCGGTGTCAAGTTGTTATCGGGCTAGGCTTATTGAGTTGATTTTGGGCCGACTTGGTCTAGATTGCTTTTGCATATAGCTATCTTTGCATGACAATAAATTTTTTGTGACGTTTTTTTATTCATATTTAATATTATTATAAACGGTTGAATTTTAATTGATCTTAGGGGCATTTGAACAGGATAATGGATTGCATATTTACATTTATCTAGTTAGAATCGTTAGATCCTTAATTAGTTGATTATTATTTGAGCAGCAAAAAGAATTGGTTTGGACTAACTCATGCTTCTTAACGGGCCTTACCAGTGTTCGAGTTGGGTATTATCAATTTGAGCTAATTCGGGCTTCTTAACGGGCCGGTCTAGTCTGGTTTTGGTCAGACCCAAAACGGTGTCGGGTTTTACAAGCCCAGACCGAAACCTGTCCATTAAGGGTCCAGTCCTGTCTGGATTCGGGTTATATTGGGGCAACTCAGTTAGTGCCACTAGGCCGGGCCCAAATTTGGCACCCTTAATATTTATGCTCCTCCAATAGTTCGTACTAAACACTAATTGCGGCTCGATAGGAAACCTTCGGTTTCGATCTAGTTTGTTTTGGGTTTTTATTGTGTTAGCTTAATGAGCTCTAATCGATCCGGCTTCGGTTTAATTGGTTCCAGCTTCCGATAATGTATATTTAGTACCTACCAAATTGGCCTATTGGGCTCTATCGGGCTATTATCGAGCTATTTGGTTTCAGTTTCCTATATGTATATTTTTAGTGAAATATTGACTTAATAGGCTCTTATCAGTCCATTTTTAGACTCGTTTGGCTTCAACTTCGATTTGGACCTATGGGTTGGTTTTGTTTGAACTTATCAATCGATGATTTCTGATTTTGATTTCATTGAGCTCTAACAATGCAACCCAATTACGGCCTAGTAGTTAGTTTTGGTTTTCAGTTCAATCCAGGTCAAATCGAGATTGACTAAGGTATCACCTCCATTAATTCCAATTCAGATCAGACCAAAATTGATTGAGAGAATCAACACAATTGCATGAAACCTTAAAAAATGAACAATAGATTTCCAAAGATATTTGGTTTCTATAGTTTTTTTATGCATTAGTCTTGTAGATCCATTGATTTTATACTCCTTAGGGAGCCAGTAAGAGTAACAGATGATAGATGAGAGTAGATAATTTACAATGATATTATTGGAAATAAGAAGAGAAAAAGAGAAAAGATAATATAATTATTACGGTCGGAAATTGTCCGCCAGTCTGTGATCCGAGCAACCTGCAAACACAAAGATAAGACAACGGATACCCTTCGATGCCTAAGTCAGATTCCCAACGTAAACAGTCAAGAGATAGCAGGAAACTACCTCCAGTTTAGAGAAAGAGGGGAATGATGAGAGAGTTTGAGTGTACGAGAATGAATGGAGAGATTGTGAATTAGATTGTGAGATGATTTACCTTGGGCGGTTGTCCTCTACTTATAGAGATTGGGAAGAGGCATGGAGGCACCAGGACTCAGGGAAATAAACCGCCAATAGGACTGCCAGGTGTCGCTCTGAGGAGCACCCATGTCATAGACTCCGAGTAGGAGTGGGAGACCGTAGCCAAGGAAGCTAAGTCGGTCAATAGGGAGAGTGACACGTGTCACTGCACAGATGGTCGCATGGCCGTGATGATTGGCATCGTACCGTACTAGGAGAAGGACTCTTCTGCCGTGACATAGTTGCTTTAGGACTCTGACTTCCGACCAAGAAACGTAACCGAGTAGGTCTATATTTCTGACCGGTTCTGTGTCCTAACAGGACTGTGACCCTAAGCGGTATATGCCGAGTACAATGCATCATACGTGATCGGCTCCGAAGACGAGTGTTGCCACATGTAAGATTTTAAGTGGATGATAATTTTCCCTCATAACAATAATAAAATAACAATAACAGTTAGGACCTTTGTTAGTTAAAACTCGTTTTAAACGCGTACCGTACTCAACTGTTTAATACGCGTATTGCCGTATTGATCTCAAAAATACTTTAAAATACTCCATACTCCAAACCTTGCCGTTTAAAACGCGTACCATACCGTATCCGTATTTTAACGTATTTTAATCTGCATCTTTAATAAATAATGAATCGATTAATCCCATATTGTTTAATATTCTTATTACTTTCTACATGTAATCAATGTGGGATTAAAAACTGCCACTTCCTCATAATTGTTTATAAACTCATTACTTTATTACTTGTTAGGGTGGGATGTGAGTTATGGGTCATAACAATTGTATATTGTAAGCCACCATTGATCTCTCTCTCTCTCTCTCTCTCTCTCTCTCTCTCTCTCTCTTCATATGGATTCATGCTTAAAGTCTTGGACAAACATAAAATATCAATTAACTACTTGACTGAAGATGATAATTCTCATAATTTTATGACCAAACACTTAATAAATGTCATCTGTTCCTATTGATTTAGGTATAATTTTCCAATAGATTTACATGTTTCATTAATGTAATTCTTCAATTTATGGGAGTATATTGTCATTTTTTTCACCGTACCGTATTATATCTGATCCGTTTAAAACCCGTACCGGCCGTTTTTGTTTTTTTGCCGTTCTCGAAATGTTTGACCGTTTTTTTGACCGTACCGTTTTTTTTTTGCTCCGTTTAAAACCCGTTCCGTCCCGTTTTGTTTTTTTGCCGTTCCCATTTTAACTAACTATGGTTAGGACTACATTACAACATAACTAAATCCTAACAAAGAAAAAAAAAACAGCCACTACATAATAGACATGTTGGTTTTTGTTGATTTTGTTTGAATGGAGGAATTTTTTTTTTTTAATAAAAAATCAACATAGGATGGCATTTTATGAGAGGGAAGAATCTCCCATTCCATACTAACCACTAGAAACAGTTAGGCCATGAGTTTATAGTATTGGTTATGGTCAAAATTGATTCGGATCGGATTAGTGTATGGATTCAATGGAAAATCGATGTATCTAATCCTCATTAAAATGGATCCACATCCTCTCTCGCCTGAGATTTGGCAGGAGAGTTGGCACCCTGGATGGATGGTAGACACTAGGCTCTCAGGTGAATCTGAGCCCTCCATCCGAGCCGACACCCCTGTCGGCGCAACTTGTCGACTCTGGTGTCGGCTCGGATGGAGGGTTCGGATTTACATGAGAGCCAGGTGTCGGCCATCCATCCGGGCTGCCAACTCTCCTGCCGAATCTCAGGCGGGAAATGATTTCTATACTGTTAAAATAGTATTAAAACATATCAAATTCGAAGATCGGAATCTCAAGAATTAGTTAGGTACAAAAACCGATACGAATCAGCCAGATCAATTGATCCAATTCTGATACCTTGAACCATCATCATCATCAATGGCATAGGGACTGATCTAGCGAATTTGTATCGATTTTGAACTTGATCAATCTCAATCAAATCCCATTATCATATAATGGGGGGAAAAAACTGTCTATAGCACTATATTATAATAGATTTAATCCTGATCATTGAGAGTGCATCAATCATATATTTCCAAAAATAGAAAAAACCAAGGTATTTTTTTTGGTAAAAGAAAAGACATTGTTGGTATTTTTTTTTGGGCTTCGCTCAACTGGGTTAATATTTTATGGATATAGGAAGTGGGCTGGACTCATCCCATCCCGTCGCAACTCCATTGCAATTGGATTTGATTGGGCTGGGCCCCTGATTTTCTCTCTCTTGGTAATTAGGTAGGAACCCAGATGTCCAGTAATTCTTCTCAACTAATCATTATTTCCCAACAATCACAAAACATCAATACCAACTTATGTATGCTGTGTTTGGTATGTGTTATTGCAATGCATTCTAGGTCAAGAATACATTCTAAGATGACAAAAATAGAGTTTGATATGCATTTTGATTCTTCGATCATAGATCCGTTAAGTGAACATAGTCTATTCTGGAAAGTGTTCATTAGTCCATTATGCATTTGAGCTTAGAACGAAAATGCTTAGTCCTTCAACCCATTATCATTTTATTTTAAAAATGCATTCTCCATTTTTACACCATTTTGAGAATGTATTCGTAAGAATGCTTTTCAAGAATACATACCAAACACAATCTTAATCTCATATTTTATGTCTTAAATTATAGTAATTAGTTACATGGATTTGTATTAGAGAAAGAAGGGTAGGAATAAATGGGTCTTTCTACTTGCCACCTGCTTATGTCAAATTTCATTGACACCGATTTCCTTTCATGAGATGTCATTGGGCAATCATGGCAACTATAAAATACAAGGAACATTTTGGTATTTGAAATGAGAAGGGTGAGGGCGCGTAATCTGACCGATATCAATCACTGGTGCGGACCGGATCAGTGTCAATAAGAATATAACCGAATTACAAAACATCAAATTCACTTAAGCCGATATACACACATGAGTTCTAACGAGTTGAAGCACATTAACTTGAAGTACATTCCTGTATCCCAAAAAGAAAAGGGAAAAACCCTACATTTACTTCAGGTTATCAACCTTCATTAACGTCAGCGTGATTCTCCTGTTTCGGCACCATCAACCATTCGTCCGGTGCTGAGCTCTGGTTATCTGAAGGTGGATCAACTTGATTTGGGTCAGTCTTAAATAAGCTGTTGAATAGCTGCCTAAAGTACTCCATCTCAATCTCTTCATCAGATGGGTATACAGATTCCTCATTGTTAATCTCATCATCCAAGGACTTAAGAAACCCTAGCCACCATGTGTAAGACGAATCTTGGTTCTCTCCCCACTGCATTTCAGAAACTTCCATGGGTGGTGATTTAGGTTCCAATACCTCCACCATGGAAGAGGACAGTTGACTACAGTTCCATGAACATGTTCTACCAGTCATACCATGGTTGCACCAATCTTTTGTAATGGTAGGAACCCTGCAATCATTCACATGTGGTGATGATGATGACGATGATGAAGATGATGATGATGATGATGAGGCTCTATGATGGAGCAAAGCATGGGCAATCTCTCTCCTGGCCTCAACATCACCAAGACGACCTGGAGAAGCTCTTGTAGTCTGAGACCTCGTCCTGGGCTTTCTTGAAGTGTTCTTGTACACGACCTTCTCCATGGCTTATCTGTTGCTCTAATCTTCTTTGTTTACTGAGAGAGTGAGATCTTGTGAGACACAAGGGAAGCTCAGAAGCTCCAGGTGTCTGAGAACATAGAAGAGCAGAGTAGGAGGAAAATATTTAAAAGGTGTAAAAAACAAACAAAAATCAAACCAAACAATATAAATCTGAATAGTTAAACCGATTAATAAATGGTTCCATTCTCATCTCACTAACGTAATTGTTTAATTAAATGATTTGGTACGGTTTGAGACATGAAAACATCCTCTCCATGTTGAGAAAAAAATCTTTTGTATTAAGGCCAAAGTGGCAGTGAAGATCTTAGCCACTCAAAGTGCATCGGATCACTTTGAGTGGTCAGTGAAGACATCATGATGCACTTTGAGTGGCTAGAATCCTTACTATATATCTCTTTGGCCTCATTATAGAGGATCTCAATTCTTCTACGTTGTGGGGGTAAAACTGTATATATTTTACCTCTCTAAATCCTACAGTAGTGAGAGCCTCATGCACTGAGACGCCATTCCCTTCTTTGGTACGGTTTGAATAAACTAACGGACTTAACTGTTTAACTCTTTTATGTTAGTCTTGATTCTCGACACTAAAACTAACAGGTAAGAGAAAAACAAAAATTTAAAATCGATTAATAATCAATTTTGATGAACGATTTGAATTCGATATTACTCTTTTATGTATCAAACCCGAAAACAATTTATCAAACCGGAAAACAGAGACTGGTGACAGGAGAGAAAATTAAGGGAGGCCGACAGAGTTGGTTGAAAGTTAAACTCCGAAATAATTAGTGATTTGATTGAAGACAAACTGATACGTATCCCAACCATAAAAGCTAAAGACTATATTTTACCACCTGACCTTCTTTTCTCGTAGAAAGCCTGTTTTCTTTGGTAATATAAATAGTATCTGAGGTAGCTGTGGAAATGACGTTTACTTTGATTACTTTCATTTATTGTGATCACATCACTTGACCAACCCAAGGCAAATGGGTAAGGGTAAGAAAGGTAAAATCATTTCGGCTTTAATCATGGATTTAGTGTGTTTTTCTACTTTTTATTTTAACATGTGTTGGTTATATGTTGATGCGGCATACTTTTTTTGTTTTAGTTAAATATCGATCAACGTATCAGTTCGTATTGACCAGTAACAATTAGATATCGATCGTCATACTGATCCGGCAAAATAATATTGATCAAGGCGGATACATACCTGTTCCAATACCTAAAATTATAGTGTAACCGTAGGGGGATGAAGATTGCAGCCCAAGTTTAATGAGGGCTGACTTTAAGTTTTGCAACTATTACGCGTGCAAGACTGCGAGGCAATCATTAAGGCACATAGCTATTTCTAAGGAAATGCAAGCCCCAAACGCAGCTTATTAATTAGTTTGGTGGACCTAAAATTGGGTCTGGTTTTTTCCTGAACTGGACACTCAGTTGTCCCAGAATAGCTGGTGCATTCATTAGTTTGCTCGAAGGGTTTGAGGTTCCTCCTATTATTCTGATCTTCAAGACCAGAGTAGAGGATTAAATCCCAGCCAGTTTAGTATGTGGGACTTGAGCACCGGATCAAGATGGATTGGCCATAAAGAAGCCCTGGATATGGTGTCTTAAGGTTTTAAGGTGTTGCATAGGATTGGCCTGGATCGATTTGAACTGAATCAGCCGAATCTACTAATCTGATCCTAATCTCTAGAACCATGCATTTGACAACTGAAAGTACCACTACACACATGCACAATGTTCACAAATTTCTGCTGTCCCTCAACCAAAGGGATTATATGATCTTGAGTAATCCACCCTAATACAACACAAAAACCCTAACCCGTTCTATTCGATGTTCTTATTATAGCTCATGTCTCATATGAGAGTCGTTATCATAGTTTGAGGTATTGGTATCATATCAGTCACATCAGCTAATTCATAGATGCATGCTCGATACAGTATTATTATGTTGAATGAGTATATGGACAGATACTAAACCAATACAGACCGAAATTGATCAATAAATAAGTAATATTGGTTGATACAAAAAAATATATGCCACATCAGCATATAGTTGATACCAATATTAGATTCCACTATTAATACCCGTTCTGATACCGTGAACTAAATCCATCATTGATTCCCCTTTTTTAACTCCATCTTTCCCAAATAACTTCTTCCTTAAAAAAAAGACAAAAAAAAAAAAAAAATTTGATTCAAAATATCATTTTCTTCAAATTTATTTTTCCCTCTTCCTTCTCTAGGTATACTGACATACTATCTTTTTTTGAGGAGAAATTAATTACATTCCTGCTGGTTTTGCTTGGTTTTGGTATGAGGAAGGAACTGTCATATGATAGACCAACATCAAATCTGCAACACTAATACTATTTTCAGGTTTCCTTCAGAAAGTAGAGTTGTAATTTTTTGTCAGTGGCCGCCATAACAGTAAATTGTAAATAGCTGCAGAGCTTGTAACTTTATAAACGCTCAGAGATATTTATTTGGCCCCTTTTTTTTCTCACTTAGCCATGGAAGTTGAAGAAAGGACTCGTCCATCTTTTCCATCCAGCCAAAAATAACAAGCCTCTTAAATATGGGCCTAGAATCAGGCCTAGATTAGCCTGAAGCCCATAAAATATCAGGGAAATTTTTTTTTTGGGGCTAAAATCTCAGGGAAATTAGGAACCATACTTATATTAATGCACCTATCTCCAATTATTGTTGGTGAGGTTTTTACAGATCAAATAGAATTGCATTTAGCATTTTGGTTGGGAGTTCGCGTGTTTCATTTCACATTGACTGTCTACCTTTGACTCTTTTGTTTTTGCAAAGAAATCCAATCCACCATCGGAGATTACGGTTGTCATCCTCGGCTTCTTGTTAAGTTCCTGTTTTCGGCTTTCGTTTCTGTTTATGGGGGGGCCCTTTGGGCTCACTCTCTTTGTCAGGTGTTGTGCTATATTTCTGCTAGTGCTTGTTCTTGTGTTTGTGTTTCTATTTGGGTTTTGGGATTCATCTTTCCCAGAGGATCCGATCCCTGCTGTGTTTCTTTTCTCTAGCTCTTTTTAGTGAATAAACCCTTTTGCCCCTTTAGGGATCCTTTGCACTCAAAAAAATGCTTGAATTAATTCAGTAGTTTTTTTTTATACGTATAACTCCGTTTGTTTTCACATAAAATGATGGGAAAAAAAATTCTTATAAAATAAGATTTTCTATTATTTGTTTTAACCTAAAATACAAATCTTCTAGTTACTGGTAAAAATAAAAAAAAAGGTTTTGAAAGTTTTTTACACTTAAAAAATGAAGAAAATTCCAAAATAAGCACCATGTTTATTGTCACTGACTCACAAGGATGAGAAGAAATTTAATTTCAAAGCTCTTTAATTAATCAAGAACCCTAATTACACTACTACTTCATTAATAATTTGTGTCACTAGCTTGTGTTTTCCATTTTGTATGCTTGTTTATGGAAGACATTTTAATTCTCTACTTTTCATACAAAAAGAAAGAAATAGAGAAACCTTATTGATTCTGAGCTATGATAATGATTTAAACACGTTTTCTTTTTAGGTATATTTATATTGTAAAGAATGCCTTATTCTTTTGGATAAAGGTGTATGTGTGAGGTGGTGCAGATATGAAGAATCGAGAAGAAGTGGAAGTCGACAATAAAGACTAAATGATGCGTGTGTTTGTGCGTGTATAAAGACTAAATGATGCACGTATGTATGTCTTTTGTCCACAACTGATCTGACCTGAATACCTGGTAGCTCCAAAGCTGAGGGAATTCATACTTCATACCCTTAAAAAAGAGACGTACGTCTTCTTAATGGAAGATGGCACCACATCTTTCATATATATATAGATATTGTCTTCATGCATGAGAATTTAATGTTTGATGAAACGTATACGTAGGAAATGCAACCTCAATCAAGAAAGAGTCAGACGTCTCTCCTACAATTTCCTTTTCATGGCCCAATAATGCATGGTTTTGTTAGAAATAGACAATACAAGAACACCACCCGGAATTGCCTCTCTGGTGTTGTTTTACCTGATCATGGAGGCTGACTTAGGGGTGTCAAATTTGGATTCAAATCCAAAACTAAAATCAAACTAGTCTGATTCAGTTCATATCAAACTGAAATCAAACTTAATTTATTGGACAATAATTGGGTTGTGCTTTTAGAGTCTGATGAAAAATTGAAATCGGACAGAACCAGTTGATAAGTTTGAACCAACCTAGAACCCAAACTAGAACAGTGTGATAATGGACTAGTAAGAGCTCATTAAACCTACATGTAAGAAACCAACACTAAAATCGAACGAGTCTGATAATGGCCCGATAGAGTTCATTAAGCGAATTTGCTATGGCATATACATATAGTAAATCAAAATCAAACCAAGACCGAACCAATAAGAGCCTATTAAGCTAGCCCAATAGAAGCCCGAAACTGAAACTAGACCGAAACTGACTTTTTTTATTAGACAATAATTGTATAGAGGTGTATAGGACTGAAACTTAATAAACCCAAACCAAAACCAAACCAAACTGACCCTTTGACACCCCTAGACTGATTCCATGTGTAGCACGGGTTCTACTTCGATGGATCTCGATGCAGATCGAGCGGACTCAGCCACTCGGCTGGTCTATGTCGTACTCTAACACCATGGTTATAAGAGAAGCAAGAAGTCGCAAAATTATCATTAGTACAGTGAAAACCAAATTAAGAAAAAAAAAAAAAGGAAAGGGACGAAATTTTTCAATGAATCAGTTGATCTGTTGGAAGAAAAATGGGGAGGGCTTCACTTTTTGACTTTTTTTTTTTTTTTCTTCTCTTTTTTTTTTTAATTCCATTTTTAATCAAATGCACCCTTATTTTTTAGCAGAGAACGGATAGGGGATCACTTTGCTCCACTTTAGGTTCATACTTAGGGTTATTGTTCCCTAAAACATCACCATCAAACCTTACAAAGGATAAATTCGAAGGTCTATATAGGGAACATAACAAGCCCTTATAAAGATGCCACAACCTCTGATCATATCTATGAATCCCATATGGAAATTGGAATCCAAATTTAATTTTTGCCTTTTAGAAAGTTGATGAACTATGCTTTCATACTTTATAGACTATGTGATATGACCCTTCCCGTTAATACAACATCGAATCAGTTTTAGGTTAAGATAAAAAAAAAAAGTGAAGGTCCAACGTCATTGGGTTAGAGAGAGAATAAAAAAGTGTTTCAGCGCACGAGACTCCTGTCATTATAAGATTTGAAAAAAGAAAATAATCTATTGAAATACCTTAAAAATAAGAATCAAGGACATTCACAAGAATAATAAGATCATCACAATATCATGCTTTTTTCCCATTTGTATTGTTCTTAGATACCAAAAGTATAATTTTATACGGTTTTAATGCAAAGTAAGAGAGAGTTTGATGACTCGGAAACTATAAACGTTTGATAGCACGAGCAAGCTCGAAGCATGTGTAAATTGATCGGTTTTGGTTTATTTGGTTCGATTTGATTCGATTTGAGATATATTAAGCATAAAATAGACTAATGATTGATTCCAAGTGGCCAAACCAAAGTCAAATACTAATCAATTCAATTTAATTAGTTCCTAATCAATTTTATACCAATGTTGTTGAAAACCCTTCTCATGGTAGCCGTGCTCTTCCAAGTTTTTGGTTTCTCCCGTGAAGACGATGGCGGTAGTTTTGGAAGTAGACTTACAGAAGCGTGCGGTTTAGAGAACCAAGGAAATGAGTAAATGTCAGACTAAAAATGATTATGGCAGCTCTGTTATTTGTGTTAGATGAACCAACTTTTAATTTAGATAATTCGTCTTCAGTTTCAACTTTCAAACGGAGGAATCAATTAAGGAGAGTCTTGAACGTACTTCTCATACTATTTAAGTTATTTCATCAACCGATTATTAATTGATTTGAAATCATTGACTATAGTTCATAGTCGAAATAAAATTGATTTTCATTGTCTAAAACTAGAACCAAACCAATTACATACGAATAAATTTGATTTGATTTTTAACAACGATCAATACAGAGCCTTCGATTCAGTTTTTACAGAACTTATCAATCAAAACCGAATCGTACCATTTAAACCGAAACTGTGAAACTGATTATTAAATGGTTTGATTTTGGTTTAAAAAAAATAAAACTATTTAGTTAAACAATTCTATTCTGGTTTTAAAAATGAAACCATTTAAACCGATTAAACATGTACTTTAATCCCTTAGTGCTAAATGTCTATAGTTATATAAATATTTTTATTTTAATGCTTTCTACATGGCATTTGTGTAAGTCCACTTTCATCTACGATTAAAATTATTTTAATGCTTTCTTTGACTTTCGATTTCCTTTTTTTCTATCTCTCTTCCTCTCCCTCCCTGCCACAAAACCATTTAAAATCGAAAGATGAAAGTATTTTGAAACTGTTTAATAAATGGTTTGGTTTTGATTTTACTCATAACATACCGAGCAGAAATTGAACTGTGACGTTAAACTAAAACCACACTGTTTAACACCTGTATGCCCCCTACGTGATGATCCACTATCGCCCTCGCATATTGGTGCACTACACCAATGTTCATTTTTGGCGACGGAAATAAATGTTCCATTAGCAAAAATTTCTATAATTACCAACGTATAATTTATTACCGTCTCATCAATACAACAATGTTCATTTTTTGCGACGGAAAATTTCCGTCGCCAAAAATAAGTTTCCATCATGTATAAGTTCACATTTTTCCAACAGAAAATAAATTTTCATAGATAAAATATTATATTTTTAGCCATAGTTCAGAAATTCGGCCGAAATTTTGGATTTCGGCCGAAACCTCTCGGTTTTGATCAAATCCGAAACAAACCATGATGCCGGTACCTTTTTTACATAAATTCGGTCTACCGAATTTATAGTTTCGGCCAGAATTTCGGTCCAAAATCTTGATTCGACCGATATTTGAACGAAATCGGTTTGAATAAATACAAACCACAAAAAGTTTTTAACTATTTTAATTTATGAACTAGGTCCATTACTGACGTTATTCACTTTTTTTCCTTTTTGGTAAAGTGACGTCAATCACACCACCCAATCTAATAGTGTATTTTGCTTTCCCAATTATCTACTTTATAACATTTTGTCTTCTTTCAATTCTTTTAAGTAATCCATGTGAGACTAAAAGACTAAAAGAAATGTATTACCAAGTTTTCCTTCTTATAATATTATGATTTTTTTTCAATTCTATAAAAGTATCCATGTGGAACTAAAACCTATAAGGGTGTTTTTTGTATTCTTGTTCTTCATTCCATTGAGTTAAAGGTTCATGTGAGACTAAAAGGAGAAAAATAATATTAAATACAAACAAGATAGACACGTGTCTCTATCTTAACAGAATCTCTCTCTTAGTCTCTTGATCTGTTGATTCAAAACAATTTTTTTTTCCATGTTTCACCGAAATTTGGGCTGAAATCATCGAAATTTTGGTTTTTGGCCTAACCGAAACCCGACACGAAACCGAAATTATGATCCTTGTTTTTAGCCATGGAAATAGAGTGCCCGTGGTTGAAATTGGTGACATTTTACGAATGGAACAAATTTTTCGTTGGCAAAAATATCTATAATTACCGACGTATAATATATTACCGTCGCATAAAATAGTACATTTATGCCCACCGAAATTCAGTTTCCATGTGTATAAATGTGTATATTTACCAACAGAAAATATATTACCGTCGGTAAAAATAGTAATTTTTTTTTTCCATTTTTTCAATTGGTACCCATATTGAGATATTCCTATCATAAAGACTAAAAACTGAAAACTATATTCTGTCATAAACACAAACATAAGTAAAACACAAAAGACTAAGAACTTTCTCAAGTCCTTGAGCTATGAGGGAGAATCCTAATTAAACTAGCAATTGAAAATATATTTCAAGTGAACTGAAATTAACTGACATTCCAGTCTTTACAAAGGAAATAAGCTAAGTTTTTTTTTTTTTTTTTTTTTTTTTTTAAAAAACATTGTATATATAGTCCAAACTAAGAAAAAAAATGCATTGTATAAGTGACATTCCAAAATCCTGCAACTTCAGTCCACCAAAATGCTTCTCAGCTTCCTTCCCTTATCTGGTTCACACCGCACTGTTTTTCATTTTTTATATACAAAAAAAAAATGGCATTCAACCATTTCAAGCATCCCATTGAACTTCTTAAAAAACCAAGACTCCTTTTGAACTTCTTCAAAAACCTAAATCATGAAATGACATTGAGCAAACAAATGTTAACCTTCCATACATGGTGTTTGTTAAAGTCACAAAAAAAAAAAACAAAATAGTTATATGAGATATTACCACCACAGACTTTAGATTTTCAATATACCAATGTAAAAGATTATCACACCCACAATGACATCAATCAAAACATGCAAAAACAAAGAAGAGATGTCGAGAGTGTAAAACTAGGAAAAATAAACTGGCTGACAAGATGGCAAAAATGTTCTATAAATGCTAGACGACAAAGTAGTTCTCGATCAGCTGCTTATATTGATCATAATTCATATGAATTATTGTGTTCTTCATCATAATCACTATCGCATGAGTTTCCTATTATTGCTTCTAATTCTGATTTCCTGTGAATCTCTCCATAGATTATAGTTTATAAATCCACAGTTTATGAATCCAATTTCATTCTTGATCTTGTAGGATCTTATATCATCGACTGTTTATTTTATCCTAACAATTAGATGTCCATCAAATTCTATTTCTTGATTCTTCTGTCCATCGATTAGAAGTTCTTTTTTTATTCTGATTTGGTTGTTCATTGTTGCTTGCTGTTATCAATACTAACTGTTAAACTTCTATCAGTCTAAGGCTTGTTTAATAGCAGTTCATCTCTCCATTGGCACCTTATCAATATTTGAATATTAGTGGTCTATCTGGTAGGTTACTATCTGTCCAAGTTTGACCAACATCTACTGGTCAGATTTTGATTTTTCTATTCAATAAAAAAAACACTTACTTATATTCCCTAATCCTAGCAGTACAACGAGTTCAATATAACTCTCAAATCTGGTTTGCATCCATGTGTTAGATATTCTAGTATTACTAATGTATATATTCTGGATCTATCATTTTTTTGCTAAAGTCTGCAAATTTGTATTCTGGATCTATCCATTCATTGTGATTCTTACCCTCATCAATCAATGATCATTCAACATTCATCAAAACAAGCAATGAATGATCAAGTTTTTTTTTTTTTTTCTCCAATTACCAAATTTTAAAGCTTAGTAATGTGGAGGCAAGTACACCATTCCCATTCTGAAGAGCCTTGGGCCTAGGCAAGCTTTGACAACTACGGATCATATGATAATGTGATATGATTTTGGTGCATGTGAACTTTTGAAAGAGCAAATTCGATGCCTCTCCACCATCTCACTGATATTCTGTAACTGTGTGGACATACATAAGCAGCATCAAATTTCTCTTCCATCTTTTCATTCCTCTATATATATATATATATATATATATATCTGTGTGTGTGTGTGTGTGTGTTTCTTTTTCTTCTTCATTCCTATATATATGTAAGTGAGCTAACTATGACAGGCATTTGTTCTCTCAGAGAAAGGTATAGATGGAAGTTGTTGAATGATTAAAATGGTATAGATTTGCTATAAGTGAAATATTATCACAGAAATTATGGCCCTATCATCGAGTCAATGGACCTTCCTAATTGTTTTGAAGCTGAGGAAAGGTTTGAATATGGAACTCCTGAGGTGCTGCACTTGGTTTCAGGGCCCTTGAGCTTTTTGGAGTTGTATACCTAGTCGACAAGGTTCCTGAATTATCATTTTCTCACTCTGAAAAACTGACTTCTTTTATGTTTGCTCATTCTGCTGAACCCACCATCCACAAAATACATAGGATAACAACATTCCCAGTCCAGTGTGGGTTTTGACTGACCTGAACCTGATTAGAATGAACCTACATCAACCTGAATAACACTGCAGACCGTAAATGACATATAATGGGGGAAGAGTGAAACTGTATTGGGCTAGGGCAAAGAAAAGGTGGAGAAGTTTCATAAGAGAAATAGCAAAATGGAATAAAAAGAATAGACAAAGACTACAAATTCCCAAGGCAACACAGATTAGTGTGGCGCAACCCACAATCCCAAGCCAAGCCCACAGTTCACCAAATGCAATTCAAAAATGACCCATAATTGAGTCAGCCGTCCAAACCCACTCAATCTAGCTTATGTACTTAACCCACCTGTCTCATCCTCTAAAACCCAAATTCGATTTGAATACAAAAGAAACAATAAAAATTTTTATCAAATAAAGCATACCTCCCAAAGATCAAACCAAGATTGAATCTCACTTGTTCTCCATACTTAAGATTTGCAGTTGACTACCCAAAGGAAAACTACAGTTTTTTTCTGATAGAGAACCATTGAACACAGAACTGGGGCCTCACTACGCATGGCAAATGCAGGATTTTGGGTGGGGAAGATGTAAGCAGGGACATATTGGAAATAAACATCATTCGTCTATATGCAAAACCTACCTTGCATGAAGAGAAAAATTGATTCAATAAGAAACGTCTTTTAAGGCTCTAAAAATTCTAAATACAATGCATTTTACTAGTTTCTTCTCCCTTTCTTTAACACATACTTTTTAACTTTTATCCTATACACTAAGCCACTATAATAAAATGTGTACATAATTGTTTTTTTTTTTTTTTAAGAGATAGAAAGTGTTGATCATCTTTACTGGTAGGGAGGAGAGGAGCATTAGGCCTATTGACTGGTTGCCTTAATGGTATCTCGGTTAGCTGGGATGATGAAGGATCATTCAAATCCCGTGGTGGGTCTGTCCAGTGGAGAGCTGAGAAGTATCTTGGGAAACAGAGAAAGATGAAAGTTGTGGAATTAAATTACAAAGGTCCCTGGCAAAGTCAGGGTTCCTAAAAAGATACTCAGAAAGGGATTAGGATTGAGAAATACCATAATCAGTTGGATGGCTGACATCTGGTACTCCCTCACATCCAATAGTATGAGAGTGAGGAGCATAGAACTATGTTGATCCCCATGAATGTTGCCTCAGGTTGCATCTTCGGCCAGGACCCGGGTTGTGGAGAAGCAAGACCAGCTTGCCCTCATCTGGAAGTTTGCCCTCATCTGGAAGTATTGTTCATTCAGTATCAATACAAAATCTACACAAAAGTGGAAGGGCCACTATAGAAGCGTCCAGTAGCTTATACCATAGTAGAGTAGTCGGCCTAACCATAGCGTAATGACATAATCCAATTACCCCATTTTTTTTTAATCTAAAGTAGGGGGCGAGTGGTCTCAGTTTTTTCTAAGATCGACTTTCAATTTCATTGCCTTTCTTTTTTCGGTATGACCAAGCCCCTTTATTAGGTTGGTTGCTTGCTTAGGTTTGAAAGAGCTAGAAACTACTTCCTTCTCGAAACTCCTCTATCCACTTGACCTTGAGTACTTCTCGTTTTAAACTTAGGTTTGCCTACCTCTGACATTACAGAGAAAGGGGAGGGGCTTCGAAGCCTTTGAGTGTTTTTGCAAAAAAAAATTTCACGTTTCCTTACAATCACTCTCATATCGTTGGATGTGAAGGAGTACCAGGTGTCGGCCATCCAGCCGACACGGGCATTTCTCAAGTTCATTAATGGTGAGACGATCCTAATCCCTTGGAAAGAGCCAAATGTTGTTCATGGGTTAATGACTTTTGGGGTAATGGTGAGGGGGACAATTCACAGTAGTTAATTGGAAGAGCATTAATTGGAGAATTGGAGGGACTCTCGGGAGAGGTGAAATTTGAACTTGGGCTTTTTGAATAATGGACCTCGATTGGCTATGGGTTAATGGCTCTTGGGAAAGAGTTTTTGCATTAAATTGAGAATTTGAAAGGGAAGATGAAGAGATTGTATGAGTCATGGGAAATGTAACCGACTTACCAGCTTTTTTTCTCGGCCCAAAATCCAAGCCACATTATTTCAAGCGGTTCATTAATCCCCTTTATAGGCCGGATTGAGATCGTCTCCAGTTTGTTCATTTCGTCCAGCCGTGAATGGATGAACTGGAATCAAAGGACACGCCTACTAATACATTGGGGGGCATGTCTTGTGATTCCAGTCCATCCGATCACGACTGGATGATGATAGGATCGGGAGACGCAAACAGAAAGAAAAAACACGAAGATTAACGTGGTTCAACACCCCATTGTGGGATGCCTACGTCCACGGAGAAAAAGAGAATTCTTTATTGCCAAGAAACCTCTACAACTCTCCACCTGACAGTGTTCTCCTCTGACAGCCTCACCCGCCGTCACCCGACCTTTTTTCTTCTAGGGTTTTTCCCACAGAGACAACATATATAGGAAACCTAGAAATCCTAATCCCACTTACAATTATAAGTTTATCCTATACATGTAATAGATCAAATTCTAATACAAGTACAACTCTATTAATTGTGTGGAATC
This sequence comes from Protea cynaroides, assembly GCA_028583415.1. Lineage (NCBI taxonomy): Eukaryota > Viridiplantae > Streptophyta > Magnoliopsida > Proteales > Proteaceae > Protea > Protea cynaroides. Next base: position 45,753,337 of record CM053266.1, on the reverse strand, counting down.
CACAGAATACAAGACACAACCCAACAAATCTCCACCTGGCTTGAATTCCGCAAACCACCTTGAAAAAGAACCCGTTGACGTTGAGTCCGTAAACCCGTCACTCGTCAAAAGTCCTTCTTTACCCACGGTACAACATCAATTGGCCATTGTGTGTACCGTGCCGGGATTCAAATCCCTCCTTTTTTTTTCTTCTTCTTCTTCTTCATACTGCGTACCTCCTTCGTTCTTCAAAGAACCCTAGCTCTGATACCACTTGATAGGATCGGGAGACGCAAACACAGTGTTCTCCTCTGTCACCCTCACCTGTCACCCAGCCTTTTTTCTTCTAGGGTTTTTCCCACAGAGACAACATATATAGGAAACCTAGAAATCCTAATCCCACTACAATTATAAGTTTATCCTATACATGTAATAGACCAAATTCTAATACAAGTACAACTCTATTAATTGTGTGGAATCCACAGAATACAAGACACAACCCAACAGATGACTGGACGGACGGAAGACGATCTTTTTCCTTATAGGCCAACATCTCCAACTCAATCCTTTGTCCCTACTTAAGAGAGCCTCACCCACCTTCTCCAATTCCAAAAGTGAGGATTCCAGTGTCATTGCAGGTTATTTTTTATCATATGGCCCTGTGGAGGCTAGGGAGAATCAGCCCCACGGGTCGCAATGAAAATTCTAAGTTAGAATTATCAAAGAATAGGAGGTGCCTTGACAATTCGATCTTTGCAGGCCCTTTTGAGACAAGAGAAACCGGAGATTGAAACTGGAAAATTTATTTCTCATTGACCCCGAAGTTTTATCTGGAGGTTTGTTACTTGCTTGGGAGGATTCGATGAGTATTGAGATACTTCATCACAATCAAAGATTTATTGATTTGAAAGTCAAGCAGAATATGCAGAGTTTTTTTTTGTTTCTTGCATTTGTGGTGATCCGGTCAGGGCTAATGGGCAGGCATTATGGAACCAAATAGTTAATCTTGCTTATAGCAGAAATGGGGATTGGATATGCATGGAGAGAGAAGGCAGGAGGAAATTCGAAATGCATAAAAGATTGCCTCAGTTTCAAAAAATTTCTAGATAACTGTGATTTGATGGATATTAAATCTCATGGGTCTCCCTTCACATGGAATAACAAGAGAGTAGGGAAAGATAACATTCGTATCAAGTTGGATAGGGCTTTCTCTAACCATAGTTCGCTTACCTCTTATAGCAATGCTACAGTATTTATTAAACCTGCCATAGGATCGGATCATAATCCGATTGTGCTGGATACGAAAGGGGGAATTGTTCATGGCAAAAGGCCTTTTAGTTTTGAGATTATGTGGACCTGCCACCCTGAGTGTTCTAAAGTGGTTGACCAAGTTTGGAGTAAATCATTGGATGGTGATCCTGGTTCGGTGCTGCATAAGAAGTGTATTAACAGTAAGATATCTTTCCGAAAATGGAATAGAGACTCCTTTGGAAATATGCACTCAAAGATATTAAAGTTGCAAAAGGATTTGATTAATATTCAGGGCAAGTCTAAGGCGAATTTCTCTCAATCAGAAGAATTTGACATTCTAAAACAATTGGAAGAAGAATTGATAAGGGAAGAGATTTTTTGGAACCAAAAAATCTAGGATTGATTGGTTAACCAATGGAGACAGTAACCCTTCCTTATTTTCATGCCACCACCTTGTAGAGAAGGAATTCAAATCTCATTCTCCAGATAAAGAACAATTCGGGTGACTGGATTACTGATGACCAAGAGATTTCAGGTACTTTCTTAAACCATTTTCATCAAGCATTTTCTACCAGTGGTATTATTAACCACGATCCGGATGCCTTAATTTCCTAAGTCCAACCTAGAGTTTTGGTCCATCTAAATGACATTTTATGTAGCACACCCGATAAAGAGGAGATTAAATTAGCTATTGATGGGATGTCCCCTCAAAAATCTCCTGGCCTAATGGTCTTCCACCTTTATTCTTTCAGAAATTCTGGGAGGTTACTAATGATGATATAATTAATTTCGTCCAAGATTTTTTTATCAGGAATCATATGCCTAAAGGACCTAAACAAAAAATACATCTACTTAATCCCCAAGAAGCCTGAGCCAAGTACTGTTGATGATTTCAGACCCATTAGTCTCAGCAGGGTTTGTGTGAAAATAATTTCAAAAATTATGGCTAATAGACTCAAACCCTTCCTAGATAATATAGTGTCTTCTTTTCAATCTGCTTTCATCCCCAAGAGGAGCATATCAGACAATATTCTGGTTGCTCATGAAGCATTTAATTATATTAAGAAGAAGAAAAAAAAGGGAAAGATTGGTTTTTAGCTCTGAAAGTGGATATGCAAAAAGTTTATGATCGTCTTGAATGGAATTTCATCAAGGCTATCTTACTCAGACTTGGTTTCAGTCCTCAATGGGTAAGCCTGGTTATGACCCTTCTTAATACGGTCTCTTACACTTTGTTGATCAATGGTACCGAGAAAGGCCACTTTATTCCATCTAGAGGTATTCGGCAAGGGGATCCTCTTTCACCTGCTTTGTTTATCCTCTACAGTCAAGCTCTTTCATCTATCATTGATAAGGAAGTTGCTGAAGGTTCTCTTTAGAGTTTTCAAATCAGAGCTTCGAGTAATCATCTCACTCAGCTTTTATTTGCTGACGACTGCTTAATGTTCTCAAAGGCTAATCTCAGACAGATTTTCTCTCTCAAAAAGTGTTTAGATTTGTATTGCTCCGTCTCAGGTTAGAGAGTAAATTTCAAGAAATCGCCTATTACTTTCAGTCCTAATACTCCCAGCAGGATCAAGAGATGGTTCTCCAGAATCTTTAAAATTCCCTATGGCGATGGGCTTGCAAAGTATCTTGGTCTCCCTTCAAAGTTTGGTCTCTCTAAATGCAAAGCTTTTCAGAGCACCTTGGAGCGAGCCACTAATAAGATGAAGGGTTGGAAGGCTTCTCTCCTTTCCCCAAGCAGGTAAGGAGGTTCTTTTGAAAGTTGTTGCTCTATCCATTTCTAACTTTTACTGGATCTCACTTTAAATTACCTAAGTCTACCATGATAAGATTAAGAAAGAAGCGGGGAATTTTTTTTTGGAGTAAAGGAAATAAGAAAAAAGGAATTCATTGGATGTCCTGGGATAGATTATGTTTATCTAGAGAGAGAGGGGGGGTTGGCATTAAGGGGCCCTTATATGCAAAATCTCGCCCTTTTGACCAAATTGGGGTGGAGATTATGGAAGTTCATTGAATCTAATTGGAGCCTAATTTACAAGGCAATTTATTTCCCAAACTCGGATTTCTTAAGTGCTAATATAGGAAACCGTCCATCCTGGGCCTGGAAAAGTATCCTTGAAGGGAGAAAAATCTTGGTGGCCTTGTTTGACAAGTTGGGGATGGGTCTCACATCAGGATTAAGGAGGATAATTGGATTCCATCCTCAATGAATTTCAAGTTGAAATTTCCTTATTTTCGAGATTGTCCCTTTACATTAAGGGTGTCAAAACTGGGCCCGGCCCGGTAGTGCGGATCGAGCCAGCCCGATATAACCCGAACCAGCCCGGACCGAGCATTAATGGACAGGTTTTGGTCTGAGCTTGTAAAGCCCGACACTGTTTCAGTCCAAACCGAAACCAAGCCGGACCGATCCGTTAAGAAGCCCGAATTAGCAAACCGATAAAACCCAACCCGAACACCGGTAAGGTCCGTTCGGGCCCAATTTCTTAATTTTAATGGTTTTAAATTTTAATAGATTGTGTTACACTATTAGAGTTCACTTCTTCTAATTCACTTCATGATCTAGAAGATTATGTGAATCTATAGTTGAAAATATTATGTTAATTGTTATAATTTATTAAATTACATACATATGGAAGGAATAATGCTAATTTTATAAATCGAAATAATAAAATAGGCTATATAGTTTACATATAAAAGGGGCCCGATAAGCCCGATCCGGACCGAACCAACCCGAAATCACCTCAATAAACCCAGTTCGATAACAAATCGACACCGGACCAGCCCGTTAGTTATTGTGTCCAGCGCAACCCATCACAGCCCGAACTCTTAATGGACATGTTTTGGGCTGAGCTTATAAAACCCGACATCGATTCAATCCGGACCGAAATGGGCCCAGACCGGCCCGTTGACACCCTTACTTTACATACGTTTCTAAGCTCATTGACCAACAGAATCGGATATGGCGAAGAGATCTCTTTGATTTATTCTTTCATCCGGAGGATATTTCGAATATCCTTAAAATCCAACTCAGTCTTTATCATGTTGAGGATAATCTTGTTTGGGGAGGAGCCAAAAATGGTATGGTAACCGTAAAATCTGCATACCATTTTATATCTAATCTTAAGGATGAGGCGGTGAATCAACTTCCTTCTTCTCATATTCCCCAATGGAAACTCACTCCTAAAAAGGTATGGAAAAAGATATGGCATAACAAAACATTACCAAAGATAAAGTCCTTCCTCTGGATCCAAATCCTCTCCTCCCAAAGGTTCAGGATGAGGGGCGGTTACCACTAGTCAATGCCCTGCAAGTGGGTGTTGGCTTGATCCAAGCCCTCTATCAGAGTCGATAAAGTGAATCGACAGGGGATGTCAGCTTATGCACCTGCTCAGATGGAGGGTTCGGATCCAACCGACACCCACGTGTCGGGCATCGGCTAGTGGGATTCGCCCTCCTCCCGAACCCCTAGGAGGAGAGGATTTGAATACCCTTCCTCTGGGGACCTTGCAATCAAGCGATTGGATCTGGTGAGGATCTTGTTAGAAGAAATCTTAGTGTGATTCCATCTTGTAGAATGTGTGGCTATGAATCCAAAAACATTGATCACATCATCTTTACCTGCTCATTCGCTAGAGCTATTTGGTTTGGATCCCCCCTCTCTTTTATGATTCCGGAGGATCATTCTCTCTCAATTTCTAGCTGGTTATCTAGATGGAGTTCTCTGGGTTTCAGTTCGAAGCAACATTCGGCTCATGGCTTTGGAATGTTTACTTTTATTAGCTGGTTCATATGGAAGGCAAGGAATGATTTAATATTTAATCAAAAGGAATGGCTCTCTGAGGAGGTCATTACAAAGGCTAATATGGCCTTTGATGAATTTTTTTCCTCCCTGGGTAAGCAATCAGGTCCAAATAATACTCTTCGTTGCAGGGTTGAGGAGCAAACTACATGGATAGGGCCTCCTACTAGAACGATCAAGATCAATACCGATGCCAGCCTTGTAGGTAAGGCAAGTGGCTTAGGATTTGTATGTAGGAATTCACTTGGTGACTTGGAGGTTGTTGTCTCTCTTCCATCCTCCTTTCCATGGATTAGATGTGGAGAAGCCCTTGCTATTAGAGCAGTTTTACAGCATGCTGAGAAGGAATGAAACTCTATCATCATTGAACCTGACTGTCTGGACATCTTCTCTGTTATCCAAAAGACTTCTACTTTGAATGACTTTGAGTCCCAAAAGATTGTAGATGACATTCTTATTTTAAGTTCTAAGTTTTCTAGTTGTTTGTTTGCTTATGTTCCTAGGGGAGCGAATCAAGTAGCTCACACCCTAGCCAAGGATGGCCACCACCTATTTGGGAAAGATGGTTTGGTTGTATTCCTCTCATTGGCTTCATTCTTTGATTAGTGATGATGTCTCGATTTATTCTTAATTTCTAATTCAATGAATTTCTCTTTTACCAAAAAAAAATCTTTACTGGTAAGGGTCTAGAACCATCAACACTGATTTTTTTTTTTTTTTAAGTGAAGGACTTTCCTCAATTGTTCTCTCTTCGCAAACTAATGAAAATGAAAAAGATTGGTCTCCAGCTTTGAGTAGAAACTGAAAACAATAAAATATTTAATAATTAAATAATGAAACATAGAAATAAACAAGAACCCTATGACATAAATGTATTTGGGGTAGGTTCATCCTATGCTTATTTGTAAATAAGTAATGTATAGAAATCTTTTTTTTTTTTGGATAAAAACAATGTATAGAAATCTTTTCTTTTTTTTTTTTGATAAAATCTGGTACACTATGAAACATTAAAATAAACAAACAACTTTTTTCCAAGAATTTTTTAAGGCAAACGAATCATTCCTGAATCAATCCTCATGTCAAAATTGCCAATAAATTTAGAAATGAAACATAACAACAGGGGAAGGGCTTGAAAATTTAGTAATGGTCCATGCCCTCTCATATTTTGGTATTTTATCTCTTCTCTATATTCTCTGTCCACCTAATCCTATGAGAGCTTTCTGATCCTCTTTAGGGGGAAGGGAGGGTCACCAATGTCATCCGATGACTTTTTGTAAATAAATAATGTATAGAGATCTGGTATACTATGAAACATTAAAATAATCATACAACTTTTTTCCAAGAATTTTTTAAGGTAAAAGAATAATTCCTGCATCGATCCTCATGTCAAAATTGCCAACAAATTTAGAAATGAAACATAACAACAAAGGAAAGGCTTGCAAATTTAGTAATGGTCCCATGCCTTCTCATATTTTGGTATTTTATCTCTTTTATGATATTATCTGTCCACCTAACCCTGTGAGAGTTTTCTGATCCTCTCCGCGGGGGGGAGGCAGTCCTATGTCATCCGATGCCTATTCGTAAATAAAAATGTATAGAAATCTGGTATACCATGAAACATTAAAATTAATAACGAGGGAACAACTTGTAATGAGGATACGTACAACAAATATTAAAAATAAACATCCAACTTTTTTCCTGGAATTTTTTGAGGCAAATGAATAATTCTTGAATCGATTCTTATGACCGATATGAAACATTAAAATAAGGGTAAATTACACAGACACCCCCTTTACTGTAGTGAAATTACACAGAACTATCCTGCTTTTACGAAAGCTACACAGAATACCCCTATAACAATGCTATTATACAATCTCACCCACACCGTTATTTTCAACTTAACAGCAGAAGGTTAATTTTTTTTAAGACAAAAATGCCCTTACTAAGTGTATTTTTGAAAATGAAAAAGAAAATAAAAAATATATAAAAATAAAATTGAAATTTTTTGAGGGTAAAAAGGTCTTTTTAACATCTAAAAAGAATAAACCCTTTTAGGTCATTTTACACTTAGTAAGGGTATTTTTGTCTAAAAAAAAATTTGACCCTTTGTCATTAAGTTGAAAGTAACGGTGTGGGTGAGATTATATGATAGTATTGTTAGAGGGGTATTCTGTGTAACTTTTATAAAAACATAGTAGTTCTGTGTAATTATAATATAATATAAGGGGTGTCTATGTAATTTATCCTAAAATTTAATGATGAGAGAAATTATATATATATATATATATATATCTAACTTTTTTCCTGAAATTTATTTTAAGGCAAATGAATAATTCATGATTCGATCATCAGAATCAAATTACCAAAAAACTTAGAAATGAAACATAACGACGAAGGAAGGGCTTGCTAATTTAGTAATGGTCCCATGCCCTCTCATATTTTGGTATTTTATCTCCTCTCTGATATTCTCTATCCTCCCTAACCCTGTGGGTGCCTTCTGATCCTCTCTAGTGATTGACCCGCCTAGTGAGTGATCTAAAGGCCTCAGATCTCTCGATGCATAGCCTGATGTATGCCACATTGGATCACTAATTAGGTTCTCCAATTGATGGAGAAGATCCAAACTCCCATGTGGGCTCTTCATTGGTGCTACGATATGGAAATAAATCCTCTCATGCCTTTCATGCTGACATAAGAAAATTCAGTGACTGTAGTTTACTGTGTGCAGATACTGATATATTGATATACGTTCACAGACTATAGTAGATGATAGTTACTAAATTTTTTCGTGCGAATATTAAGGGCATGAGAAAATTTGAATTTATAACACATCTATACTCCATTGGTGATTTGGTGTGACGTGGAATATTCCAACCCTCTATACTCCATTGGTGATTTGGTGTGACGTGGAATATTCCAACCCCCCAAAACCCAATATGGAAAACCCTCTCCTTCTAGGTTTTTTTTTTTTTTTTTTTTTTTTTTTTTTTTCCAATCACTCCCATTGGAAAAATAACAATGAATTTATGCATGGTGAGTTTTACTTTATTTGGAAAGACTGACAGTTATGGTATTTTATTATTATTTTTATTATTATTTTTATTTTTTACATAAAAAAGGCCAATTTGGTGGTGGAGATTTGACCGTCAAATATTGAGATCTGAAACGTGAGGATGTGGGTTTCACTTTCAATCTCTTTGTCTTCCATTAATTAATAGTTCACTCGTCGTTGTGAAATCCACATCATACGATAACCATCGGATTGGTACCAAAATGGATCCGCAGATAAGCATGGGCGTATAGCAGTCCTGCTTTTGGTCTCACAGGTCAAATCTAACCCACTCCTGGAAAACCGACACGCCATATGTGGGCCCATCCGCCGGCGGAAATCAGGTCCACCACCATTTTTTCCTTCTCGCTTTCCTTTTCGCGTGCACAAGCACAACCGTTAAGATCTACTGTCCTAATGAACTCAATCGTAAACGTTTCTCCAGCTATAACCCCTTGCTGGTCCCGTGACTCGGATCCTGTGGGTCCTTACTCGGAATCGAAGACTCCAGACAGCTCTGACGTCTAAAGTCTAAAACCGCCGCCAAAAAGGAGAAACGACCTTCACGAATTCCTTCCTTCCCCAGAACTCTACTTTCCCACAGAATCTCGTTCAACCACAGATAAGAACTTGAAGGATTAATATTGATTCATCTCGATAAAATCACAGTTGACGACCAGACGATGGGATGTTTCTCTTTTATTATTGTTTATTATTAGTTCGTTTCCCGAGTTTGAAGATTTTGTTGTCGCCTCTGTGTTGCCAGTTGTTGCCGCTGAAGAACAAAACATGGCTCCAATGAAAAATGAGGCGAAGATTATTAAATAAACAAAAACAAAACCAGCTTATAAGACAAACCCAAGAAGATCCATTTATTTGATGAAGATGAAGATGACAATGCAGCAGTAAACACCATAAAATAACAGAGACAAGGGAATGGAAAGGGCTCTGCAAGTATTGCTTCTCCCCCATTTCCCTGACAACAAACCAAACCAAAACAAACCAGATAAAATCCCCAGAAAACAAGCAAAGACCAAATCATACCAGATTCAAAATGACAGACAAACAACCCAAAGCCACAATCTCCCTACATCGCTACCACACACTATAATATTATAGCAATTTCTTAAGACCAAATCTAATGAGTACTTCAGCCCATCAAACACTGAAAGAGCTTTTCCCCTTTATTCAGATTCTGCAACCACCGATTCGATTGAGTTAACTGCAATTAGATCGCTAGAACAAGGCCCGGAACGTCGTTTCCGGTGTTGCTCTGCCACAACTTCTGACACTTAAAAGACGACGAAGACGATGAAGACGTGTTTTTTGAGTTCTCACCGATGCGAGTCACAGTGAGGGATGTGTTGAAGTACTCCCTGACTTGAGTAATTATCCCATCAGTAGTAACAGTCCAAGCGTGAATCCACGAAACAGAACGTTTCAGATCGGTGCCTTCAACGAGAACCGTGGAGGCAACAACAGTGAAGGTAATAGGAACGAAAACGAAAGACTCCTCTGAAGAAGCACCAGTGAGCAATCTCATCATATGCTGATGAGCAGGAGGGCCATGAAACCACCACTCGATATCCGGCGCGAGAAGGCGGTGAACCGTCTCTACGTCTCTTGCGTTTAAGGCTTCATATAGGGCTCGAACTACCCCTATACTACTGGAATCAGACCCTTCTTCCTCCAGAATTTCTCCTGAGTTAGCCAGATCGAGTACAGGCACAATTGCCTAAGAACAACCTTCAAAAGCAGAGAGAAATGATAACAGAACAAAGCGAACGGATCTAGAGAAGAGAGAATATGAAAGCGTATGAAGGAGGAGAAAAGGACGACAGGTCACGAAGAACGAAAAATGAATTGATAAAGGATTGTGAAGGGATTGGTCCTCCTTATATAGATTTTTGGACCCGGAGAGAGAGTGAAAAGGCGTGTGTAAGGACTCTCTGGAGGGTAGGAGGATGCAAATTTGGAACTTCGGGTCACGATTAGTCAAGCTACCTTCCTTTGACCCCACACCACAAGGGCCCCACACTCTTGCCCTTTTGATACAAGCGATTGCACACAAATATATCTCTTGAATTGATTGCCTTAATTTTTTTTTTTCACTTTCGAGTGAAAAATTGATTGCTTGATTTGACAAATGGGGACATGTGTATTTAATTGCAACAGGATCATATGGATAAAAATCCGATCGCAGTTGGATGTGTGGCTCATGCCGTACTGGCGTCAACAAGTAATCGATCGACATTTATTTGGCCTTCAAATATTTTTTTCCATAATAAAAAAAAAGATGAAAATCAAAATTGGAAACGAATTCTATTTATTCGCGTAGGAATCGACTGATAACATAGATTTAAAGATTGCATCGTTCTGATACTATGCACCCCACAAGAAATGATGTTTGCTATGTTTATAAGAGAAATCATGTATGGATTAACTTGTGAATTGTTTGTGTCTTATGGTATATGTTATGATATAAGATGGTAATTTATTTAATCTCGTTAGGTTTTTAAGTTCATCTCATTTTATTTATTTTATTCTTATAGATGACGTTTAACACTCTAGATCATAAGTTGAGACGTAGTTGGATGTGTGGCTCATGCAATACTGGCATTGAAAAAGAATATATCTAAAAGAGTTATGAAATATTTAAGTCGTCACTAGAATTACGAAAATAAGTAAGACCTTAGTTTAATTTATGTTTAAATTGTTAGTTTTATACTGAGAAATTAATTCATATATAAGCATGTTTTGGATGAATGCACAATTCAACTTTTGAGGATTATCTATCTTTATATAATGATTCTAGTTATGATTACTGGTAAGAAATCTTATGTAATGCCCGTAAACTTACGATCTGAGATTGATACAACATAACCATGCCATAAGAGAAGAAAAAAGGGTCAATTCATTGGCCAGATGCCAGCAACCCACAAAGCCCATGTCAGCAAGTCATATTCAATCCATATTCATCCAGTAGCAATGATGAGCTAGGTGTGTAGTTGTAGCCTGATTGATTGATTGATTATCTGCAAGAGTATGAAGTTTTCAATCTTGTAGCCGCTTAATTCAACATAAGAAGGATGTCCTCATGGAAGGATGTGATTTTCTAATCAAAGTTGGTATTTCAATTTACTATATTGTAGTTTGATTTTATTGAGTCAGGATCATCTGTAGCACTTTGGTATAGCAGATTTGATCCTAGCCATTAGAAGTACATCAGGATACATGACTAATGCATTTTCAATGATCAAAATACATTCTGCTATAACAAAGTGCTACAGATGATTTTTTTTCCCGATTTTATTTCCATTGATAGCTACTTTCCTAGTTGGTTAGATTCCACTATTAGTTATATTTTCCATTATTAAGGTTCTCTTTATAATCATATAACAACGTGACACGTGGAAGGCAGCAACACTCAACCAATAGGGACAAGATCGATATTTCACATAAACTAAAAGGACCATTCGTCATTCCTTATGAAGATCAAAGGCAACAACGACATCACACACCATAGGTTACGATAAAGTCAGTAATAACTAAGGTAGTATCCTAACTTAAGCATTGGAGTGGTCATAGCCCCCCCCCCTTGCCTTGTCCTGTCATTTGCAAGTTTGACTGTCAACGAAAGACCTAGACACAAATTCTAGTGCAATACTTTCTATTATTAAGATTTTGTTGACAGAGACTAATACAGTTTTCAATTATGCTACCTTGAACCATGGATATAGATCGATCTCCATCGATTCTTATTTAAACGATTATGAAATCGGTTGAATTTGACTAAGGCTCTCTTTGGTATAATTTATATTTATCTTTATGAATTATTTATGACAAATCATTTATTAGAATAAATCATGAGTTATAAATAATAACCATTTAATACCACTAGACATAAAGAAATAATAGATTATCATAATAATAAAAACCTTCTCATCTATTTGTAGATTTTAAATTATGTTAATTTATTCTAAATATAAATTAGTATCATTAGCATATGTCATCATATATTATATAATTACTACTAAGGGGACTATGGACAACCATTTTTCATGGGAACTCGGAAAAGCTCATAACAACCTTATATTCAATTATGTGTCATCTTCTCCAATGGAAATTGCGCCAAAAGCAGATGTTGCTTGGATTGAGTATCATAATAGTCAACAACCAAATAAGTCGTATTTTGTTACTCCATCAAATCTGGTTGGGCTACCTCCTTCGAATGATCTTCTTAAAATTAATACAGATGCGACTTATTTTCCTGATTCAAAGGGAGGTGTTGGATTTTTCCTTAGAGACTCATTTGCTCAAATGATTCGTGCTTGCTCTAGCCATCATCAGTTTAACTCGGTTTTGGAAGGTGAAGCTTTGGCTATTAGGTTAGCCTTGTTATCTACAACTTCGGATAATTACAAAAAGATTGCGGTGGAGTTGGATTGAAAGGAAGTTATTCAATCCATCTTAAATCCGACTCACATCTCAAGTATTCTCATTCATCCAATTATTATTGACATTGTGGACTTGGGTAAATCTTGTGAGAATTGTACTTTCTCATTATTTCAAGGATGTTACTTATTTAACCCATTCCTTAGTCGTAAAGGCATGACAATTTCAAGAATGTTTGATTAGCTGTTAACCACTCGTTGGTTGTCTGATTATTATATCAATGACATCTCGACTTCTATTCTTGCTATTCATCAATGAGATCTCTCTCTCTCTCTCTCTCTCTCTCTCTCTCTCTCTCTCTCTCTCTTTATATATATATATAGACACACACACACACACACACACACACACACCAAAGACAGCCTAATACTTTGTATTCTTTTTATATATATATATACACACATACAACACACACACACACACACCAAAGACAGCCTAATACTTTATATATATATATATATATATATATATATATATATATATATATATATATATATATATATATACACACACACAAAGACAGCCTAAATACTTTGTATTCTTTGCAACACCCATAGACACACACACAACACACACACACACACCAAAGACAGCCTAAATACTTTGTATTCTTTGCAACACCCATAGACACACACACAACACACACACACACCAAAGACAGCCTAAATACTTTGTATTCTTTGCAACACCCATATGTAAGGGATGACAACCCCATAGGTAAGGGATGACAACATGTGGTCAGGTAATGATTATATCGTTGACCTCTTAGTCAAATAAAATCTGTACCCTCTAGTCGTGTGAGAAAACCTGTTTCTGTGAAAAACCATTTCTGTGAAACCAGATCATATTTCAACCTAACAAAAAAAAAATCATCATTTGTGGTTTTGAATGGGATCGGTTATGAACGATCCACTTTATTGGACTGGATCGGATCGGACTGCATGTAGGATCAAAATTAAAGGATGTAATTACGAACTTAATGATGGTGGGTCTAATTGTAGGTCCCACATCAAAGTTGGCATTTTGTGGGTGACGATAGCATGTTTATGGATAGAGAAATTTCCAGGAAGCTTCTTCATAATTTAGTAATTAAGAGAAGTAATTTATTAACCCATATACCCCACAAATAAAGTTATAAAGAGAAGGGAATCGGTCTTTGGTCCCACCTATAAGCGGACATAACTATCAAGTTTGCTTAATATGAAAAATTTTCTAATCAAATGGAGAATACAGGGAACCACAAGAACCCCTTAACGTATACGACAAGGTAATAAGGAGGTGACAATATCGGTTTCCATATCACATTTATCACCTAACCTATACAATGTTCTGATTGGTCAAAGAAATATTATTTTTTTATATATAAAACTGACTATCAAATATGACCTTTGGATATTAGGAAAAATGGTTTGAGTTGATCAGATCTCACAAGGTCTCTAGATGAGCATCTCTAATTCTTCTAAATGTAACATTAACTTCTCAAATATGACTTTCGGATATTAGGAAAAATAGTTAGAGTTTAATCATATATCTTCTCATGTATATCTATGATATAAAAATTGAACCCTAAACATGATGCATACAATTAAAATGAAATAGAAAGAAACAGTCATATAATGCAAAGATTTATGTGATTTTTCGGTTCATGGGGAGATAAGGCATGCTTCATGGGAGATAAGCATGCTTTGTTATCAATGGAGAATAGAGTCATGATGTTTGTCTCATAAATACAAAGAAAATCATCATTATATATCAAACCGTATATAGATAAATTTACCAAAATATTCATATAATCTTAAAACCCTTGAGTCTGAAGCCCATTGGAGTTACCCCACAAACTTATGCGACGTAATACAAGACATCTTACTCCCAATACATGCAATTCTAATCACCCTATTAGAGGTGTAATGATCTGATTCTTTATAAGTGGAGGATGGATGTAGATAGGAGAGATCCTTAACTGTTGGATGATGATCTTGTGGTTCATTTCCTATAAAGTTATGAGATCCCAGCTCGAGATGTCCTCGTTAATTGGCACATGGCCGATAAGTAAGGGATTCTCCTTGAGGAGGGTGAATCTGTGGTTATCCCTGATATCATGGGGATAACCCTTCCATATAACCGACCTATAAACCGGGGCCAATGATAAACTTACATGTGTCCTGTGTGCTGACATATGTTTTGTTTGGATTAAAACTTTGTTTAAGCAAACAACTGTGAGGTAATAATTAGTGAAAATACAAAATTAGCCTTTTTCTAACATGCTATGTGGCACAATTAGGTATCTACCATGTAGGAAAGCCCTGATTGCACAAAAGAAATATCTGCCTTTCCTATGAGAATAGGATAAAACAGGTATCCATTGGCAGCATTCAAGTAATGTCGTTGTCTTGAACACAAACAGGGATTCTGGAAACGTCTAATGTCAATACCATAAGACTCTGTTTGTTTCTCAATAAATAGATAGAAAGGAAAAAATGCATAAATTTTAATTTTGTTCATCATTATTTTGTCTTATTATTTTTTATCCGATTATTCCACAATTGCAACCGAAACACGAATTATGGGTGGATGGCGATGCCTATTCTCCCATCACCGTCGACAGGGAAACCTTAAGATGGAGTCCACAAACCATCACTATGGTGATATCATCGAACGGTCTCCATTGATGGGCCTGTGGGTGTCTAGATAGGTGGTATGATACCCATTTGGTCCACTACTTTCTATTTGTTGCAATTGGGACTTGTGAGTTGGAGATGTGGGGACCACCGAATAAAAAATTTTCAACCAGAAAGAAAGAGAGACAGTGGACGAAAAGGAAATGCCCAAAATAACACATGTCGAATTGCTGACGTGGAAGTACGAGGACTATCTGAGGCATCCATCCACCCACCGACCCACATAAAAGGTGTAGAAGGGGAGAATCCTTACCTGCTCTCTGACCAAATTGCAGTTGTGCTTCACTGGTTGCACAACAGAACAAGGTAATGTGATCTGGAATTGGGAGTTGTTCCATGCAAAATTTCCCCAGTTCCTCCCATATTCTCCTCACAATTGAAGGTGGTAATATCTGGTTCAGCACATACCTCTTCTTGGGTCGTGATTCGTGAATTTAGAGCACTCTCTTCCACGCAAGTCGATCTCATACAGAACAAAAAAAAAAAAAAAAAAAAAAAAAAAAAAAAAGACAAAAGAGGTTGGATTCTTAAATTCGAAAACGACTTTGATGCTTAAGTCAGTATTCTAAGTTCGCAAGCAATTATAAAACTCACTATCAAATGAATACGGGTTTCGAGAATATAGAATTGTAGAGTGAATTCAGGTATATATATATATAGAGTGCGTAACCCGGGACTTTGGTGTTGGGTCTTATTTATAGAAAATACAATTATGTGTAAAGTTGGATTTACCCTTGATTTAGGGGGTTAGTTGTCCTATAGTTATGTCTTTCGTGTCGGCAGTTATCCATGAATTTCAGTGCACGTTTGGACATGTTTGATGGATACGCAGTATGAGTATAACCTCTCTGGATACATGTCTTGGCAGTCGAGAGTTCTGGTATTGCGCGTAATACCTGATTTGTGCACTGCTTAGCTCAAACTACCGACACATATCTTGCCACATATCGTTCATTGATTGGATATGTATTTTATCTCCATAATAGGTCAGAATCCAGACCAAATGGAAGCCTGGGTCTTCCTCCATTTCCTGGCATGGCCCAGCTTGGGCCAAATCTAACTCATGTATCGATTACTGATTTAATGGTCTTGAATACGCCAGCCAGTTCAGCTGGTTGCTTTTGCAGTCTTAAGACCTTGCTCCCCTGTCCCAACATCAATAGGAAGAAGGATTTGAAAATGTTTGTTTTGGAGCATTCAGAATGTTTTCCAGTTTTTAACAAATCTTTAACCAAGAAGGGTTTTTTTTAATTTTTAATTTTTTATTATTATTATTTTTTTTTTTTTGAAGCAACAGTCATGCATTGAATAATAGTTTGGAATATTTAAATAAAAAAAATTCCTTTCAAAATATAAAAAGTTCTCACCCATACAGTGATGGTATGATCCACGAATTGAATATCAGGATAGGTCTCTGCCAAGACCAATTCCGGTCTGGAATCAAGGATCAATCCGGAATAACCGTTATTCCGATTCCTAAAACCATGGTTGGAAGTGAAGATATAAACATTGAGTACCATTGTCATTGATGCCATAAAACTCGCTCGTGGCATGGCCACCTTTTCACTCATACCCCTCCTTTAGGCATTTTAAAATGCAGGGAGGTCACGCTCACGCCCATCAAGTCCCCTTTTCCTCCCCCTTTGGCCATATCTAGCTTTACCAAAAATAAATAAAAATAATAATAATACTAAATAATAACCTACAACGCATTAGTTTAATTAGGGTTTAAATTCAGTGGAACCATTGCTAAGTCATCATTTGGTCATGGATTAATGTTGGATATTCCTCTGTCAATGGTTACGTGTTAATCCAAACTCGAACCAAATCTCTTACCTAATTACAGCACCGAAAAACATCGGTCACGAGCTTAAAATAGTAAAAGTGAAACCACACATGGAAAACATTGTAATTCCACACTATAAGATTGTGTTTGGAATGCATTCCTAAAATAGGATGATTATGGGGGAAAAAGTATAGCATTTCCATTTTGGGCTCCTGATACAAGGGCAAAGGGACGCATTTCAAAATAAGCTGCATTCTCTTAACGAATTCCATGATTCAAAAAAGAGAATGAATAGCAAACACTGTTTTTGTCATCTTAGAATGCATTCTAAATCTAAAGGTCTTGCTTCATGACATCGGTCAGTCATTGTCATGGAGCATTGATACAAATTCCTTTTGAGAGGCGGGAATGGTTTTTGGGTCAGGGAGGGGCGCCAGGGTCAATAGCCATCGGCGTCATCCAATCAAAAATCTAGTAGGAGTGGACAACGTCATTACATGTTACCAAAGCCAGTAATATGGGTCAAGCAATCTATCCATAGGTCAGCCCATGAAAATCCAATTAGATGCAGGTGGTGGGAGTATCTTACCTATCCGGATAGGCCATATTCTTAATTTTCAAAACAATGATTTCCATTCGTTTAATACCTTAAAAAATGATTTCTCTCCAGGTCAATATTCCTATAAGTAGTTTAAATAAGGAAATGAGAGAGAATGAAAACAAGGAGGGAAATCTGCATACAAAGTGAGCCACTTCACGTTGTAAAGATGGTCTATAGCTGATTCTTTAATGTGCAAGGCTGCAAGTAAATCTAAATAGGATGAGGTCAGGATTTCAAGAAGCCAACCATTGTAAGACAAGTTTACAATTTAGTTCAGAAGGGTGACATCATCTTTGGATTCAGAGAATTCTGATCCAACTATAGTTTGTTATAGTAACATTTTATAGTATCTATAAGTGGCCAAGCTATTCTGAGTGCCTCAACTTTCCTAGCAGTTTACTGCAAAACAGAAGTGCAATCAAAATCATACCAAACTCTAAAAAGGAACAAAGAGAGAACAGAAAGAGGATGAAGGTGTCTACATCAGATGGGTCAGTGGAGGCATTTCACCACTGAATAATTGTAGGCATTCAGGAAAGTGAAACAGGTCGGTATTAAACTTTCTGTTTCTCTTAGGTAGAAGACCTGCCAGGATATTTTAATTTTACAGGTAAAGTTGAGTTTAGACCCCACCATTATATCAGAGTCTAAGATAGGGTGATGGAAGATTGTGCATTTTGGGGAAAAGCAGAGGAGGACATTCAGGTGTATATTGTTTATAGAACAGTGAAGGAAGCACCAACTTATGCATGCGTCAATAAAGACCTCACCCCTCCATTATTGTGAATGTGCTGCACAGACTGCACAGTAACGAACTCACAAGCAAGATTTTCATTGTATTTCCAAGCAGAACATGGCAAAAATGAGGAAAAACACATGAGATTACTGCCAGTCCTAAGAAATCATCCACAGTGGCAGACACTACACGCACACACACACACAACTACATCTGTTTGACATTCAAAGTTTAATGCATAATTTTCAACTTGTTCAGATCACACGTGTACCGAGAGAAAAAAAATGTAATATCTGCCCATCAAAAAGTAAAAATTACAATAAAGCAGAGTACTTCTGTTCTGTTTTCTATTTCAATTTTCAACTGAGAATGTAGCTGCTTGTTTTTGAAGAAGTGTAAGCTTCTGATGGTCATCCGTAAATTTAAGAGGTTATGATCACTCAAAAGTTGCCACTGTTGTCTCCTTTTGTTACCTAACATGATATGACCCATCTCAGTACAAAACCAATGACCTAACACAAACCACTGGGTGAGAGTGGAACACGTCTGTTAGTGCCTGCTGAGCATCACTGACTTGTCCTATACATTTACCTTCTCCCTCACACACACACACACACAAACACACTTTTTTTCTCGGGTTAAACAGCATAATATTGTATTTAAAATAATGAGGAGGTCCCATTTAGAATAAGTAGCTATGTTATTATATATGATTTACAATTCACAGTTATAGACGATCCATTTTGGATGAGAATATGAGTTCACACAGAAAACCAATAGAAAATATCTCAATCATAGACATTCAGATGATGAATCATGAAAATATGAACAATCCTTACCCTTAGGGATTGAATATACACTTCGTTCAAATTCTTATAAAACAGAGGCTCAACACAACAGCAAGTTACTCTTTCTACCACCTTCTCAAGAGATGCATAATCTCCTGAGATGAGACACAGATAGATCCCATATTCAAGAATGGGAATAAGATATTGACAAATGAATCATAGTTGTCAAGGCGTTGCCTAGGTGCCCAGGTACACTTGTGAGGCCTTGGAAAATCCGGCACCTTGGTCGTCTAGGCAGGCGTCTTGGTCGCCTAGGCCTTGTCAGGCCTCCAACGCCTTGGTTCGCCTTGGCGCCTTGACAACTATGAAATGAATATCATAATGCAACGGGAAGGATCTCCACCGCTGATGATATTAACAGGGATAAAAAAGTACACAGCAAACTCAAGAATGCCAAGATCAGCAAAGCTTGACTATTTTCCAGCATGCAGAGGAATGAGGAGCATAACCAAAACAAGGGGCGAGCACAAGCATATATGCTTTCCAAATGATGGTTACACACACGAGAAAATTATATCTACCATCACTAATGCAATTGTACCATAATTTAGCATGAGATATATACTTGGCAATGTGATGGATACACAAGATGAGCCCCTTTCACAAGCATGTAGCTTTGCCAGCAATTAGTGCAATTGGCGTCTGATATGGTGGTGTTATTGTAGCATTAATGAAATTGATCGATATTCATGTCCATAATTACTTTCCCATCTAAATGCTTTTTGCTAAGCCAAGTCTTGGCGGAGGAATAATCCTGGCATGCTTTGGGATAAAGGAGAGGATTGAACCCACAATACAAATTTATTGCCATTCATAGCATTTTTATTTCATGGAGATAGAAACAAGTGATTTTTTTTTTTAATTAATGAGAAGTGCTTCAAAAATCTCAAGTTTCACAAGTGATATTTGCACAGAAAACAAAAAATGTGGTCGAAATGGAAAATCTTTCTTTTGACCGGAATTCAAGTTGTTAGGGCCGATAGGCAACCAAGAGGTGGGTGAATTGGTCTAATTGTGGAATTTGACACTTTAAGAATTTTCATCAATTCTTCCCAAAGACCCAAGGGTGTAGGTATGTTGATCATAACAATCGTAAAGGGAATAGAGAGATATTGAGAGTGTTTGACACAATAACTTTATAGTGGTTTGGCACGGGCCTCCCGTCCTACATCCACTCTTCAAGCACCTTGAGTGGAATCCACTAACACTCTTGTTGAAGATTGTACAATTTTGGTTCTGCTGTCTAGGTGTCACCTAGCTTAGTGTTGACCAGCTATCCAAGCTGGATGCATTTTTAGTATTTGGGATTAAATTAAATTCTTGACTTAGTCTTCTTTATCTTTAATTCATTATATGTAATTAGGAGACTAGTATTGTTGTCTAACTAGGATTTACTGTTTATCTTGGATTCCTTGTCATGTAGGCATGTGGAATTCCTACCTCTAATGTAACTAGGACTCCTTATCTTGTGGAGTCCTCGACCTATCACTTTACCCATTTTATTTTATCTATAAATTAGTGACCACTAAGAGGAGAGGAACACACATCGATTCTCTCTCCCTCTTCTTCATTCTATTCATCTTCTCTTTATTTCTATTTTGTCACATAGTATCAGAGCGGTTGATCTGATCTATCGTTTTGAGAGTCGTTTAAGTTCATCGTTTTAGTGTGCAGCCACCACTGCTGCATCTGATCTTTTTTTTACCTTCCACTAATCAAGTAAGTGTTCCAATTTCAAGCTTTCAAATCAGATCTGGTACTAGTTTAATTTTTCTTTAATCAATCTGGTACTATTTTTTCAATCTCTGCAACTTCTGATTTGGTTTACTTTCAGTCCATGAATGATATGAATTCTACTCTTCTGTTTCATGGATTACTGCTCATGGTTGGGGAAGATGAATTCTGTTTTTCTGCAGCTTCAACTATTGGTTTTAATGATTGTTGAGTGCAATTAAATCTAGGCTTGATTGCTGGTTTCTATTAGCCTCGATTTCAGCTTGAAGTCTCCCACTGTAATTTGTCCATGTGGAATGTTCCACGTGAGGGGGAGAAGGTATATATATTTGCTCAAGCTCGTGTATTCTCATTGAAGTGAGCTTAGCCTACTACTATTTGCTCATGATGGAGTCTACCACCGCTTACTATCTACACGTGATGCAACCTCTACTACCTACACGTGATGCAATCATGCAACCTCCACTATCTGCACGTGTTGCAATCTCTACTACCTCTTTGTTCGTGTTGGAACCTCTACTACCTGCACGTGATGCAACCTCTAGATTTGTGTTGGAGCCTACTTCTTTGCTCATGATGGAGTTTACTACCTACAGGTGATGCAACCTCTACTAGCTCTTAACTTGTGTTGAAGCTTCTACTACCTGCACGTGATACAACCTCTTCGCTCATGTTGTAGCCTACTTCTTTTTGCTTGCTATTGCTATCTACTATTGCTACTACTACTACTACTACCTATCAAATTGTTGATTCTGATAGAACTGCTCCAAGATAGAGATGGATGACTTACATGTTTCAGCTTGAGGGGGAGTGTTGAAGATTGTACAATTTTGGTTCTGTTGTCTAGGTGTCACCTAGCTTAGTGCTGACCAACTGTCCAAGCTATATGCCTTCTTAGTCTTTGGGATTAAGTTTAATTCTTGAGTTAGAAAGGATACATACTACAGACTATAAGTTTAATCCTTTAAAGCATCGATTGGCCTGATTTTGCCAAATTTCAAATTTCCAACGATGAGGTTGTGCTAGAAAGGATAAATACATACAGACTACAATACACCACGACATACACTAGTAACCAAGGGTCCAAAGCCAAACTATTATTTTGGATGTGATTTTTTACATTCTAAAGCTAGGTTCATACATGTTTAGAAATGCTTAATTAGAGTTCCTTGAAGCTTCGATCCAAAATATAGCCATTTGAGCACAATCAAAACTTCCGGCCAAAATATACAAAATTCCCCTTTTTGGCAAACTTTGATGAGAAATGCCTGCTGAAACCGAAATTTCAAACCTTGATGAACAGCCAACAAATCCTAGGACTCATTAACCACTTGTTCTGCTTACTACTATGTCACCCACCAGCTCATAAGCTAGTTGGCGTTACAGTAGAAAAAAATGTTCCATCCATGCATGTCTGATGAGATGAGAAAATCTTCATTGTCCACAATCATGCTTTCAACCAATGCCATAAGAGGAAACACACCATCCCCCAAAACAAAACCACTAGGAAAATAGGGAAGTTTTTGGTCCTCCCTCATCCATTACCAATTTCTTTACACATTAATCTGTAGGCCTTCAAATTTTTGTCTGTTCACAAAATTATTTATTCTATGGCTTCTCAATTTTTCATTCTTATATGTTTACCAACTTATGTATGCTTCATTGTTCACATTTTTCCCTCAAATCTATGGTAATAACCTCTCAAAAATTGAACATCTCAAAACTGATGCAAAGGCCTGTGGTGGCAAAGAGGGTTTCAACACATCCAATTCATAGATCCCTCTTTGTTATAGGATCTCTATTCAGTCCAAACCCAAATTTAACAAACAAGAGTAATTGAAATTGAACAAATAATTCCACAACTTTAAATCCGTCTGTAAGAATGCTTCAAAAATTGGGATCCTTGATCCTTAGAATATGAGGAACAATATCCCAGAAGATGAGCTTGATCTATAATGGGTGGGATCGAAACCAATCTTGCCCGTAGGTCTCAAACAGGTATTTTAGCAAACCAGAATTATAAAATTATAGAAAAACTCACTTATCTTGAGATTCAGCCATTGGAAGGTCTTCAAACTTGGAAGAGAAATACTCTAGGATGTGCTTGATAACATATCCAAATTTGAAGGTGATCCAACCATGGATGAAAAAGTTATGAATTTTCAAAAAAATCACTATTATCTGAAAACGGGAATGAACAAAATAGGAGTTTCGGTTGAGTCTCACAACCAATGAGACTCAACCAGAATTTAATAATAAACTCTGGCCAACTCTCTCCCTCTCGGCCACCAGCCTCTCTTACTCTTATTTATAGCCTTCGAAGAGTTACAACTAGAATGGAAAGTCCAAACTGAAATTAAGACTAAATCCCCTTTATAATTAAGAAGTTTTTAAAATATAGGAAAAGGAAAGTTTCTAAAAACACAAAATTAGAAAATTTATTCTTAGTCTCCAAGTAACTAAAATTTCTAAACTTCTAGGCTATATCTTAGGAAACTAACAATGGAAATAAGCAACCTGCAAATTAGGAAAATATATAAAATCCTAACTAAACTAGGCTATGCTTGCTAGCGAAAATTCTGAAAATCTGGCTGCTGGGCTGGCGGTAAAGAGGAGAGATCTCGGCTGCTGCAGGAATGGGCCTAGGCTTGGCTTGGCCCAGATGAACTCTTTCGGCCCCTTCTCTTGGTCGATCTGCATCAGCCTGAGATAATTTTCCAAGCATGGAGTGTATTTAGAGGTTCTAATCCAAAAAAGAGTGGATTTATATGTTCAATCATACGTCTCGAAAGTTAGTTGAATGTTTCTTAAATGAATTGTATTTCATACTTTTAATCTTCCAAATGCGTTTTTTGTGATTTTCAATATTTTAAGTCTCAACTACTTGATTCTGAATCACTTTTTTTCAACGCAACATAAAGGCTCATGGTCTTGTCTTATCTAATCCACTCAAAACAAAATCTCCTGTTTTTCGCAAACTTCCTTAGGTCATCCAATTTGCTTAATCCTTCAAATTTTATTGTTCATCATTTTTATTCTCTTGTTTCAAGTCCAATATGCAGAACTAAAACTTCTTAAATCTGATTTTATTTTCAACTTATCCACACTTAAACCTCAAATTATTGAGTTTGATACTACATTTTTCTAAACTTCAGTTTTTTAAATTTACTGAAACCTCACTTTTAATCATCTTTCCTAGTTTTAAACTTTTAACCATCTTTCCTAGTTTTGACAAAATCAAAATTACAAAAATCATGCATAAAAAAATTTCCTTTGAAATACTCATTATCTTTTAAATGCTTTCAATCACAACTATATTTGGAAATTTCTTTTATTTCCTTAGCTATTTAACAACAAATTAAATGACTGCTTCTCTAAGCTAAGCATTCTTGCCACATTCAATAGAGAGGGATGGTGATTCTACAGAAACATAAACAACTCAAGGTTGGGTTTCAAAATTTGCCTCACATGGCTTGCATTGGTATTTCTCAAGCAATAAGGAGAGATTTTGTTCTAATCCCCAAATAGTTGTGTATTACATTTGCACTTTTCGTCATTCATTTCCGTAAATTAGCTCTAACGCATGTAACTCCATCCTTTTTGTTGCATTGAAAGCAAACTAAACTTGAAAACATGACAAACTTATATGCTTTAAAGTAGTGAGATTTGGTTTTACCCAAAAAAAAAAAAGTAGTGAAACTTTATGGTTGAAATGCCTTCTGAACAAAGCACCTCAATGCTTTCAGGCTCAGACGTAGTTCTAGAACTGGAACAAAACCTCCAAGCGACTGGCTGGGTTCAACCATAGTTTATCTGGTTTATGATTTGGCAAGCCAAAAGGCAAAATGTTTTTTAGCCAACTTTTCCCCATTTTTAACCAAATTTTATTGGTTAAAGATCTTTACTCATTTATTTCTTTTGAATTGGACCATGGGTGATGGAAGTTTTGGTTTTGTTGAGAAAAAGAATGAGAAGAATAGGAGAGTTAATTGATCCTCTCCTCCTACCTTTATTTATAATGAAGCAACTAAAAGCAAGATTACAAAATTAACCTTCAACTCAAACAGATAAAATAGAAACTAAGACATAACATAAAAAGAAACTAAACATAACACCTAATATGCCTAAAACACCCCCAACGACACACTAGATAGCGCTAGATTATATTCTCAACTCCAACGCTCCCCCTCAAGTTGGTGCATAGATATCATGCATTCCCAACTTGGACAAAATTATTTGAAATGACTTAACAGGTAAACCTTTTGTGAAGATATCAGCCAACTGATCTTCGGATCTGACATGTGGAATCTGAATTTGACCACTCTCGAGCTTTTCTTCAATAAAATGACGATCTATTTCAACATGCTTAGTTCGATCATGCTGAACTGGATCGTTGGCAATGCTAATAGCGGCTTTATTATCACAAGAGAGAATCATAGATTGAGAACAATCAACTTTCAAGTCACTGAGTAGGCCTTTCAACAGTAGAAGTTCACATATGCTTTGAGCCATTGCTCTGAATTCAGCTTCTGCACTAGATCGTGCCACAACGTTCTGCTTCTTACTGCGCCAAGGGCCTAACATTCATTCCACAAAGGTACAATAACTAGAAATAGATTTTCTGTCCAAACTGCCTGCCCAGTCAACATCCATATAAGCTTCCACTTTGAAATCATCATCAGGTGAGAGTAGAATCCCCTTTCCTAGAGCTGCCTTTAGGTAATGAAGAATCCTATAAACAACCTCTAAATGCGTAGAATCAGGATTATGCATAAACTGACTCACCAGGTTAACTGCAAATGCTATGTCTGGTCTTGTATGGGATAAGTAGATTAGCCTTCCAACCAACCTTTGATATCTCCCTTCATCTGTTGGTGTTCCTTCTTTTTCCTTCAGTTTGGTAGTTGCATCCAGTGGAGTAGTTCACGGCTTATAGCCTAGCAAACCTGTCTCTAATAGAAGATTAAGGATGTACTTCCTTTTAGAAAGAAATATGTCTTTTGCAGAACGAGCAACTTCAATCCCAAAGAAGTATCTAAGCTTTCCCAGATCTTTATTTTCGAACTCCTTTCCTTGAGTTCTTTATCTCCTCGTCACTATTTCCAGTGACAATGATATCATCCACATATACCAAAAGAGCAATAAAACTTCCAGACGAATGCTTAATAAACAATGTATGATCAACATTACTCTGTGCATAGCCACAGGTTATCATGGCCTTATGTAGTCTACCAAACCACGTTCTAGGGGACTGTTTGAGTCCATAAAGTGAGCGCTTCAATTTACATACCTTCCCATGGGTATTTGCATCTGTAAACTCAGGTGGACAGTCCATATATACTTCTTCTTTAAGTTCACCATGGAGGAAGGCATTCTTTACATCAAGTTGTTGCAGATCCCAATTGTGGTAGACAGCACATGCCAAGAGAACCCTTACTGTCGTCATTTTAGCCACTAATGCAAAGGTTTCTTGATAATCAATACCATATGTCCGAGTGAATCCACAAGCTACTAGCCTTGCTTTATACCGATCCACTGTGCCATCACTGTTCTGCTTGACTGTGAAAACCCATTTGACTAGTTTCTTACCCGGTGGGAGAGAAACAAGGTCCCAAGTATTGTTCTTCTTCAAGACTCTCATTTCTTCCATCATTGTAATTTTCCACTACTCATCCAAAATTGCATCCTGCCATTTTTGAGGAATGACAGAGGAAAGAGAAGACACAAATGCATGGAAAAAAGGAGATAATGAGTCGTACAAAACAAAATTAGAGACTGGATGAAGAGTGCAAGCCCTAGTGCCTTTACGAAGGGCCAATAGGGAGATCAGAATCAGAATCAGAGAGAGAAATTTCCTTACCAAGAGTTTGATCAGTCTCTGGATCTTGGGCTGACGAAGGGACATGTGAAGTTGCTTAGATGGTAGTGGTCTTTCCTTGCTTGCTTCTGGCACGGCTATAAACTTGCAGAGGCTTGGCAACAGACATAGGACTGGCAAGCGTAAGTGAAGATGCTGGTTCAGGAGTAGGAGTAGGTGGCGGCATCTCTGGCTCAGGAGTAGGATCAGGTGGCGGTATCTCTGGCTCAGGATTAAGAGTAGGTATGCTTCTTACTTGGACTCTTTCTGTCTCCATCTCCATTGGTGAAATCAAAGGCACATCTTCAAGATCAACTGTATCTGTCTCCCCCTGAAAATGTGGCTGAAAATACATCATGTTTTCATGGAAGAGTACATCCTTGCTGATAAAAGTTCGACGGGAGGATGGATGATAACATTTATACCCTTTTTGTGTGGTTGGGTAACCCAAGAAGATGCAGCGAACCCCTCGTGGATCAAGTTTGCCATAAGAATGATGGTTTCGAGTATAACAGACGCACCCAAATACTTTTGGTGGGAGACCAAAGGACTGATCACCAAGTAACATATCCAGAGGAGCCTTATTGCATAGTATCCTTGATGGCAACCGATTTATAAGAGAGGCTGCTGTCAGAACAGCATCACTCCAAAATTTTGCTGGTACATTTCCCTCAAACATAAGGGCCCGAGCTGTTTCAAGTAGATGTCAGTTCTTTCTTTCTGCAACCCCATTTTGAGCTGGGGTGTCAACACAACTTGTTTGATGTAGGATCCCATAATCAGACAGATATCTTTGAAAGTGTCCATCAAGATATTCTCTCCCATTGTCACTCCTAAGAACTTTGATTGGTGTCTGAAACTAAGTCTGAATCATTTTATGAAACTGGCTGAAACACTCAAAAACTTCACTCTTTTGATGCGTAAGGTACACCCAAGTAGTCCTAGTGTAACAATCAATGAAAGTTACAAACCATTCGTGGTCAGATATAGAGGTTGTCTTAGCTAGACCCCAGACATCAGAATTAACCAAATCAAACATATTACTGCTTCTATTAAATGTAAGTAAATAAGTTGTACGAACCTACTTAGCAAGAATACATGCTCGCATGATAACTCGTTTTTATTACAATGCTTGAAAAGGGATGGAAACAACTGGGATAAAATAGCTAGGGAAGGGTGACCAAGACGGCGATGCCACTGCTGGAGTGTGCGTACAACGGAATAGAGATGATGTGTAGTAGGTGGTGGTAAAGAAGGAGGCACAGAAAGACCATCTGCAAGCAAGTAGAGACCACCATGTAATCTACCATGTCCAATCGTCTTCCCGCTCTCCAGATCCTGAATTTCACATGAGGAAGGGAAAAATGTTACTTTGCAATTAAGAGATCTAGTGAGACTACTAATAAAAAGTAAATTTGTAGAACAACTAAGTACATAAAGAACTGATTGCAAAGGAAGAGTAGGGGAGCAGCGGATGGAACCCTTTCTAGATATAGGAGAAAGAGACCCATCTGCAACTTGGACTGTATCTTTCCCAGAAGAGGGAGAATATAGGAAGAACGAATTAGCTGACCCAGTCATGTGGACAGTTGCTTCATTGTCCATAACCCATGAGCTAGAGACAGAAGAGGCAAACAGACCCACATAAGAAATACCTAACTGTACAAAGTATGAACCTAGAGTGGCAGTTGGCATTGGAGGAACGGCTTGAACTGTAGCAGATGGCCTTAATAAATTCTTGAATGCCTGAAGTTCTTCAGTTAATAGTGTAGGTAACATCTCAGTAGGAGGACAAATTTCTGTCTGATTGGTCTGTGGTGCTCGAAAATTTTTGTTTCTCTGTAAGTTCTTGTCACGCCTCTTGGCCTCAAAGTCAGCTGGTTTGCCATGCAATTTCCAACAAGTTTCTTTAGTATGTCGCTTTTTCCCACAATATTCACACCGAACAAGGGTGGGTTTGGAAAGAGGAGAACCATTGGGCTGAGTAGTCTGGAGGGGTAATCTCTCTGCTGGAAGAGGAGGCATCATGGATGTCCCGCACATATCCTCCGATTGGACCAAAGCATAAGCCTGCTCTAATGATGCTAGTGACTCTCTACTGAGGATGTGGGCACGAATCTGGTCAAATTCAATATTAAGTTCAGCAAGAAAATTATATACACAAAGCTTGTCTTTAGCACTTTTCATGGCAGCAACATCAGCAGAACAAGCAGTTGTAAAGGTGTCATAATAGTCTAATTCCTGCCACAGACTACGCAACTCTGAGTAATATTGGGAGACAGTTATATCCCGTTGTTTAGTAGCACCAATCTTCACGTGAAGGTCATAAAATCAAGGAGTAATTTTCAACTTGGGAATAAGTCTCCTTGGCAGCCTTCCAAATCTCAGTAGCATTAGGTAACAAAACCTACCCTCGACCAATTTTGGGGTCCATTGACCCAATCAAATAAGCCATCACAATAGAATTTTCAGATGCCCACTTATCATAAAGTCCATCTGTGGTGGCAGGTGTCTCCTTTTTACCATTAACATAACCCAATAGGCCTCTTGCAGAGATTGTCATCTGTGCTGTTTTAGACCACATCAAATAGTTGGTCCCATTCAACTTAATTGGGTTAAGGGGAATGAGGTAAATTCAATCTTGGGGTTATCCATATTAGGGGATGCAATGTCAGAGTAATCAGACATCTGAATAAGTGCTCAATGTAAAATGTCTGTAACTGTGACGTCTTGTATCACTCTTATGGGAACAAGAGACACAGAGGAATCAATTTACGATCTTCAAATTGGTATGGAAGAATCGAGATTGGCTATCAGGTTGATCTCTTCAAAGTATATCCCTTCAATAATGGATACACGGCAAGGCATCAAAAAATATTGTGCAAACTGCTTTAGTTCATCCCTTCACTAGAAAAAAATCGAGAAGGAAAAACTGATAATTCTGAAAAGTCTGAAAATTCGCGAAATAAAAAACCAGATAAAGCTGAAAAATCTGGCAGTAACTGATGATGGATATATGGTTCGATAGGCTAGGTGTAGGTTGCAGGTTAGGGCTATGGGATAGATGTAAGTTGAAGGTTAGGGACTTACGGTAATGGAGGATGCAAGTTCAGGGCATACGGTTATAGATTACAGCAGGTTAGGAGTTGGGAGGGGCTTACGGTAATGGATTACAGCAAGTTGCAGGGATTCTCTATGGCGGTAAAGCAGGTTGCAGGGTTTTCTGGGGCAGATGCTTATGGCAGGGCAGAAGACAGAAGTTGATGGCAGGCTATGGCGGTGGAAGGGCTTACGGCAGGCTATGGCTGGGCAGGGTTTTGGTTGCTAGGTGGGGGCTTGCGGCAGGGTTTTGGAGAGGAGAGGTTTTTGAAAATTACAACCAAAAGAAGAGAGGAAGAGGAAGAAGAGATGGCGGCAGCCCTAAGTTGGCTCTGATACCATGTTGAGAAAAAGAAGGAGAAGAATAGGAGAGTTAATTGATCCTCTCCTCCTACCTTTATTTATAATGAAGCAACTAAAAGCAAGATTACAAAATTAACTTTCAACTCAAATAGATAAAATAGAAACTAAGTCATAACATAAAAAGAAACTAAACATAACACCTAATATGCCTAAAACACCCCCAACGACACACTGGTTAGCGCTAGATCATATTCTCGACTCCAACAGGTTCAAATGATTGGCAGGCTCAGTTTTCAGAACAATGAGCTCATGCCTCACAATCAAAAGTTGGAAAATACATCTCTAGTATATTTAAAATAATCTTTCCGCATTCATCCATTTGACAAGGAGGGGAAATGGATGGCCAAGAAGTTCATGCTATATGACTGCCAAGCCCACCTTCTGTGCAACCATTTATCATATTTGGTTTGAGAAGAACTTTAGAATGTGGCCCGACAAGTCAAGATCCTTCTCCCAAATTTGGGATGCCATTGTTTTATTATGTTAGAGGAGTTTTTCTCCCCATTTCTAGATCTAGCCTGGACTCGGCTAGGAATAGGTTTATTTTATCTTCTTGGGATCTTGCTACTGATTAATTTTTGAATCGCTGTCCTGGTTGCATTTGGGCTAAGCCTGGTCTGTATTGAGTCTGGCTCTATCCTTTCAGATACCCAGGTTTGTTTCTCCCCTCCCCCCTCCGGGGTCTTGTTTATATATTTATTCACCAAAAAACAAATTTTCTTTCCCCCCATGTCATCGAGACTGATTTTTTTTTTTCAGAAAAATATGAATTAAGTTTAAAATTTTGTTTTTTTTCATGTATTGCCTTTCAAAACTGTGTGCCTTCATATTAGTATGCATTTCCTTTATCTTTTATGTTTCACTTATTTATACGGAGAAATCATATATTTTACATATGTATTTTATCAGAAGTCCCCGCAAATGAAGCTTATGCTCCATGCCTCTAGACTTAAGCCTCAACATTGACAAGGTTTTTCTCATTAATACAGAAAATGCACTCCTAATTTTAGTACAGAAACTGATTATACAAATGTTATTTTTCATAACAAAGACGACCATATCAAATCTTTTCTTCCAAAATGAAATCACATAATTCTACCCTTCATACATTTCTGGGATATTATAACTAGCAAATTTGTACAACAAAGCAACAAGCAAGTACATAATCTAATATTATTTCACAAACCGACAATCTATAACTATTTGTCATCACTGTAGACAATTTGAAGGGCAAGTTCAATTAATTTGTGCACTATTCCAAGGAAAAATTGTGGAAATACATTGTCAAATGCCACTGGTGTAAAAAAAAATTGTACCATTTATAACAAGAAGGATTGATTACATTAGCTGAAGATACATAGAATGGTATATTCTGATCCACTTCTTTTCTCTACATTGGCAATCACTCACAAGGATTGAGAACAAGACATCCAGACCTTTAATAGCAATTGGCTTCTATTGGAAAAGCACAAGTGGAACATCTAACACATATAAGGACATTTCACTCCAAATCTAAAGAAACTACAACCAATCAACAACACAAAACTACTGCATGATTGCAACAAAGCACTTCTGCATAGAATTGTTTAAAGAAAAATCCTAAAGAAGCTAATAGAACCAAAGTCATTATCTGAGAAAAACATGGTGTCACAGAAATACAGATACTTACATAATGGTAATAAGAGAGAAAATGTATGGAAAAAAGGTATTTACTCAATTTACTCACTATTAAATAGGTCTCCACACTCCACCATGTGTTTTGCAGTTTACAGTGCCATTCCAAAAGTGTCATGACTATATATATTGTCATTGTATCACTGATGGACACGGTGGTATCATAGTGTTGTCCTTGTCTGTTGGACCAGACTCTTCCTCCACCATATGCAGCTGCCTTTCAGGATCACCGTATCCCTTGGAAACTCTACTAGGGCTTGGAGAGTTTAGATTCCTCAGCTCGGAAATTCTAGTAGGGCTTGGAGAGTTTAAATTCCTAAGCTCGGAAGCACTGGAGACATTCCAATGTTGAGGACTTGGGCTTGATTGCAACTGAGCTGATCCATTTTCTTGGGGCAAAGGAGACCGTACCCCAATTTGCTTTCTGTAAAATTTTTCTTCCACAATATCATAGAAATCGACAGTCCGCACTTCTTGAGCAAGAGCGCAAGAACAACAGAAAAGCCAACGTGCACAATCAGACATAGTGGTGTCACCACAGCAGAAATCATTAGCTGGTAAATTGAATTTCTTCCTCATCTGAATCCTCCAAAAGCCCCCATACAGCAAACCAAATACACAAAGCACAACTCCTGTGATTACCAATCCTTCCCTAACAGCATCATTCTCAATATTAACAGCAGCAAGAACGAAAATCCAAAAGGGAGCAGTACAAAATAAAAGAAAAGTCACAATGTGAACATACATGTTCCCAAACCCAATTCTCTCCATATTCCACCCAAAAACACAGAAACTACAGAAGAATGTGAGATAAGCAAGAGAAATATCATCCCAATAATCAAGTAACTTTCCTCTCCACTCAGGATTGTTATCTGCAACCCTCTGTTCCTGTCTTAATGCAAATGAAAACCGCTTTTGAAAAGACTTTGCCCTTCGGTGACTGGACCCGTTCATGTCGATAGTGGCCATAGGATCCTGTGCTTCCTCATCCATTTCAGACTCAAATTCCTTCCCAAGGGGGCTTAAAGCGCAGTAGAGACCAGCAAATGCCGGTGCTGCAATTGCAATGGAGAGGCAGAGAGCAACTCCTATAGCTGGTCGTTCTGACCTCTTGTATCCCAAGTTTAGGCCACACAAGGCATACTGAGCAAAACAATTCACATGGAGTAGAACCAGGACAACCATCATATGGGTCCATTCATGGGGTTTATAAGTGCCACCCTTGCAGTAAGACTTCCGGAGTTTAGATATGTCCTCTGGCCTCCATCTACATAAAAGCACGAGGTGGTAGAATCGCTTTGGGTGTTGATAAAGACACATCAGAGTAAAGAGAGCGTTGATGATTTGATTATTGACTTCGTACCAGGTATCTCTTTGGGATTTCTTCGGTATAGCATGATTCAACATTCCTGTCATGACAAGGAACAGGATTGCACCAGAAATAACAACACAGATAATCCAAACAAGTAGGGCCATGTTCATTGGGTCTTTTATCCATTTTTTGCAGAGTTTACCCAGAGAAACCCAATCAATTTTCCGAACTAAGATCAAATTAACTCGTTCCCTGAAACCGTGGCTAGTTGAAGAAGGAACTGAACGTGAAATTTCATCTCTTCCCTCAGCAACTTGCAAGAACTTAGCTGATGGAGATGCTAGAGTAGCTGAAGCAAATTTCAGGAATCCAGCTCTACTAGGAACAGCTGCTAGCAAATCCAAAGCACCTTTTTGAGAGTCTTCATGGTCTAACAATCCCCTTCGAGATGAAGATACGTGAGCAATACGAGGTTTGATTTCATTTGGTACAGTCCCTGACCCTAAATCTTTCCCACCTTCCTCTGGGCCTCTTTCATCACTGGCTGAAACCATTCTCTAGTCAAGATTGAGCCTTTTCGAGGTCCTCGGTCATCGAACACCCCAGCTTCAAATTGGAAAAAACTTGATTGTTCTTTCCTTCTCTTTTATTAGGTCAACTAGGTTAGGATGTCAACCGCAACAAGAACCTGGAAATTAAATTACGTCATCATTTTATTCAAGTAATGACAGAAATCCCTAGATTCTTTGTTAGTGCCTTAGTTCCCAACCCACCTTCCAATCAATTATACATAAAAAAATTAAAATAAAATAAAAAGAGTCGATCTTTTTATCATGATGGCGGCTAAAAATTGTCATCAAATTTTAAAGAAGAGAAGAAAGAAATTAGAGCTAAAAGAAGGGAACTTAAGTTTCTGGATTCTGATAAAATCCAAATGTGGGTGAAAAATCAGATAACAGCAGCTAATTTAAACTGCTAATATGATCAAAACCCATTCCGTTCACACTTTATGGCTACTACAGAAAGGAAGACAACTTCCTTTTATCTTTTCTTCTGATGATGGGTAGCACTGTCTTCAATTTCTCAGGAGGAAAAATTGAACAAAGTTAATGAAGGTTGAAACAAAAGGAATCCAGGTTGTTACAGAAACACATGAATTGCTATTAAGAAAAGGAAAAGAAAAAGAAAAAGGATCTCATACTTGTTTCAGTTCCAATTCTAATCTAAAACCAACCATCAGAGCAAACAATCACCATACGAGCAACACCAATAGACGAATTATGCAGAAGCCCCTAAAATTAAATTTGTTTTCAAAGGGTCTCAAGATCGTTTCAGTTCACAATCTGATAAAATCCACCAACAGAGAAACGAATATTCAACCACCAAACAATTAAAAAAAATCGAGGAAAGCCATGAAGCCAGATTCAAAAACTACAATATAATACTTGCTCCAACTGAACTTTAACCAAAAAGAGGAAAACCACTTGAAGACGCATGGAATCAAGCTCAACAATAACAGAAGTTCAATCCTGGTAGAGCTGTGGAAAGAAATCTTAACCTGAACCATGAACACATACAAGGAATCTATTACATAGTTAGTCATAAAGCATACAATAGAGGTCATCTAATCAACCCAGATACAAAAAAAAAAAATTAAAACCCGAATCATACGAACTGCGACAGAATCTTAAAGTGGTTGAAACATAACTCCGGCATAATAGAGAATCGGAGCTTACGTTGGGACTGACCAACCAGAGACTCCATCACCGCGTCTGGCATAATTTGGTTGAATATGTAGGATTAATCACTCAGAGACGCGTTGATTCCTGACGTCTTCCTTTCTTTCTTCCTTCCAAAAGAATACATTTCAATGGCCAAGGTAGAACTCTGGAAACCGCCGCAGTAACTGTAGTTGACCTATATAATATCAAACTTGAGACAGCAGAAAGACTGGAAGGTAATAATCATAAACATTTCGGAAACTAATGGAAGATTGACCCTTTCTGTACCATCACTATTCACTGATACTCTCTTTTTTCCCACCCTGAAAAACAACCATTACGGCAAAATAGCCATAAAAGCATCTGTAAAAGAGAGTAGACGACTCAGACAGGATCACAGAAGACGAGGAGGATAAAACAACATTAACTTGGATCGACATCGTCTCCTCCCTGAGATTCGGGAGGAGAGACAGCGGCCTGAATGGATGGTCGACACTTGACTTTCGATGAAGGATTCAAATCGTCTCATCCCTGAGATTCGGGAGGCGTGGCGGTGACCCCACTGGATAGTCGCCACGTGGGGGTCGGATGAATCAGACCCCTCTGTTCGAGCTGACACTCTCTTGTCGGCTCGACTTGTCGACTCGAACGGAGGGGTCGGATTCATCCGACCTCTACGTGGCGACCATCCAATGGGGTCGCCGCCATGCCTCCCAAATTTCAGGGATGAGACGATTTGGATCCCTCGATGAATCAAAGCCATCCATCCGAGCCGACAGGAGCTTGTCGACTGGGGTATCGGCTCGAATGGATGGCTCGAATTCATTCAAAAATCGGGTAACGGCTATCTATCCAGGCCGTCATCCCTTCTCCTAAAATCTCAGGGAGGAGACGATTTGAATCCCATTAACTTTGATAATAAGCAAAGAATAATCAATGAAAGCTCTTGCAAATTTACAGAACACGAGCAATGCGCATTGTTAATTGGTTCATAAATGGTTTATGATTTGGTTTGATTTGATTTGAAATTATTATTAATAAAAATTATAATCGAATTGATTAATAATCGATTTTTATTTTTTAAAACAAAATCGAATCGATTAACAATCAATTTATTGATTTTTTATCAATTCCCATTAATCGGTTCGTAAATAGTTTCTTCTACAGGTTATTAAAAAAGAACAAATATTCTATAATCATCAGTCAACATACTCAACAATAAAACTCTAAAATAATATGTTACATATGAAATTGGAGGAGGAAGGTGAGCACCCCCCCTAACCTCTCCCAAGAGGTGTAAAAATGATCAAGGGGTATCATGGTCAGTCATTTCACATCTATTGCGAAAAGTACAAGAAGGCAGACAACAGATATCATTCTTTTCCCATATGAAATATTATACATTTAGTTAAACAATTGATGGATTCTATTCAGTTTCATAATCAATTTTATTTGGTTTTATTGATTCAGTTCAATGGTTTTAAAAATAATTAAACCGATTAACTATGTATAAAACTAAAATCGAACCCACTAATTTGATTCGGTACAATCTTTTTACTTGTCAGGTTTCATTTCATTTCTAGTTTCATTCCAAAATTGATACGGACCTCTTGCCTAAAAAGGCATTTCTCAATTTTTACCATCACCCTCACACAAATCACCCTTATTAGTCCAAACTATAGCTTCTAGAAGCGGACTTGGATCGTCTCCAGTCCGTCCAATCGTCCAGTCGTGGATTGGACGGACTGGATTAAAAGGACACGTATACCAATACATGGGGGGGCGTGTCATTTAAATCCAGTCCGTCCGTCCACGATTGGACGGCTGGACGGACTGGAGACGATCTTTTTCCTCTAGAAGCGCCATAATTACAAAGTCGTCAGAGAGGGGGGGGGAACCATGATTGTTTATCACTTTTTATATTTGATTTGAATTATGATTATGCATCTAACATTTTAAATCATAAAAAACGATATAGTTTATTTATTTTTTATTTTTTTTATGACCGTCAAACTTCAATGTCTTGTATTTTGTTGATTAGAATGATATTTTTTTAAGGATATACGTGGATAATAACGGGAATTATATTTCTATGTTTTTCTTCAAATAATTGATGATAGAGACTGTTAAGGTTGAAAAGAAGATAACATCTAATCTTTTTCTATTCTTAATGAAAACTATTCTCACACCTAGTGAATGTAAATATTATATCAAACTACGTATATTTTTATATTTTATTCATGTTTTATTTTTATTTTTTTTTATTATGTTTTTCCATATGATGAATCAAGTTTGATTTCGATGATATCTTCATAAGTTTTTAAATTATTATAATTTAAAAAAAAAAATTAAACCTATAAATTCTGATCATTCATTTAGTATTTTAAACCATTATAATTGTAGATTGATATTGTTAAAAAAAATCAATTTCAACCTTTTTTATTGTAGTAAAGTTGATGAAATGTTGATCTGTCATTGAATCACCAGAAGTGGCCGATCTCACTTATTATTATAATTAAATTTTCAATACTCAATTATGCAATGATGATTATAAAATTATTTTTCGTGAATAATTGGAACTGCATATCATGCTGCCACGTGACATTACAAATTGCCTATGGTTACATGCAATGCATTTATCACCAGTCATTATAAAAAATTTTTGCTTTTCTTTCATCCATATAAAAAAAAAACTTTAAAATGTTAAAAATTAAAAAAATAAATAAATATGGATGGTCTTGATATTCCTGTCATGATCACAGTCAAGATTTTGACTTTTCCTAGCTCGGATGATGGTGGTAAATAATCCAGCCATGACTTCAACTCTTGGTTGTCATCATCTTGGGTTGAAGTTGCAGTTGGGAAAAGAAATAGTGACATTGTAGATCAAGTAGGTCAACAACAGGTGGATCCGGAATGGAAGTTTTAGCAATTCCTATGTAACACTTAATTGGAACCGTTTGCAAAGGGTGATTCTAAGAAAATAAGGTCAGCTTGAGGGCAAACAAGACTGATCCCAGACCAATTCTAATCTAGATCGAGATCCATTGGGCCGATCTCTCGGTGGATTCCAAGTTCTTGAACGTTGACTTTTAAGTCTTGTAAGCAAGGTTAATTTATGGGATTGGATCGATATCGACCAATCCTGGGCATTGCGGTGGTTGCACGGATAGGATTGAAGTGTCAAACAAAGTCAAGGGGAAAACCCAGGCAAAAGGGGCCGATTTATTATCCTCAAACCCAAATTAATTATAAGCTACAACTTAGGGTGGAAAAAAAAAAAAAAAATCAGACGGACCGGTTTGTTTTATTCATAATGTATAACGGTCAACGTTGCGATTTAACAAAAATATGGCAGCAAATGAATGAATAATGGTCAAACTGTCAGAAACGAAACAAACAAGAATATAAGTATGTAAAGAGGTATAATTAACCTAAGCGAATGTCTAATGTCAAACATAATTGGAGCTGTAAATAGTGGGAGTTGCAGAGAGTTAAGGAAGTTGTTCAACTCCAATTATCTAAGACATGACAGTAGTTTTGTCGACGTCGAGTATTGTTGATGATTTGTCTACTTACGCAATCATCAATTTAGAAAAATTATCCCCAATGCAGCTTTTCCAAATGGAAATAAGGTATGAACACTGAATTGACATTTTCAAATTTTGCTAATTTGAAGGTAACTTTATTTGCACGATTGAAAAATACAGGGATAAGAACACAATAATTGTGGGCTATAGATGAAGATGCCAATTAAAAACAACATACCGAATATGCTTTAAAACCTGATGACTACCTTCAAGTTTGAAATCAAAATCATGCAAGAATGTTTGAGGATGTTTGTAGAAGTGGGATAGAGAAAGACCTAATTATTTATCAACACAATTTAAGACATCAACACCATTTTTTAGGGTTTGACAAGTTTGTTATTTTCATATATTACATATGGGCTGAGGTTTATTGTTTGATTGTGTAGATTATATGTCAATGTAAGGTTGAATAAGAAGGCAAACACAAATATCCAAGATGAGGATTAAGAGGTCATTTTTTGTAGTAAAATAGGTTTAAAATAAGTTCAAGACTCAAATTTTTTTTTTTTTTTTTTTAATTTTTTTTTATGTTTTGGTCTTTGGCTACCTCCTATCTATGGAGGAACGGTGACTCTTCTTATGAGTACGATTAATAGGTGATCTTTTCAATGGATCTGTAGATTAAGGGTTAGGATTGAACCCCTTTGTCTAACAGACATATCATCTATCTAAATATACTATTCATATATGCTAATGTATATAATACATACTTTTATACGAATAGATATATCTATTCGAATATTAAAAGATACAAAACATACCTTTATATGAAGGGGTATACCTGTCCTTACATATGTTTCTATGTTGTAGAGATGCACCCTTTTCCAAAAGGTATCTCTAATTCATAGATTACTCTTTCCAAAATGTAACATGACTCTTTTCAAAATATACATTTACATATAGACATAATTCTTTCCAAAACATTATATATATTCCTCTCCTCATCTTTATCATAAAAATAATAATTTGAATAATTCCCTTCAAAATGAAATATGAAATGTTTTAAATTTTGGAAACTTTCTTTTGGTTTGAAATAAACCAACACTCTACAATTCATGTGAGAGGATACAGAGGAATACAGTCGGAAATTTTTTTTCCCATTCCATATGAACAAACTTAGTAGTTGAAACTTGAAACTAGAATATTAAGATGTTTAGATGGTAAACAATGGGTGTTTTTTTATGCCAGTATAAATGGCTAGCCGTTGTTACATTTGATATCTTGGATCAAATGTAAATTATAAAAAAAAAATGTAGTTATCCATGTAGCAATGAAATGTGATGCCTATGAACATTACAAGACAAATCAAAAGCATCCTTCTTTTTTTTTTTTTTTTTTTTTTTTTTTAAATAGTCTCATTTATTGCTTAGAATTGAGAGAGTGCACGGTAATGTCTAGACTCAGTAGGGGTGTCAATTTTGGAACCAAACCGGTAACTCAGATCGAACCAGCCTGAATAAACCCGGAACCAGCTCAAATCGAATCGGCCTGAATAAACCCAGAACCGACTTAGACTGAATTGTTATTAGAAATGTTTTAGCTTGAGGTATAGCATATCCTACCGGTCCGGGTCTGGCCTGGGTTTAGCCTGAAACTGGTCCGAAAAGTGGACTGACGACCCCAAACCCTACAATGACCCGAACCGAATTGATTTAGATATAATATTAAACCCTAATTCACTACTTCAACCTTCTAGATGGTCTTAACAGGTTTTCTATCGAACTTTCAACCCGAACCATCTAGATAACAATTTTATACCAGACCAACCTATTAGTTAATGTGCACCCACCTAGCCCAAACCTCTTGGACATGTTTCGGTCATAACCTATAAAGCCTGACACCGATTTGGCCTGGACAAACCCGTTGACACTCTACTACACATGAATGGACATATACTTGATACATACAGACACAAAAAGGGCATTTAAGTAAATTAGACATTGAAATTTGACATGGTTAATATAGACCATTTTCAGTGTATCCAATGGTCGAAATCAACACATTATCACTCGACATGACTAAGGGTGTCAACGGGCCGGTTTCAGTCCTGGCTGAATTGGTGTTGGGTTTTATAAGCCTAGTCCAAAACATGTCCATTAAGAGTTTGGGCTGGGTTGGGCTGCGCTGGACACAATAACTATCGGACTGGTCCGGTGTCGATTTGTTATCGGGTTGGGCTTATTAAGGTGATTTCGGACTGGTTCGGTCCGGACCAGGCTTATCAAGCTTATCGGGCCTATTTTATATGTAAGATATATAGCCTATTTTATTATTTTTATCTATGAAATTAACATAATTCCTTCTATATGCATGTAATTCAGTAAATTGTAATAATTAACATACTCTTTTCAACTATAGATTCATATAATATTTCCGATTAAGAAGTAAACTATAACAGTGTAATATAATCCATTAAAATTTAAAACCATTAAAATTAAGAAACTGGACCCGGATGGATCTTACCAGTGTTTGGGTTAGGTATTATTGGTTCGGGCTAATTTGGGTTTCTTAACGGGCTGGTCCGGTCTGATTTCGATTTAGACTGAAACGGTGTCGGGCTTTACAAGCCGAGACCGAAACTTATCCATTAAGGTTCGATCCGAATTGGATTCAGATTATATCGGACTGATTCGGTCCATACTAACGGACCAGCCCATTTTTGACACCCTTAACATGACAAAGGATACCTTGTGAAGTTTTAGAAGAAAGGATACCTTGTGAAGTTTTAGAAGAGACAATAATGGTTTGACTTGTTTTTTTAAATATCGACTCGTGAATCGTGATTCATAAACTCGGATCGGTAACTTTCGGATTTATGAGCGAGTTGATATTTCGAGTTCCAAAACTCTAGGGAAAACCCCTGTGCTCTTCGTCGTCGCTCCTCTTAAAGCACTGTTATCCCTGTTGTTGTGGCAGCTCAAACCAAAACCATCTCACGAGAAATGTTGCAGACTATCGTTAGAGCTGCCACAGCTGCCGCCGCTAGAACACGAAATTCATTGACCCACCATTACTTCGTCATCCCTTCCACGACGAAGCTTACCTCTTCCCATTTTTCTTCCAAGTCCGCTAAAGCCGGCTCCTCATCGAAGGCCAAATCCAAAGCGAAATCGAAGAAAGAAACTTCTGCGAAGATCGATGAAGTCTCGACTGCTGCAGGTGAAGATCTTGATTCCGACCTACTCGAGGAAGATTCTCGCGCTCGCCACCTCGCCGAGGACGAGAAGGACAATTCCCTTGACGTCGGCCCCAATGGAAGACCTCTTTTCACCAGTACAAAATCGATTCCTGAACTCACCAGGAAAGATGTATGCACATACATGAACTTCAGGTTTGTTTTTCCCATTTTGCTAGTTCATTATTAATTTCATCATTTCTGTTAAAGGTTTTCATCTTTTTGGTGATATATTGTTGTGGCTGTATAGTATGGAAGGCTTGAATACAGTTTTGCCAGAAGGACTACCGACTGGAATGACAAAAGAGTTTGAAGAGTCGATGAGGAATGCTTTGCTTGTTCGGCAGAGTTTCTTGGACCTCCGAGATAATTTCAGGCGCATTGTTGACCCGCCGATGTGGCCCTCTGTTGGTAAAAGTAAGAATTTGCTCTCTCCTTATTTATTTTCTGCTTCCCCTTATGTCTGTTTGTTAACCTCTGTGAACGTAAAGGACCATCAAGATTCATAATTTGCCGTAGTCCTTAATACGTTGGGTATATATAGACACTTATTATTGTTTGTTGGTTAATTTTGGTACTTGCTTGGGGTGGTTCTACACATTATAGTTGTTCGTAGTTTTAAATAAATAAACCTTTTCTATTTGAAGAGTTCTTAGATGTAATTGTTAAAGTATTCATCCCAAAACTTAAGCTATTAGGTGGAACACCAACGAGTATATTAAGACATCTTAGGTCCCAACGTTTTTCAATGTGGAATTATTTCCCCACCCCCTTATGTGTTGCCCCTCTTTTGAGTGTCGGTACACGTAATATATGTGGTCCTTCTTTTGGGTGAATGTACATATAGATGTGTGACTAACATAGGCTTGTTTGACTCTGATATCATGTTGAAGTATCCAACACAAAAGCTTAAACCATTAGGTGGAGAAATCAAATGGTATATTAAGACATCTTAGGTCCCAATGTTTTTCAGTGTGAGACTATTCCCAACACTCTCCCCCACGTGATACCATCTTAATTGTAATGCTCCGAGTTTGAGGATGGGGCGCCACACGATACCAGGATCGATAGGTTCAATAGACTATATTGGAAACTAGGCATTTTTTTTCCTTATTTTCTGTCATAAGCTAAGTCTCCACTGAGACGAGATGTAATAAGCATGGCTAAATGTAAACATAACTACATTAACATTGACTGGTCATGAGTAAACTTGTAGCTGAAGTTGACTGAAAATACATAAGTACTCTAGGAGATTATCCAACAAGCTATCCCTAGATGACATAAAGAAAAAAATTTCGTAATTACAAATTTACCCAACTTTCCCTAAGCTACATTCTACTGTTCTTAAAAGTTATAGATTCTTAAAAAGAAATTCTCTCTTTCTCAATTTCTGGGAGTCCTTGGGACTTGGGCTCTGC
Organism: Protea cynaroides; assembly: GCA_028583415.1. NCBI lineage: Eukaryota > Viridiplantae > Streptophyta > Magnoliopsida > Proteales > Proteaceae > Protea > Protea cynaroides. The sequence goes on along the minus strand of CM053266.1, from coordinate 45,710,203 downwards.
CCTCCTCTGGCAGCAAGTGCTCAGGCTCAATGGGAGCCTCTACCTTCATCTTTGATGATTTTGCCCCTCTTTGAGATGGTAGTACACGTGGCATATGTGGTTCTTCTTTTGGTTGATCGTACATATAGATGTTTGATTAACGTAAAACCTGAAAGACTCTGATACCATGTTGAAATATCCAACCCAAAAGCTTAAGCTATTAGATGGAGAAACCCACTAGTATATTAAGACAGCTAAGGTGTATGAACTACATAAAATGTACAGAATTATGGTTTACATTTTCAGTTAGTGATGCACCAATCAGTAATGAATTGCTTCTTGTTCGCTTGGAATATAGCTCATATGAATTTGTTTTAGCATGAAATGTTGGAAAGGCTATCTGGTTTTCAAGAAGAACACTGTTGAGTCGATATTTGAGATTGTTCCTTTTACAGCTTCATTCTGTGCATCTAGGTCCAAAAGTTCGAAAGCAGATTGTTTTAGATGGCCCTGTAAGCTGTGGAAAAAGTATTGCACTTGCTATGCTTGTTCATTGGGCCCGTGACGAAGGTTGGATGGTCTTTTATGTTCCAAAAGGAAAAGAGTGGACCCATGGTGGGTTCTTTTATAAAAATCCACAAACTGGTCTTTGGGATACACCAGTTCAAGCTGCGAAAATCCTCCAGGTATGAAAATGAATTATTTCCTTATTTTGAAGAAGAAGAAGTTTAATGTTCACGAGATATGTGGAAATGTAAATTTATCATGTGATTCATTCTGTCACCAAGGTAGGCACTTTTTTTTTTTTTGGGGGGGGGGTTCTTTCAGGTAGATATGAATTGTGGTCCCATGTTACCGTTCAGAATTTGTAGTTACTAAAAATTAATAATCTAGAAATGTAATAAAATCTTTCTGAGACACAAGTGATACCACCAATGAACCTTAGCCTCATAAATTTTATTAGGTGGTTTTATTAATTTATTGTATTTGATTTGGAGAGTACCATGGAAATTGTACAATGATCAATGCATCTGAGCTTGGTTTGATGGCCTAAAAGGGTGTAATACATTGGCAGAAGGTCTTTGAGGGTGGTAATTGATTGTCCTGAACATGGAAAATGTGGTTGCTTAAAGAGTCTTTGGCAGCATCTACTAATTCGGAATTTAATTTAAGAGACATATTTCAACTCAGAAGTTTTCGGGATGCCAAGTTCAATTTAATTTTTTCCTGTTAATATGTCTATGGAGCTATTTTATTTGACTTTGAAACTGAATTAAGTTACTCATGCCTTTGTGTCATAAATCACATTCACATGTCTATCATTTTTTTTGGGGGGGGGGGGGTGGTGGTGTTCTAAAACACCCAGCTAAAAGATATAAAAAAATTTATCATACTTAAACAACTCTAATATTGTGGACAAGAATTGTGCAAACCACATCGAAACAATTCCACACAGAGTTCCAGTTAGAAGATCAAACATTCAGTTTTATTAAACTTGACCCCCACCTTATAGCTGCAGACAAATTTAAACAAGCATTTAAATTTAAACAATGTCGCATTGGAAGGTTAAAATAAACTCTTGCTAATAAGCAGGTCTAAGGAAGATGCAATGCCACAGCTACTATGGTTTAAAACACCCAGTAAAAAGATATTAAAAAAATTTATCATACTTAACAACTCTAATATTGTGGACAAGAATTGTGCAAACCGCATCGAAACAATTCCACACAGAGTTCCAGTTAGAAGATCAAACATTCAGTTCTATTAGACCCCCATTTTATTGCTGCTGACAAATTTAAACAAGCATTCAAATTTAAACAATGATGCATTGGAAGGTTAAAATAAATTCTTGCTAATAAGTAGGTCTAATTGGGATGTTCGGAAGATGCAATGCCACAGCTAGTCAGCTACTATGGTTTAAAATTTCAATCTCATGATTTCAGCTCTCTCTTCAGGATTTTCTGAAATGGAATGAATCTCGCTTAAAAGAATTACCTTGTCAAATTTCTGATCCTATTCCATTGGGAGAGGGTGCTGGTGTTGGATGGATGAAAGGAGTTGATTCCATGGCAATGCCTGAAGGTTCTACATTGTATGACCTGATTCAAACAGGCCTTACTTACACACATGCCGCTGTTGGAGTGGTAGTTCGTTTGAGGAAAGAGTTATCTCTTGTCAAAGATATTCCTGTACTTATTGCAATTGATCAAGTAAGCATAGAACTACCAGTATACAATCATTTATCGTTTAGTTTATATTTATTTGTAACCATGTTAATATTTTTTAAGTATTTTATGTAGTGAAAAGTGACTTGTTTTATTTGATTTTTTTAATTCCAGTATAACAGCTGGTTTACATTCAGTGAGTATGGGGAGCCTGTATCTGTTCGGTCTTGGCGGCCCATTCATGCTAGAGAACTTGCAACGGTTAGTTGAGGAAATTTAAATTCATATTGCATATTTATTGTTACGAAGAACTTTAGTTCCGTTACTTGACGTTTCTATAATAGACTTTGCATTTTGTGAGCTGAAATTCTTGATTGCAATCATCAATGGACAGATGACTGCAATGCTTGGATGATCATACTCTTGCATATGTTTCTCCCATTTTTCTGACTTTTTGTATGTATTTTTGTATCTGATATCATGTGAAATGTTATCCTTGTTGAAGGCAAAAACTGTAAGTCAAAGGGTGCTATTACATTTTCTAAATTTTATCCTCTGCTTTGTTTAATCATCACTAATATAAGATTAATGATGAATTACACACCAGGGTTTGGGTTGGCGTTGGCAATGGGTCAAGTAGAGTTACATTGTGAGGGATGCATTGGCAATAAACTTGTAACAAGATAAAAAAAAAGAAGAGAAGATGGAGAGAATCGATGTGTCCTGCTCCTTGTAGATTGTATTTATAGAAAATAGAAAACAACTATTAGATAGGATCTAGGACTCTACAAGTCAGAGTCCTAGTTACAAACTAAAGACAAAGTAAACTCAAGATAGGAAAAGGAAACAAACAAGCATAATTGGTAAAGGAAACTAATAAAGCAAACTAATAAACTAATTAGGAGTCCAAGTCCTAGAAACTAGCACTAACTACTTTGAGTAAGTCAAAACAATGTATAGTTACAATCTTATTACACTAACACCCCCTCAAGCTGGAGCATAGGGGAATATGATAGCTTCAACTTGAAACAATGTAGCAGCAGAAGTAGTAGTTATAGTAGTAGTGGCAGCACAATATAGATCATTATGAACCAAGTAGTAGTAGCAGCCCAGTATAGGTCAATATGAACCAAGTAGTAGTAGTAGCAGCAGCAGCAGCAGCAGCAACACAGTATAGATCACTGTGAACCAAGTAGTAGTAGCAGCAGCAATAGCAGGAGCAGCAATAGTGGTGGTTGCACACCTAACGGAGAACCTTAAATGACTCTCAAAATGGCAACGCAGGGGATTGCTCTGATACCATGTAACAAAATAGAAAAAATAAGAGAAAATGAAAAAAATCGATGTGTCCTGCTCCTCTCATTGTAGATTGTATTTATAGAAAATAGAAAACAACTGTTAGATAGGATCTAGGACTCTACAAGTCAGAGTCCTAGTCACAAACTAAAGACAAAGTAAACTCAAAATAGGAAAAGGAAACAAACAAGCCTAATTGGTAATGGAAACTAATAAAATAAATTAATAAACTACTTAGGAGTCCATATGTTAATAGGAGTCCAAGTCCTAGAAACTAACACTAACTACTTTGAGTAAGTCAAAGTAATGTATGGTTACAATTTTATTATGCTGACAAAACTTGTTAACAAACGTTTAAATTTAAACATGAGCTAGTTTAGTTGCTTAAACTGGGCTGAATTTTTACCCAAAGCCACACAACTCTTGAAAATTGGTGGGTCTTTCTGCCAAGATTCCTTAAAATCTTGAAATGGCTGAAATATACAAAAAATTTGGAAGCCTCAAATGATAATTTACAAACCCAGGTAATATATTTGTCTTTTGAAGCCCAAAAATGGCTGAAAATCTGAAACAAACAAAATTAACAACTAAGTATGCAATTGAGGAATCCAAAATCAAAGAATAGGCTTTTTCTTTAAGGTTGAGTTTGTGGCCCAAGTCTGGAGTCGTTATGGTTCACTTTTTGTTTCACTGGTGTCATGTTCACAAGTAGACATGGTGAAATTGTCAGTCTTATGAAAAAAAATTTGAGCCCAAAACCCTAATTAGGGATTGAGTTTAACATTTGCTACCACATTTCCTAAATTTCATCTGCTAAGCCCTTTTCTTTATTCCATTGACCCAAAGAAATGATCCTACACTAAAAGCTCAAATGATCCAAGAAACAGCCACAAGCCTGCGATATTTAATTAAGAAATAATAGAACCCATTATTGGTTCTACTGGCCATTTCATGACCCTAGAGAAATCTCTTTTTGTAGTCAGTTAACCAAGCAGGTTTTGATACCCTCCTCTTGAGCTCCATCACAAAACATAACCTTTGGGGCTATTTTCTTGAAACCCCTGCTCCATCATCTAATTCTTCTCTGAACCTCATTCTTTACCCCCTCACAAAGCATGCCTACATAACCCTATTTTTTTGGTGGCTCGCATAGTTGTCAAGGCATCGCCTAGGCGCCTAGGAGGCCTTGTGACGCCTTGGAAAATCTGGCGCCTTGGTCTCCTAGGTGTTTTGTCAGGTCTCCAACGCCTTAGTTCGCCTTGGTGCCTTGACAACTATGGTGGCTCGTATTTTGTCTCATGTCAGTGAGGTTCAAGTCTTTGATATGCCACTGAGCATAATAGCTAGACATTCATTTCGTTTACTGATTATGTTAGGGATTTCCCAACCCTTTAAAAAAAATTTTGGGGGGGGGGGGGGGGGTTTGGTGATGGGGTAAACCTGAACCTGGTCGTTAAGCCATCTTGGCTATGAGGTTGTCCTTCAGTGGGGATATCATGGTATGACCTCTAGCCTCTAGTTCTATATTCCTCTTTTATTTCTCTCCTGATAACAATATCAACGGTAAACCATTGTTTTCATCTATTTTCAACCTGTAACACTTTGGCTTCTCACCTTAGTCTGAGCTCAATCCGAATCATCTATTTACGTTTATTTTTGTTAAGCTGTGGCCAGGAGAAAATGCTCAAAATCATTAGTTCTCATGGAAACCCAACATGACTCCTACCTTCTTTCTGGTCCTTTTTATCCCTTTAAAAGTTTTACCAAAGAACAAATATATTCACTGGCATATCCTAATTACTTGGTGGGTTTATTTTTTTATTTATTTTTTATTTGCTTATAGAACATGAATTAAACCATTTGACAAGCCCATAAATTCCATTCTTCTACCCTTATATTTGAACATGGTCATCCTACATGTATTCAAACCTATAATAATTACTAAGGGTAAAACTTGTAAGCCACATTATGAAACTTTGGGAGAGAGAATTATTGAAAACCGTTTAAATTAAAACATTAAATTGTTAATGAGAAAACCAATTTGGGTGATGCCGGAAAAACTTATGATAGAGTACCTAAAGAGATTTTTCGTGGGTTTTAGAGAAGAAAAATGTTTCAAGGAGGTATATAGGCATGAGATATGTATGATGGTGTTGTGACTAGTGTTAAATTTTTTTTTTTTTGGCGTTTTTTTTGTTTTGGGGGGTGGGGGGGGGGACAAAGTAGTAAATTTCCAGTTATAGCCAACTTACATATAGGATCTGCTTTAAGCCCATATCTCCTTACATTAATGATGAAGGAATTGCAACCAAAAATAAAATAAAAAAAGAGTTTACAAGCCACATTTAAGATGAACTTCCTTGTTGTATACTTTTTACTAACAATATAGTTCTAGATGCCAAAACAAAAGTAGGGTTAAAACCAAAAATCCTGGAAGAGTGCTTTGGAATCAAAGGGTTTGAAGATGAGTTGAACTAAAGTCGAATATATTGACTACAAGTTTAGTAAAACTAGGAGTGAACATGAACTCATGAAGGATAAAGATTGATGAGTGATAAATTTTATTACCTGGGATCATTCATTAAAAAAGGAGGAGAAGTGAAAATGATGTTACTCATAGAATTAGAGCAGGGTGGATAAAATATAGAGAGGTGCTTCTAGAGTGTTCTGCATGAAAGAAACTAAACCAGGTATGTTGTGTTGAGCTGAATATGGGGTGACAAAGTAGCTAGAAATAAATAAAATAAGTGTAGCTGAGTTGAGGATGTTAAGGTGGATGAGTGGAAAAACTAGAAAGGATAAAATAAGAAATACATTTGAGGTAATTTAGGAGCCGCTCCAATAGGTGATTAGTAGAGAGAAATTCGTTTTGAATTTGAAGTGGTCTGGGCATGTATGGAAAGACCATTCACAGTAAGGAGTGATATGGGGCAGATTAGAGGAATTAAAAGTACAAGCTGTAGGCGAAAAATCACCTTTAGGGAAGTGGTCAAAAAAGATAATGGATGCTTTTTGGTTAAAATTTAATATGCCTTGAGAGTTGAATGGCAAAACAGGATTCCTATGGCCAATCTCATTTAGTTGGGATAAGGTTATGTTGAGTTGAATTGTACCTATTTTCATAAAACCCGCCCATATCTCTGCTCCTTTGTGCTGGAATTTCAGGTTGTTTTATAATTATCCACCACTTTGGCAGAATTCAAGCAAGCCTGTTCTTAGTGTTTTTTGGACTATTGAATTTTTAAAAGTTGCCCCCAACGCCCATAGACATGTCAAGTAGTCAAGGCGTGGGGCATTGGAAAATGCTTGCTATTCTTTCCAATTGGAAGTTTTCTAATAACCCCAGAAAACGAATCAATCATAATCTCCTCTTTATAAGGATCACGGTTCGCTTTGCAGAACTTAGTGTAATTCTATGGGATAAATAATTATTATTTTTGAGTTTTATTCAGTTTGACATTATGGGATTTTGATGTCCACTGAGATTTTCATTTTTATTTTTTCTTTTTGGTCAAAGAAAATAAAGTAAAAGGCAAAGGCTATTTGTCAAGTTCATATGTTGCCAGGATAAGTGAACTTGACATTGAGAATGTATTCCGTACTACTTGATTGTACAATCATGAATGACCCAGAGTTCTTATCTAACAAGATTGAAAAGCTAAAGACGGAGATGAATCCTGTATTTCGCAGATATTGATAAAATTAGCTCTATCTTGATTGATCAACCTTTTTTTCTTCAATCTTGCTTAATAAGACCAGACTTGCAAAAGAAAAAAAAAAAGCATATGGACGGGCCTCAGAAATTTTGGGAAACGTAAATATTTTGCTTTCAGTAAGCATGAGAAACCATAAATAGCTATTAATTTTTCTGTTCCTGAAGCAAAATCTTCCCTTTATGGATGGATACACAGAAGTTTGCAAGGCTTTCTGGTTGCATAATCTCCAACTTTGAAGTGACCTTTGATCTAGAAATGGCTGGTTGGGTTCTGGTCCTTCATCCATATCTCTTTCTTATGATCTTGGCGGACTACCAATGACAGTCTCCCTTGTAACTCTACCAAACATAATGCTTATTTCGATGAGTAGATAGGATCTACTGCTGTACTTTGTGAACCTGTTTTATTTGCTTTGAGTTAATTATTTCAGTACAAAATGAGATATCAGTGAAATTACCAATGGAATTGGGATGAGCTTTTGTGGATTCGCCTGGGAACCTTTACTTTGTCCCCATTGATATGTGAATTTAAATTGAACTGCAAAAAAGGAAAAAGAGTAAAGAAAAGCTGACCCATGATGGTGGCCAACATTGAATGACGGGCTCAAAATTTTTTTTGTTGGTGTGGATAGGTGAATGCTTTTAGAACAATGATGCATAATGATATGATGGTGGGGGCTTTCTCTCATTCAACTGCAGTGGGAAAGCTACGTAAAGATCTACCAGATGTTCCACTAGATTCTCGTGTCAACTTTTCTCGTTACAGCTTGGATGAAGCTGCAACTGTCTGCCATTACTACCTTAGGTATGACTTTTGGTTTTCATTATATACTTTATTTTCGTCTCCTTATCATGGTGTTCTAGGGATGAATAATTTGTTGGCAATAGCTTGACTAAACATGTACGATCTATTATCCAGTTGGTGGTGATTATAATATGTTGGAAATGGGACTCCATTAGGTTGGAAAATGCTTTGTCAACAGAGAAACTTGAAAACTTTTGGTATTTCTCTTCTAACTTTTTCTAGAGGGTAACTTTGTTCATTTTACCTTCTTTAGCTAGTAATACTTAGGAACCGATTGCTACCCCACATGGCAATTCTTGAAAATGGGCTTTGGCAAATTATTGCTTGAGTTGAAATTTATTGCGAAGTAAATTTCCCCCTCCTTTGGTTTGGGGAAGGGGGTGTCAGTCTTATTGTCACTAGAATTTGTGACTCGACCTAATCTTACAAGCAGATCTAGTTGACTCTTAATTAGGAGGAGTTATCTGGACCATTGATTTGCTAAGCTTCAAAACCGTGTCTCCTCCAATGACAAGATGCCATAAAATTTCGTTGTAAATTTGCCATGAATCCTTAAAGTACCTTAAACCTTCAAGTGTGAAACCCTAAAACCATTAATCTAAACCCAAAACTTGGGGATAATTGAATCCCACTGTGAACTGTTACTATATGAACTCATCTTCATGATGGTATAGATCATTGCCAGATGATCTACAAAGAGAGTAAGGGAGATCAAAGGATGTGGCAGAAAAGGAGCGAGATTGAAGATGTAGCCGTTGTCATTGCTGGACTCCTCTGTCACCACTGTCAAGCCGGTTGGAGAAGATCCAAGAAAAATAAGGAGAGGAGGGAGGAAGATTAAAGAAGAGGCTGTTGACTTGAGGTTGGAGGAGAAATCAAGAAAATTACAGGCTTACCCTGTATGGTTACATTATACCAAACTGTAGGGGTAAATCTAGTCTTGTGAGATACCACATATCACATAGGATCTGTAACAGATTTTGCCTTTTTTGTTTGTGCTTATTTATTGATCAATCAATTGGAGTTTCTTCTAAGCTGTAGATTAAATAACTAGAATATATCTAGTATGGCTTTCTAGTGACATGACTAATGACACACACACACACACACTGGTATGCATGCTGTTTCTAGTAAGTTGTGGTGTTAAAGGGGGAAAAAAGTGCCGAACTCAGCCCCAAACTGTTATTCTGTTGATCATAGGTCCACTTAATGAATTATTCTTTTGCAGGCAAAGATTGATACGCCGTGAAGCATTTTCAGAAGACAAATGGAAGAAGATATACTACTTGTCCAATGGAAATGGCTCAGAAATGAGGTGGCTGCTTCCTTTTGTACGTTGATTGATCCAGGAGATCCAGGTAGAGTATGTTGAGATCTCATTGTATTCTTTTATATGATCTTATCTTGAGAAGATGCTGCAGACAAGTTTTGTTGGTCAACTTGCTCAATTGTTTTATTGTCTGAGATTAGTGGTTGAAACTGCATTGCAAGGTGACTATATTTTGAAAACAATTTGTCCAGTTCAATCCCCACATTTGAGTGTTCTGAAACTTACCTCCTGTTGTCTTGTATTAGAGCGACTATTCAGAGCCATAATTGGATGTATATTATTTTATGCTTCGCTAATTAGGTACCAACGTTATGTTTTTATTTTTGGGATTAGCTTGGTCAAAATTTTGGTAGAATAAAAATTTTAAATGCTATTATTTCTGCATACGCATTGTGTGCAATTTATCATTGTCTCCCTTCTTCTTTTTCCTTTTTTTTTTTCTTGAATTGTAGAAGCAGTTATTGTTTCTTTTCGTCTTCAATTATCTTGCTTTAGTTTTTTTATATTTTTATGGAAACATGTAATTTATCATATCAGAATGTCAAACAGTACAAATATCAAATGTAAGAACTTGACTTCACATGATTGATCTTCCAACCATTCTGGTGATGCAATCGAGACCAAGTTTTTTGATCTTTTGTTTCTTATAACATCAGGATGCCAAACAATGAGCAGCCTAGCTTTTTCCTACTAACAAACCATTAGAACATTGATGGTTTATTTGCTACTAACAAACCATCTTTCTTGACCAGTCTGCTTAGAGAAACTATCTCGGTTTTAAATTCGGATACTGATAACTGATTAGACATTGCTGACCCTGGGATAAATTATCCGGTCTGGGCTGATATTGAACTGGATATTGGTGGTGGTATCAGGCAGAAAGCCATCTATAATATCAGCTAGGATGTGTGGATTGGTATTCTCTGATCTTGAGACAGACCAGCCAATACACCCGGATCCAATTCGGATCCAATTTGGAGCTTTAAAAACCTGGCCTATTTGCATGGACCAAAATATTTGACACATTGCAGCTTTATTGGATAACACTTTAGATGTCACCTTGTTTTGTATGGTAATTTTTAGCCCAAAAGCATTACACTGTGTAATTTGCAATCATTAGATCTGGATGGCTATAAAAGCTTCATATGATTTTCTATCTATTCAATCGCTTGGAATAGTCACATCAGACCTCTACTAGTTGATGGTTCAAATACATGGGAGAATGGAGTACCAACTATACTGGTTCACAAAAGCAGACAAAACAAAGGTGTTGTATCCATCCAACAATTGGATCAATCAAAGCTGCACTTCACCTGGCTCAAAAATGGTGGATTGTCGAACTAAGCCTCTTTTAATAAGCGATGCAATACACATAACAGTTACCCATGTTATTGGTTTTTCTTGTCCTTTTCTCTTTTAGTTGATTACAGTTGAATACTGATCTCTGTTATCAGCAGTTCCAAACTTTACCAGCAAGCCAAGGGTGGCATTGCAAATGCCAAATCTGTTGATTACAAATCAACTCCACGGATTCAAATATGACCTAATGGAAAAAATACTAAAATATTTTTCTTTGTTTTGAAATCCCATCGTATTTGAAATCCCATCGTATTGGAAATCTATTGCAAAAATAAGGAAAATGGGATGTGGCCAATGGCCATGTGGGGAAACGCTTTCCCATTTTAGGCTTGACGAAGATTTTTACTGGTGATTTTTTCTTGGTCATCCCTATTCCTTACCACAAGAGATAGGCGTTACTTATATACCACCAGTACATAACTCATCTCAATCCATTATAAAGAGATTCCATAGTCTCTGTATGCCCGAAGTATATCATTGTGGAACAAAACTTACAAGTGTATTTTATACTATGTTTTTGTAAGATCTCAAACTTCAGGCTCATGTTGGTAATATGAACAGCCACGCTATGAGATCCACTTTATTATGGGGTTTGGAAACTCCAATATGGATGATCTTTGTTCTAGAAATTCTTCACCGGAGCTCATCAAATAAATGCATCGGATTCCTTCGCAATCAAAACAATCATGCCGTCTATCATGCCGTCATCAAAAGCTTCGAGAGGTTCTTCACTGGAGCTCATCGAATCACTTATCAAGTTGATCACCCTGCTAGTGGAGCATCCAACATTGGAAGACTCGTAGAAGCTCCGAGAGGTTCTCCAGTTTTCAATTTTAAGGATAACATTTAAGGGAAGAAGGAAGAAGGAAGAAGGAACGTAGGCTCCGTCTGGTTGCAAATACAAGGAAGAGAAAGGAAGTGGAATTGGATTAAAAAAAAAAAAAAAAAAAAAAACTTTTTTTTTGTAATAACTTACTTGGAGTTGTAATTTTTTTCTTCTTGTTATCAAATCCAAGGGATTTGAGTAAAGTGAAATTTAAATATTTTGTAGTCATTGTAGTGGTTACAAATGTTTTCAATTTAGTCTTATATTAAAATCATTCCACTTCCAACCAGACAACCATAATGATTTTTTTTTTTTTTGGTGTTACTTTGCTTAGTTGGTTATAAATTAGTATTTCTTTTGGTTCTACAGAACCCAAAAGTACTAAAGGGACGAACATTTAAACAAAAATTTAAAATAGCTGCGAGAAGGTTGTTTCCATACATTGTGCAGAAGTCCATAATAAGTACGGATCAATTTTTGCTCTCTCTCTTCCTTCTGTTTAAATTTTGATTGTTTTGGTGCTTAAGGATTGATTGTTACAGAAGGGAATATGTTTAATCATAGCTATGTGATTCATCTTCTTCCAAGCCATCTAATCAAATCCTTCGAGGTATATCATGGTCCAAACAACCAATTATCACATGAAACATATAGGTAAAACTTAACAGATGTTCTACCCAAAAAAAAAAAAAAAACACTTAAACAGATGGGCAACCAAAGAGAGGACATGGAAAGCAGAATCAATAGTTTACACACACTACAAGGAAGAGTAAACTCAGAAGACTAGAGCAGCAGCAGGGACTGTATCCAAGCACAAAGACAATCTGGTTAAACATACTGCAATTACTCAATACAAACTCACAACCTGGAAGTGCGAGAAGAAAGATATTCAAGTAAGATCATCCTCTTCCAGTTCCTTGGCCTTCACTGCTTGCTTCACTCTCAAAAGAAGAGTAGTTTTCCAAGCATCCTGGACAGCAACAGATGCAGGAACAGAATGATTCAGAAGAGGTAAATAGCAGAAATCAATACAGACCACAAAACTAACCATAAGTGATGTTCCTGCCTGACTGGGAAAAGGCAGATGAAGATTAAAACAAATAAAATAAGAGGGGGGCCAGGGGGCCCCGGGGGGGTGTTCAACAAAAGGAGCAATTAAAAATTAGACAAGTGAAGAAAAACTATCTATTCCTCCAGCTTCATATCAAATATCATATAATTATCGAGTAGTAAGGCCCCTTATAGGGACTGGGGGAAATCAAGCAGGTCTTTACTAATACACTGTCCAGATCTTATCTTCAGTATCAAATGGATCTCAGGACCTTGAAGCTTCTAATTTGACAAACAACATATTTAGCCATGCTCATTTGCCATCTGGCAGACATGAATGGACATAGCTCTATGTGATAATAGGAACTTATACCATTTATTTGGACAATTTCAGTCCAAAATGAGCAACCGAACTGGTTAAAAAGAAAAGTCCTAAAATTATAAAAACGCATTTTTGTAATTATGGAACTTAACGCCAAGTTAGAGTTATGGAGATCAACCTTGGAATCAAAAGGTTTTAAGATGAACAGAACGAAGACGGAGTCTATGGTGTGTCACTTTAGTCACACAAGGACAGATAATGAGGTAGTGAAAATTGATGAGAGGGAGATATCACAAAGTGATTATTTTAGGTATTTAGGCTCAATCATAAATAAAGAAGGTGACACATAAAATAATGTTTCACAAGAATTAAAATAGGATGGATCAAGTGGAGATGTACGTTTGGAGTGTTGTGTGATCGACTTCTTCTTTTAAAGCTTAAAGGAAAGTTTTATAGGACAGTCATTCGACCAAATATGATGTGTTGTGTGAAATTTTGGACAGTTAAGAAGCATCATATAGGTAAACTAAGTGTAACTGAGATGAGGATGTTGAGTTGGATGTGTAGCAAAACTAAGAAAGATGAAGTAAGGAATGATCATATTATAACTTATTTGGGAGTAGGACGATACATGACAAGCTACAAGAAGTCATTTGAGGTGGAAAACCTAACGGATAATAATCATCACTAGTGGAGTAACTAATGGTCAACCCCTTACCAGCAGCTGTTTTAGCGTGCTAAACCTTATTTTCAAATTATGATATGCAAGGCTACAAAGGCTGTCTAATTTTAACTTCTTGTTAAGGTAGAGTAGTGATTTCTAGGTCTAGACAATGTGTAGATAAGTCTCTTGGATTGTTTCTTGTGTCGTCCAAGTCCAACAACCCTAGTATTCTCATTTTCTCTATGGTGCACAGTGACAAAGTTCCTGTTGCCTGAGCTTTAATCACTGCCTGTATCATACAGCATATGATAATGGCACTATGGATTCTCCATTTCATCTCTTAAGAGGTCAGTGGAAAAAAAGAAGAAGAGAAGATTTACAGTGTTTTTAGCTACATATCTTTCAGATCTTTCAGTCTTAAAAACAGCTACAATTTGTAAGAGACCTTCCTCCATAGTATTCTCAATTGTCCAGACATCTCGTGTGTACACATAGAGCCCTTTTAGACACTTATCTGGATCTGGCCGTCCAGATTTTGCATAGAACTGCTCAACCTGTCTATACAAACGCATCCTAGTTTGATGTTTCGTGTCTTTTTCTTTTAGAATATTTCCCCCTTTGATTTGCTTTCCTAACAATGTACATGGATATACTGCTTCATCTGGGCACGACTAACTATTAAGTTACTGTTTGGCCTTTACGCATTGTAATATATCTGATATTGCAAAAGCAGAAGTACTTCACAATCTAAGTAACAAAAGGTCCCAAGTCTAGGACGACTCCACAATAGAGCAGGAACTAGGAAATTGTTTTTTTTTTCTCTTATGGATAAACAACAAAGAGATCTATTAAAAAAGAATGGAATTAGGGTAATAGACGTACAGGAATTTGGAATATTCCATTAGGAGATACTCAAAATATGTAAAATGGGTATGGGTTCTTTCTATCACAAAGATTTCAAGTTTGACAAAGTACTTAATTGAGAAAACCTGAATCTATTTTCTAGACCCAGCCCAGGTGAAAGACCTGTTTCTCTGGTTTCTTTGTGGTTCTTAAGTTGGTTTTTGAGGACAAAAGGGCTTCAATTCCTTGTTTCAAGTCTTAATTTTTCCAATCTGATTATTTATCTAAACATTAGTTATGTTGATTAATACTTAATTGATTAGCTTATCTTAGGGAATTCTAATGAGTAGACCAGCAAGAGCACAAATATCTTTTACTGGATTAGCTGCTGCCTCATTTTCTGTCCAAAATTTTTGATTGAGCAGAGTTTTTACCCATTTACACCTAAGAATCACTGTAGCTTTTGCCTAGGCCAAAGTTAAACAAAAATAAAAAAAACTAAAGATTATTTTAGTTGTAAAATTTAGCAGCCTACAGGTGCTTACTTAGTTTCATCATGTAGTCTAAATCTCATTCCTGAAAACCTGAAACTGAGGGATCCTAAATTTCTCTTCATTGTACATCAACAGTGATATGACATCCTAAATTAAGTTATTATTAACTC
This sequence comes from Protea cynaroides, assembly GCA_028583415.1. NCBI lineage: Eukaryota > Viridiplantae > Streptophyta > Magnoliopsida > Proteales > Proteaceae > Protea > Protea cynaroides. The sequence continues at coordinate 45,695,185 of CM053266.1, read as the reverse complement.
AACCTTGGGCCCATTTGACTGAAACATTCACCAGACTCAGATTAGAATCCCCCCCCCCCCCCCCCCCTTCTTTTAACCAGGATATACAATGAGTTACTAAACAAATTGAAATTGGCACAAGATCAGGAGATATACCAGTGGTGTCATGCTATCAAATTCCTTAATGACATCAGTGAATCTTGCCACATCCTCTTCATCAATTGCAGCAGCAAGATCCTGCCACAAAGAGCATAAATTTCAGAGTGTAACTATTGTCCTGAGACCATGGATAAATATACAACTTAACATAGGCAAGCAATCACATGATAAAACTCGGAGGAATTTGTCAATAATCAACAAGGCAGTGCAGTTCATTGCTTGATAGTAAGTATAATGCAAGAGAAAGAGAAGGGGGAGGTGGGGACAAGAATTGAAGTACTAAATGAATATTATCTCACTACTTACAGTTTAATTAAACACCTAATTAATTCCAACTTACACAGCCCATAAGTAACTTCAAAACTTGAAGCATATCTAAAACATAACTACATAAGTGTAAGTTATTTATCTAAATTTATCTCTACTTACGTTGACAAACCAAAAACTCTAGGCGTATGAAAGTTAAGAGAGGTCATATAGGCATAACTTACAGCTAATAACCTGTATTCACGAGTTCCAGGAAAAGTAGGGTCCAATTCCTGCACAAGCAATCACAAAATCTATATTCACGGTGGCTCAAAAAGAAAATACCTTCAACAAGTCAAATTAGAGATAAACTTAAACCTGATATCGCTCCAATGCATTGTTTATGGCAACAAGATCACCTTTACAAAGTTGGCAAATGCCAGCATTGAGGAGATACCCCTTAACACTGTACTTCAAAAGATTGTTATTCATTGACTGGCGTGCTATATCTTCATAAATCACAATTGCCTTCTGATATCTGGGAAAAGCACAAGCATAATAATCTATTTCATTAGTAGTATTGTAAGAACAAAATAAGCAGAAGATTCAAGAGGCAAAAGAACATGTATAAGAAATATTAACTTTTTTTTTGTGGTGGGGTAATTTGGGTAAACAACATGACTTGTAGCCAGAAACATGCAATGGGTTATCAAGAAATGAAGTAAAGAGAGCAAAAGAGAAGTAGATCGGTGATACCAGCAAGAAGGCAAAATGAATGACGGGCATCAGTTTGACAGAAGGCATACCATAATATAGTATACAGTAACACACCCTCTCTCTGAACTACAATGGGGAGGTTCTGGTAGGTGGTTTGTATTTGTAAATTTTCCCACTTAAAATACCGTTTATTATTATTTGTTTTAATAATACAAGGACCAATATTTTTTTTTATTATAGCAGTACTTTTCAAAATACAATCTATTAAGGCAAATGAACATTTGAACATTTTATTCTTCCTAATTATACCATGTAGCCAAGATTAGATTAGCTATTGTCGACCATTGGTGGGGATAGAAGCATTTTCAGAACCTTTTCTCCATAGTCTACACTAAGTCATTCCAAGACCACAAAAACAAACCTTGCAGTTACTATTCTCAGTTCTCTTCAATTCTTTCACATTAATCTTTTGGAAGCCATATTAATCTTCAAATTTGCTGGTTTTCATGGCCTGAAAGGCATTTCTTATTTGTCATATTACTTAATTTTTTTTCCTAACAACCAAGAAACACATTTAAAAAAGGCTTACTGCTTAGGGCATTAAAGTTATTAGACACATAAATAATGAGCGTTGAGATAACAGGGTCGATAGAAGTTTCCTATTGTGTTTAGACTTATCATGAGGTGTCCTATTGTCATTAGTTTTCCTTTATGCTTTAGAGTTACTTTGATTAGAGTACCTAGAGTTTCATCGTAATCGCTTTCTAAAGTCCTACTAGGTTGTAATTACTTGCTTTCATTATTAATAAATAAATGGCACTGGGGACAGAAGAACACACATCGATCCCACCTCTCTCTCTCTCTCTGTCCCTCTCTCTCTCTCTCTCCATTCACTCTATCTTCTTTTCCTTCTCTTTCTCTTTCTTTTTCTTTCTATTTTGTTACAATGGCTATAATAAATAGAAAAACTGTACAAACGTTCTGTATCTCTCCAATAATAAAGGGCAAAAGATTCCAAGGATGGCAGCCTATGCATGGAAATTAGAAATGGTGGAAGGATGCACCACATTCTGCCATGTGGAAGAGTAATAAGGCAATTCTGACTGTTAGCCACATGTCAAACTTCAAGCTCAAATTCAATCATATACCCTCCTATATATAGCATATAGTCCCATGTGTTTCCAAGCACTAGTGCACCTTTTTGGAAGTCTGGGTTTTTTAACAATAGCTTTTCCACGTGGCCAACCCCAATGGGCCAGAAATTTTGGATGTCAGGAGGGGAACTTGAGGTCTACTTATCCACATGATTTCAGCTTCATTAGAGCTCTCACATGGCAGTACCAGTTGTTGTCGATAAATTCCATGTGTAGGCCATCTTCCATACAAATCAAACCCATAATAAAATAATTTCAAATTATGAAGTAAAAAATGTCAAAACACAATCCAGTCAAGAGGCAATCTTTACCTAGATGTACGAGGTTGTAGGATGATGTGGTGATTCTAACCGATGATTAGAAGAATAGGTAAAGTAGGGTCTAGACTGGCCACATGTCAAATTTCAGACCCAAAATTATCATATAAACCCCCTCCGCCAATAGGCATGCATCCTTCCATTGGATGCACCATCTTGTTATCCCTGGATTTCATAGTTTCATTTTGCCACTTCGCCAATTCTGACTAGGGTGAAACTTGACAAGTGAGCATGGGACCCAGGGGTCTACCAAAACACAAATATAATAGTTAATCTTAGTATAAAATGTATAGATGATTCACATGCAACAGAAGTTTGGGCTTGGCCTAGAGGCAATTAGATTTATAGGTACTGTACTGGGTCAAAATCTTCACCAAGGCCCAAATCCTTTAAACAAAATTTCCCCAAATATTACACAACATTAAATAATCCAATCAGGCTGTCCAGTCTTCCACTTTGAATTTATCCACATTTCAAATCAGCCAGTTCATTGAACTGACAACAGTTTCCAGAAGAGATCCAGTCCTTGGGGCTGGTAAGACTGCCATGCCAAGCGTTTGGTGGTTCAAATGGTCAGAATGCCTAGATCCATGATATGCAAAATATTGAATATGATATACCACCATGAACCTCAACTGAGGGTATATGTTCTCTCTCTTTCTCCCTCATTGAAGGTGACTCAGTATATGATATATACATGAATAAAGATATATTTAACACCTTTATTTAAAGAGGAGAGAGATTTAAAATCATGGTATCGAGCATAGGGAAAAGGCTCATGGAAAAAGGAAAAGAATAAATATTTTCACATGGTTACCAGTTCAACAACAAAGGTGACGTTATCAGAGAACTAATTTGTAAATACTAAATAGAATAGTACTTACTGTTCCATCTGTGCAGCGAATTGTGCAATTTTTTGTTTGCATTGATTGGCAGATGTTGTTGATTCTTCACTTTCAAACAGATCAGCGGCTTGCTCATAGAAAACAATAGCCTGTTCAAGGTCCTGTTCTTGCTCACAGAGCTCTCCAATCTCCTGCACATGAGAATGTAAGGCCAAGAAATCAGCTGGCTTTGGAATTGATTCAACAGAATCCCCTTTTATTCCCCTTTAAAGTTTAAACTAGCACAAAAAGATTGCATTCCAATAGTATAGGGATATTTAGGACTTTTTCATCATTTATTATATCCTAGAAAAGATATAATAAATACAAAATTATCCAGGCACTTAGTTGCCAACAGTGGATTCCTAGTTTCATTTATTCTTTATCCTAAAAAAATTCCAATTACATTTTACCTAAGGGGTAGTTATGGGATAGATGCAGTTCCATAACATTTCTCTAAAGATGCAAATTCATAAGAGGCCAGGGAATTTTTTTTTTTTTTTAACTTATTAAAAATAATAAAGTATTTTAAGTAAAGAATGCGTTATTAGAAGTAGAAGTAAAAATGGTTCTGAAGCCAGGTTCATAACTAAAAAAGCCAGCATCAAACCAATATGGATTATTCCCACTAAATTGGTGAGGATTACCTTGCAATGTCTAGCAGCAATGTTAAACCTCCCAATTTCCTTGAAAAGATGGACAGACTTAGTCAGGCATGCAATAGCCTCTGCAAAACACCGAATAAGAAAGTAGCACGAATTAGAAGACCTTCAAGCTATAATAAAGTAGTTTGCATGAGGTAAAAAGACTGAGATAAAGGTGGGAAAAGGGCCAATGTGCTAAAGAAAAAGACAAAAGCAGACAGAACAGATTTGTTAATGAGGTCCACCCTTTCATGCAGTGCAGATTCCAGATTCAGGATATAAAAAGGCATCACTAAACTCAATTTATGTCATGAGTCAATATGATGCCAATCTGAATAATTCATGGATGTCATCTCATTATGAAGATAGGAATTGTACAAAACTAATTTGACATAGCAATATAATTAAAAAAGCGTCCCAGTGCAAGAGGCTCCCGCTACTGCAGGGTCTGGGGAGGGGCAGAATGTATGCAGCTTTACCCCTACAACATGGAGAGGCTGTTTTCGTGTTTCGAACCCGTGACCACCAGGTTGCAACATGACAACCTTACCGTCACACCAAGGCTCACCCTTTTGACATAGCAATATAATATTCAGCAATAATGCATGAGTGAAAAAAAATATATACTTATATGAAGAGAGGAAGTTGTGTAATTACAAACCATAAAGACGGAAAAAGTACAAACAGTTACAATGAGTAGATTCAAGGCCAACTCTACAACAAAGAATCAGACCAATCAACTCCAGAAAATATAAGAAACCTAAAAGGCTAAGAACGCAGAAGACTTTTCCCTTTCTTCTTTCTAGTATATTGCTCATAATGTATTAACAAAAATCACTATGTAGTCATAACCTGTTAATGAAGCCTCTTTAGATATCACTTGGAGCTAATGGCATAAAGCTGGATATTGATGGCAGCTCCTTGCGTAACCTGGGCCAGACAGGATACGGGGCACTTTTTGGGTCCATGAAGAGAACATAATCATAAAAAAATTCAGGTCATGTTGAGTAGCAGATTCAACATCACAGAATCATATTAGGCCAATATAACTTTGATAAAACTACTTTTTTATGATGAATAATGACTTTTTCATTCTTCAAGCTAACCTTGGCACAAAGCTGCGGTGACCAAAATTATGGGAAGAGATAACATCATTAGGTTTAAAACATAAATACAATACGAAAGTTTTGCAATAAATAAAAAAAAATTAAAATTAAAATGCAGAACTTAAAAAATTATATTTGGGTCGAGAAAAATAACCTTTGGGAGAGGTTTTATTGTAACATTTTGCAGCATCGGCATAACTTGAAGCAGCTTCATGCTTGCTTTCTGACTGAAAAGAGGACAATTAACAGAGTAAAAAAGGAGCATCAAATAATAATTGAAGTGTTTAAGCAACATATGTACATCAATACCTTCAAATGACAATCAGCTACTTTGATGTAGGCAGATCCAGCTTTATCCCCTGAAAAATCAATATATCAGAGGTATTAGGAAGCACATAATATGACATTGTATCTGCAATTAAACTTTTAAGTTTTAACAATATCTAATTCAACTTATTTAATTTCGGAAGAAATAAGAAATAAACTGATTCTGGAATATTTCAAATCATGTTGTTAAAGTGCCTCGACAACCTAGGCAACAGAACGTCTCATGATTCTCATCACCTAGACGTTGCCTAGGTGTTCCCAGGAACTACACTTGCCAAACTTTGGGCATGTGCTATGTATCTTTTATGTATTACATCAAATACTTGATATTTGAGAGGATAGGTTGTGTTTCATCATATTTATTATAAAATAGGTCTGTAAGCAAATGATAGTGTAACCCAAATATATAGCACACATAAATCAAGATCAAAAACAGATTAGAAGATATTTTGTCTAATTTCGTGTCCATTACCATGTTGTTGCCCAGTCATTGTGCCTAGTTAAATACCTGATCACCTAGGTAACTGCCTGGAAATCCAGGCTTGCATCTTGCTCAACCTCACCTAAACTAGGCACACCAAGACCTCCATGTACCACCTAGCTGCCTAGGCGAAACATGGCTGTTACCTCAACAGAACTGTTTTAAACGTAATAAAGGAAGATCAGCATAATTTCAAAACTTATATATCATTAGCAAGCTGAGAATCGAGATTCAATCATCAATCAAATAAATCATGCAAGCGGCTCATCCACTTCCCACCTGTTTAGCAATTTCATCCTCCCAGAGCCATATGGCCATATCCTTTGTTGAAGCATGAAATATCACATTCTTGTGCTTGTAATCACCTCTTCTCCCCCCCACCCACCCAAAACAAAAACAAAAAGAGTATTGGGAAGTTGGGAATAAGATCATAAAGTTTATATGATGTTAATCAAGTAAAATAGAAGTAGTTGATCTCGCAATGGGTTGACTTTGGGTCTTTACTAGACACTGGAAACCAAACACAAAAGAAGAGCAACATAAAATTTGGAGTGAGACTCAGTCTTACAGGGCTATGGGGGTGTCGAATTTTGTTGTTATTTTTATTTTCTCTTATTTTAGTAGGGAAGATAGATTAGGTGTTTGGGGATTTAATAAAGTTTCCTGGACTAGATTAGGTGTTTGGGGATTTAATAAAGTTTCCTGGACATATACATCAGTCTGGTAAAATTATAGTGTTATTTTGGTTGTCAATTCTAGCACCACTCTTAGTTTGACACTTTAATTCAAAATTCTTCTTTTTAAAAGTGTACTCAGGCCTCTGGGTTTTGATTAAACTTTTATTTTCCTATTTACGCCAAATTTTTAGATCCCAAAACTTGTACGTTTTGTATGGCTTTAGTTTCATTAGACTTTTCCAGTAATCTTCTTCTTTTTTTCTTTTTTTCTTTTTTTGGATACTTGACATTTCCAATGATCCTATTACACCACAATCTCACAAATCTAAGTTGAATTTGGTGAACTGCAGTCAAAATAATGGGAAGACATCAATAATCGATGTCAGTATTCTATTTTTCACAGATTCCAATACCAAAATTATTACTTATTGGGGAAGAAAAAGGCTGGTTGGCTACGTCATACTATAACATATGCAAATCATGCTTTCCTGAGGCAGCATTTTCTTTCAAAGGCGAAAGAAATCGAAAGCCAAAAAAGGGTAGCATATCAACCCAACCAACCAACTACCACTAGGACATTTCTTTGTCCCTCATCACATACTTTGCTTATCCAACTTGTCAATATTATATAGCTGCCAATTAAATACAATCAGTCAGTTCATACTTCATCTATTCCTCATCATTTCCTAACAACATTAGTGCTAGTATTCAGTGGTAGATTTTTGGCAACTACTGAAAATTCAAAATGTTACCGTGAGTTTCATAGAGTCCCCATTTTAACTAAACAACAAAAAATCAAAATCTAAAATCATAAAATTAAACCTACATGCATCTGCACCGAATTTCTCATCGAATAGGATCAACTCCCGAAAGAAGAATATTCTTTTAGATCGATCAGAGATGGTTCAGCAAACATTTAATTCAGTAATCGATTTTAAGCTTCTGTGTAGTAGCAAAATAAATAAATAAAATAAAAGGTTACAACCCTAAATCAACAATACATAAATAGATGATGAACAAGAGCGATGAATACGTGAAAGCACATAAGAAATTCGAGTTCATGAATAGCGAAGAAATATAATACAAGCACAATGAATCAAAAGCGATTGAAATCAATAATAGATAGATTACATGATTTAGCGAGTTTGTATGAAGAAGCAGCCTTCTCGTACAATTCTGAGGCGTCTTCGTACTTGGAGCCACCAAATAGGTTCCAGCCAGTGAGTTTCTTCTCAGCTTTCCTCTCGAATTCTTCTCCTCTTGCAGCATCCGACATTTTCCGATTACTATGAACTCCAAAGCGTCGCAGTTACGAAAAGAGGAGGAAGAGAGAATGATGCGGTGCAAGCAATCAATGAATCTAGGAATGTGCGATTTCTTAAGAGGGAAAGCGTAAGGTAAGAGAGTCCATGGTGAAGTGAAAAAGACGCATCAAATTTATAGGGGAGGATCTGTCTATATGAGTGATAATTTTCTGATCCGGGGAGATCCTATCGCCGGTTGGTTTGTTCTATACGGTCCGACCTTAGTGGTTGTTGAGTCCACCCTAGTAAGGGTGTCAATGGTCCGGTGTCGGTTTTATAGTCAGCCCGAAATACGTTCGATAAGAGGTTCTGACCAGATGGAATGCACTGTGAACTGTAACAGCTGGTCCGTTTTCAGTTTTTTATTGGTCTGATTTGGTTCAGGCCCAATTGAAAGCCCAATAGGAAATGGAGACAGCACAGCATAAGCAAAAGATTAAGAAGAAGCACCTAGTCTTACCATTCGGTCTAAATCGGGCTGGTCCGGGCCATTATCAGATTTGCGTAGATTTTTCGAGCTCTTATCTGGCTAGCCCAAACAGTAACTGGTAGAGTATGACAAAACAATTCGGAACATGACTAATAACATTTTGGTCCGATCTGGTCTCAGGCTAAATCAATGCGATTCAATCTGGGCAATTGATTCGGGCCCAACTTTGATACCCTTACACCCTAGCCTAAAGGCTTAAGTGCATAACTTGATCAAAGGCAAACATTGTGGTTCAGTTTGATTGCAAAGGAAATTAAAGTTCTGGAGGATAACGTTTCTAAACTCATGTTTTGTTTCTATTCCATAAACATATATATTTTTCTTTTCTCTTACTAAGCCAAATTTATGGACAAAAGAACAAGGTTGGTAATGCACAAAAATTTATGTTCCCCCAAGTTTGGACAAATTATGAATTATCATCGAAGGTCGGAGGTCTCTCTAACGTGGATAGTTGGCAGAGGTTGAGGGGAGGGGGGGGGGTGGCCTTGGACATGACTATGTCGCTTAGGGGAGCGTCGCCCAAAGGGTTGACACAAAGCTGAATTTTGGCGATCTGATAAAATCTTGATGCCATATATATGGGTTTCATGCTTGTCTGACTCCGGGATCAGTGCCTCTTCGTAGGAGTGACAATTTTGGACCGAACTAGTCTAAATTAATCCAAAACAGATTTGGACCGAACTGTTATCAGATGTGTTTTGGGTTGAGGTATGACATATCTTCCCAGTCTCAATCCTGTTCGGGCTAGCCTGAAACTGGTCTGGAAATTCAGGCTGATGAGCCTGAACCCTATAATGGCATGGACCAGATCGAATTAGACTGAATATTTAACCCTAGTTTTACTATTTCAACATTCTGATGGCTTTAATGGGTATCCTATCGGGCTTTCAACCGAATTAGCCCGATAACAACTTAAACCAGCCCAAACCAACCGATAACAAACCTAATAAGTTAAATCATGTGATAAGCATGTACAGTAATGATTATAAAACTTTGTTTTTATAGTGTTAAAATTTAACTTCCCTTCTATTTAATACCCCTTGCTGCGTCACTCGGACTCCAATCCTACCTCATATGATATAGATGACATGCAATGTGAACCATTGAAAGAGATATCTCTTCTAAGGGAGGATGATTCATACGCTAACACTATATATTGAAATCATAAACGTTACCCTTAATTAATAAATTTAAAAAAGATAAAAAATAAATGATGAGAGAGAACATTTACGGGGGTACATAGTTACCTTTTATGGTTTGTCCCTTTTTTTTTTTTTTAACTTTACAAAAACTTATAAAATTAATTTTTTGATTGTCAACTTCTAAAATTATTAACGTCACTATATTGTATGAATACTTATTTAATGTTAGTTTCAACTTTACTTATTTTAATTTTATTTTCACTTCCGTGGCATTAAGAGCAAGAGTTACAAGTATATGTTTTCAAACTTTTCTTTAATAGTGGCAGTATTGTAATTAAATCATATATTATGTACGAATTGTCTTCGTCTTTCTTAATTTTTTTTTGCTTAGGTTTCTTACTTTTTCATGATTCATGCTTCCTTATTTTTATTTTTATTACTTGTTCATTTAGGGTTTTTAAAAATATATATTATTTCGTAAATACCAAGAAAATTTGGTTTATCCGTTGACTTGGTGGGTCAAATGCTTAACCTTTTCCAAATTGATAACTTATTCCAAACCAGTTTTGATTGAAACTTTTTAATTATCAAGTCAATTCTTAATTGAGCCTTGGACTCCGGTAAACCCCCAAAAAAAAAAAAAAACGTGAGATGTAATTATAAGAAAAAGTTGTCCAAGGGTGGAGTGGGGGTTACGCAAGTGCCTGTCTTCTTCCTCTAACATTTTTTCTCTTCGTCACCCCTATTAACAAATATGCCATTACCCATCCATGGGAGAGCGTCTTGCTTTTGGCAATGTTCTTCGAAAATATTTTTATTGATTTCTTGTTCTCCAAATGTTAGATTGTGAGAATTATAACTTTTTTTTTGGGCTCACATAGTTGTTTTGGTTTAAGAGCACTTTTGGAAGAGCAAAAAAAAAAAAAAGAAGCTGTTTTTTCATGTTTGCAAACAATTTTGATAGAATAAAAACATGATTCTTGAGGAATAACAATATTCACCCTATTGTTTGTTGCTTAAACAACTGTTACCGTCTTTTGCCACTACAACCATCCAAATCACTAGTCGTTTTTCTATTATGGAAGCACTTTTTTTTTGCCAATTTACCAAATGTCAATCTATAATTATTCTATTTAACGCTGTAAAGTGTTAAAGGAAAAATACATATGGATCAAAAGTATTTTTTCACACTAGTGAATCATTACAAAAGCTTAACTATAATGTGAAACACATATTTCCCCCTAGAACTAAGGGTGTCAACGGGCCGGTCCAGGTCGGTTTCGATTCGGGTTGAATTGATGTTGAGTTTTATAAGTCCAGTTCAAAATATGTCCATTAAGAGTTCGGGTTGAGTTGGGCTGTGTTGGATACAATAACTATCGGGCTGGTCCAGTGTCGGTTTGTTATCGGGTTGGGCTTATTGAGGTGATTTTTGACTGATTCGGTCTGGACCGGGCTTATCAAGCTTATCGGGCCTATTTTATATGTAGGATATATAGTATATTTTATTATTTATATTTATAAAATTAGCATCATTCATTCTATATGCATGTAATTCAGTAAATTGTAATAATTAACATACTCTTTTCAACTATAGATTCATATAATCTTTCGGATCAAGAAGTGAACTATAACAGTGTAATATAATCCATCAAAATTTAAAACTATTAAAATTAAGAAACTGGGCCAAGATGGACCTTACTGGTGTTCGGGTTAGGTATTATTGATTCGGGCTAGTTCGGGCTTCTTAACGGGTTGGTCCGGTCTGGTTTCGATTTGGGCTGAAACGGTGTCGGGCTTTACAAGCCGAGACCGAAACCTATCCATTAAGGTTCGGTCTAGGCTGGGTTCAGGTTATATCGGGCCGACTAGGTCCGTGCTACCGGGCCGGGCCCATTTTTGACACCCTTACCTAGAACCAAAAGGGAAAACAATTTCTCTTCCCTTCACTTTCCTATTTCCCATCTCTCATTTCCATTTTCCTTTGAACCAATGCTAATCAGACATAATTTTCGTTTTCTTTAGTCAACAGTGGTACTCATCATTCATGTATTGAACTCCTCTCTAGTAGGCCAGCCTGCCAGTCAAAGGCCTGGCTGGGATACATGGGCACACATACCAATGTATCTCAACCCATCTAATGTTTGGCTAGCGGGTTGGAGAGGATTTCTATCGTATCCAAATCCTCTTCTCCTAGAGTTTCGGGAGGAGGGGTAGCACCTTGTTAGATGACCAACGCCTAGGGTTCAGGTGAATCCAAGCTTTCCATCCGAGCCGACACCCCTTTATCGACTTAGCTTATCTACTCGAAAGGAGGATTCAAATTCAACCCAGTCCCGATACTAACAGGGTTACTGCCCCTACTCACGAACCTTTGAGAGAAGAAGATGGGGATCCATTTCTTTCTATCATTCATCTGCCTAGTCATCCATGGATGGCCGAAGCAGCAGCCCCATCCTTCCAACCTATACATGATACATCCATATCCTATCCTTGAATCTGTCTTTATGCAGCCATTCCATAATTTGTGTCAGGCCACTATCACAATATCATATTCAATTATTCATTTCTTTTAATATGAAAACGAATAAAAAAACGTGTCGAATTCTAAATTACTAAATTAACCCTCCATCTGCACCTTCTTTGATCTTTATCTACAAATGTCCTCTCCTTAACATCTCTGGTAGGGGGAAAAGGGGGCCCAGCTTCCTCGTCCTTTCTTATAAAATGATCAATTGAACTGAACTTGTCTTCTTCGTCTTCCAGATAGAGGGATCCCAAAGATGACAGAACCAGAGATAAACGAGCCGCTCCTTTCTGAGCTCCCGCTGCCGTCTCTGGAGAAGAAAAGCTCCACCACCGGCGGCGGCGCTTCGATTGCAGGCGCAGTTTTCAACGTGTCGAACAGCGTTATCGGAGCTGGAATAATGTCGATTCCTGCAACTCTCAAGGTCTTAGGCGTCGTTCCAGCGTTTGCACTTATCTTGATCATTGCTGTCCTTTCTAGTATCTCCGTCGATTTCCTACTGAGGTTCACAAATGCTGATGTTTCGACGACATATGCCGGTGTCATGAGTGAGGCGTTCGGGAGAGTTGGATCAATTGCGTTTCAGATCTGTATCATGATCAATAACTTCGGTACCTTGGTCATCTATCTCATTATAATCGGTAAGCATTCAAGTTTTGTTTTAATTAAATTATGATTCGAAGTTCCGGTGAATGATTCCGCAGATTGGAACCTTACTTGTTAGCTGTCTGCCGGATTCAAAGAGTCTATGAGCTTTACCGTCCATTTAAATCTCAGAAAAACAAATTATTACCTAGCTAGCATCCATGTGACTTGTTCGAAATGAAATGGGACCGTGAGCTGTGAGGTTAGAGAAAACCATTCTTTTGAGCTCCGAGGAGCTCTGAGCTAAGTTCTCTACTGGCTGTTGATTTAGTGTGTCTCTGGGATCTGTTGAAGCATCTTTGATGATGCCTTTTGCCTTCGCATGATTGGTTTGCCTCGCCTGCCTTGTGGGATGTGCTGGCCTAAGGAGCAGACAATAAAGAGACTTGTATCACCTGCGGCGGTTCGTTGCGTATACAAATACATCATATGTCTAACTAATGAATTTTAGTCATTGGATCATAATTGAAGAAACAGGACAACAAATCCAACGGATGACAAACGGAAGAAGATAATTTTTTTCCGACAATAATGCAGGTTTATTGGGGCCCTCATCTATCTTGAAGCGTGTGGATAATAAGAGCTCTACGACTGAAAAGAAAAAAAAAGTAAAAGGAAAAAATTGTGCTCGTCGTGATGCACGTTGGATCATTCTCCTCCACACATATTTAAGAGATAAGTGGGGCATATGAGAAGTGAATGAGTGTTTTTTTTTTTAATTGCCGCGGATGCTTTATGATTTGTGACAGAAAATATTTACCAAATCTCCAATCATATTTTTATTTTCAAAATTTGGATTTCTTTACCTGTATTGAAAATTGAATTGATTTTCAACAAATCCTATAAATTAATTTTCTATCAATTTCTTTTCACAGCTTGCGAAACAAAATATAGGTCGGTGATGCCATCGTATGCCACCATGAGTAGATGTGATTTATTGTCTCTCTTTATATATTTTTTTTTCTATACTTTTCACTTTTTTTTGGTAAAATAAAATGATGAATATTTCTTCTCAAAATTACTTATTGTCTTCCCAATTTTAAAGCACCCAAAAACAGCCTAAACGTTGAGAAATTTGACTCCAGAACATATCTATACGTGGATATATGGCATGTATGCATATAAATTTATTATTTCTGTTACTTTATTGAGATGAGATAAACCATGAGGAGAATAAGAGAAGCACCTGGAACACAACACGGCAGGATGTTGAGGTCCAAAATTCGAAGTGAAAAATTTGATTTACTTGTTCCAAGTCATCGTGGGAAAGAAAATTTGAAATAAAAAAGAGATTATTTCCTGAGAATTTGTCCAGTACTAACAGTATCAGAAATGCATATCTTTTGCCTAGCGTGATAGTTCTACCTGACCTAGCGTACCGCCTTGCGTGCAAACAAAGCGCTAATGGTGGCAATAAATAGCACCGCCCTCTCTGTCGCTCTCTTCACTTCTTGAGCTCTAAGTTCAACATTACCTGCTGACTAATGGCGCTAGTACCTCTACTTTGGAATTCAATAATAGACATCTGTTAGCATTTCAGCCTTTGTTCCTCATTCGGGGTAATTATGAGTCTATGTCTTCAAGCACTTGAATTGAGGAATGTTAATTCAAGTGTCTTAGGCACTGATTCTTAAAGCAATTTGGAGATTGAGACCAAGTTCTCAATTCTCTCAATTCTTTTCCAGGAATCAGGCCAGTAAGAGCAGGACCTATAGAATTGTCTGGGCCCTTTGGATCTTACACAATTTTACTGGATTGGGCCAAATGGGTTCTATTAGGAGCAATTGCATCCTTTAGTCTTGATCCTTGAGGTTGATAGAATACTTTGTACATTTACAGCTCAAGAGTATAATCATCAAGAAGACCATCATCAATGTGAATCTTTTATTGCTGACCATTTGATCCTTATGCTTAATGAAGGTGATGTGTTGCCGGGGAGCCAATTCGAAGGATCAATACACTCGGGTGTTCTCCAAGAATGGTTTGGCATCCATTGGTGGAACACACGTGTTCTTTCGCTCCTCTTCACCATGCTCTTTGTTATGCTTCCTCTTGTATTGCTGCGCCATGTAGGTTAGTAAAAGTTAGCTTTTATTTTCATTTTCCTTTTCAATATATATATTTTTTGTGTGTTAAACTTGGAAAAAGGGGTTGAGATTTAAAAATAGTGAAGAATAATTTTACCTTTGTATTCAGAGGCATTAGATTGGGTTTCATACATTAGGATGGATAGTTCTCATCTAACAGTACTAGAATGGGCAGGACATTATTAATGTTTTGATGGTTTTGTTGGCCAAGGGTGAAGAAATTTTAAAGTTCAAAAGGAAAATCATTAAATTCCATGCAAAAGATATCATCCACTACTATACTTTAATGAAATGATTTTTTCCATTAACACCAGGTATATATATTTGCCAAGTGTAGAGTTGATTTCTTTTATTTTATTTTATTATAATGACTATTGAACATTGATTAAAAAAATCTTCTAAACGGATGGCCGGATGGCAATAGAGCAGATTAAAGTGGATACCTAATGCCTAGGGTGTGATATGGCCTTTCGGAAAACTGTGCCACTTACCCCGCCTTGTATCACCTTGTGGGATACCATGAACCATGTTTTAACTTCTAAACCAAATAAAAAATAATACAAAAATGAAAACGAAAGTGCAGGTAAACCTGTTTGGTCATTGAAAATGCAAGTGATATTGTTAAACATGGTGGACTGGTTGAAATGAAATCATAAAAATTTACAAGGTTAAAAAAATCATCCCCTGCATATGGTAGAAAACAATGATTTGTGGGGAGAAGATACCCGATTTCTCAAGGGCTAAAAAAATCATTTTATGTATATAAAATTATAATTAATTAGATTTGGATTGTCTTCTGTTGTTAGAGAGGGATTCTAGTTGTGATCCAATAGCTGTCACTACTAGAGAAACTAAATAATAAGAGATTATCTTTTTCCTAATTATGACTGGCTGTTTGTGGTTATCAATCCAAGCATCTGATTTAACTGACCCAAAATAGTCTCACCTCTTTGTTTTTTTGTGTACCATGGTTTCTCCAGAGTCGCTGCGCTTCACTTCCGCCATCTCAGTTCTTCTTGCTATTATGTTTGTTGGCATTAGTTCAGTAATGGCTATACTTGTCCTTTGGAAAGGAAAAACACAGCGTCCAAGACTGCTACCAGATCTGGCCAGCCCGACATCTTTCTTTGAACTTTTCACTGCTGTACCGGTCATTGTGACAGCTTTCACCTTCCACTTCAACGGTAAGGTTTGGGCTTTCCTTTCTTACTTTTTCATGCAGTAGGCAGTTTTTTAAAAAGTCTAAGGTAGTAGTTTTAGATTATTGGGAATAATTTCACGTTGCTAATGACATTGGAATCTTGGGTCCTTATATATAAAGAGTTCTCTACTTACTAGTTTGAACTTTTGAGTTGGAAATTTGACATGATATAGAACTTAGGTTCTCTCTCATAGTAACCTTAAAAAGAAGGCTAGTCAACAGAGAAGGGACGTGAGATGTACAAAAGAGGGACCAATCACCCAAAAGATGGACTACATGTCACCCGAAAAGTGTCATGCATTGCAACATATACTACCACATATACACCACCCAATGGTAGGGCTACATGTGAGGAGGAGTATTGAATAATCCCACATCACTAATGAGATTAAAATCTTCAATCCTTATATATGGAGAGTCTCTCCACTTATTGGTTCGAACTTTTAAATTAGAATCTTGACACAGATTTCATAATTTATTTATCCATGAATTACAATTATACCATGTTTCTTAGTTTTTGCTTTTGCATGCATGCAGTTCATCCAATTGCAGCAGAACTTCCAAAACCATCCAGTATGGTTTCAGCTGTGCGAATCTCACTAGTGCTATGCTCAGTCATTTATCTGACTGTTGGGTTCTTTGGGTACCTACTGTTCGGGGACTCCATTATGCCAGACATACTAGCTAATTTTGACAAAAATTCTGGTTCTTCTATGGGCTCGTTACTTGATGACACAGTTCGGTTAAGTTATGCATTCCATCTAATGTTGGTTGTCCCTCTACTGAATTTCTCTCTTAGGGCCAGCATCCATGAATTCTCCAACAAATCATCTCCATTGGCTTCAAATACCACCCGATTTGTCTCTCTCACCTGTTTCCTTCTGGGTTTCATTTATGTCACAGCAATAGCCATCCCAAATATATGGTTCTTCTTTCAGTTCATTGGATCAACAACCGCTGTCTGTCTTGCATTCATTTTCCCAGGCGCCATTGCCTTGAGGTACAGTTTTCGGTGCATCAGATGACTGAATATTCATATGATTGAGTTTAAGAGAATTTACCTTTAGGATGTTTGTCATATCTCACCATTTCTTGTGTTTTGCAGGGATGTTCACGGGATTTCCACAAGAAGAGATAGAATATTGGCAGCTCTGATGATAATCTTAGCAGTAATTACAAGCTCTATTGCCATTTCCACCAATGTAATTAGCTTCAGTAGAAAATCATAATTACCTTCTTTTCCTTTTACTTGGGTCAATTACTACTATACAGTGACATTCTCAAAGTTTAGTGTTATGTAGAAACTGTTAAGTTTTCAATTCAAAACTTCGTACTAATAAGTTTTCGGTTCAAGAGCACTTTTGACAGAAAGAAAAATTGTTTTTGACATTCGCAAACAATTTGATAGAACAAAAATATGACTATCGGGGAATCGCCACTACAAACATTCACCCCGCTGTTTGTTGCTAAAACCATTGCCACTATTTTTATGGAAACAGTTTTTCCTCAATTTACCAAATGCCAATCTACTCCCGTTAAATATTCTATGTAACTTTGTAATAGAGTCAAGGAAAAAAAATACTTGTGGATCAAAAGTAGTTTCTCATAGCAAAGAATTGTAACCAAAGCCTAATTATAATGCAAAAACACATCATTTTCCTATAATCAAAAGAGAAAACAAATTTTCTTCACTCCAGTTCATTTCCTTTTCCTATTTCCATTGAACCAAACAGAACCAATGCCTTCTCCTCCACACATATGGGGCATAGTGAATCACGAACCTATGTCATGAGCAAGTGCTTGTGATTTTTTCTTTTTTTTTGGGAAATTACCGCGTTGTGGGATTCTGATTTCTGACAGAAAACATTTACCAAATCTCTAATCATAATTTTATTTCCAAAATTCGAATTTTCTATCTGTATTGATTGTCAACTAATCCTGTCAATTTCTTTTCTTAGCTTTGCCAAACCAAATAGATCGATGATGCCATCGTATGCCACCATGAGTAGATGTGATTTATTGTCTCTCAATATTTTTTTTTCTGTTCTTTTCCACCTACTGGGTAACAATAAAATGAAGGATAATCTTTCTCCATGTTATTATTTTGTTATTTTCTTCCCTTTTTTAATGGTTAAAGCCAAATGATCGATATTTTTTGTCATATTCTTATCTTTTTTTCCTACAATGCATAGAAAAACACCCAAACAAAGCCTAAAAGGTAGAGAAATTGGCTCCAGAACATATCTATACGTGTACGTGCATGGCATAAATGTATATAAATTTCATTTCTGCTTTATTGAGATGAGATAAATGAGGAGAATAAGAGAAACACCTGGAATGTTTTGACCCAAAATTATGACTTGCTTTGCTCAAAATATGTCTTCAAGAACCTGAATTGGGGACGGTTAATTCAAGTGTTTTAGGCACTCATTCTTGAAGCAATTTGGAGATTGAGACCAAGATCCCAATCCTATCACAAGAATCAGGCCAGTAAGAGCAAGGCCTCTACAATTGTCTGGGGATCCAAAGTTAGGATCTTACACAATTTTACTGGAATGGGCCAAATGGGTTCTATGAAGAACGAGGCTTTGATCATACATCAGCCTTTGGTCTTGATCCTTGAGTGTAATAATAAAAAAGACCATCAATGTGAATTTTTTATTGCTGACCATTTGATCCATATGCTTAATGAAGGTGATGTGTTGTCGGGGAGCCAATTTGAAGGATCAATACACTTGGGTTTTCTGCAAGAATGGTTTGGCATCCATTGGTGGAACACACGTGCTCTCTAACTCTTCACCGTGCTCTTTGTTGTGCTTCCTCTTATATTGCTGCGTCATGTAGGTTAGTAAAAGTTAGCTTTTTAAAGAAGGGGGGGGGGGGGGGGGGGTAAAAAACTGCCGAATTCAGCCCCAAACTGTAATTCTCAGCCCCAAACTGTAATTCTCATAGGGCCACTTGCTGACTTCTTCTTTTGCAGGCAAAGATTCATAGGCCGTGAAGCATTTTCAGAAGACAAATGGAAGAAGATATACTACTTGTCCAATGGAAGAGGCTCAGAAATGGGGTGGCTGCTTCCTTTTGTACGTTAATTGATCTAAGAAGATCCAGGTAGAGTATGTTGAGATCTCATTGTATTCTTTTATATCATTTTGGGAAATTTACACCACAGGTACTTAATGTTATGAGAAATCATACTAGAGGTATTTTATGTTTCAAAAATCATACCAGAGGTACCTCTTCTCATATTTTCAACATTAACCCTATTTAACATTGGCATCCTCTAAGTTAACTATTATATTTACTTTAAATTTTTAGGGACTGATCATTTCTTGTTGAACTACCCTTATTTGGTGCCTAATCGTTGGTATAGCCGTAGAAAAAACAGTAAGTTGAGGTGCGGAGTTTTCACCGAAAATGTGTACCATAGTCGAGATTTGTGACTTCGTGATGAGCAACCACTAGTGAGGAAGGGTCACAAGCTAGAGAGGACAGGGGCAGGAGAGTGGGTGGACAATTGAGATAGCAATGAACACATGGGAATCCGAGTGGTGAGTTGTTGCAGCAACGGGATGGTGAGAGAGTGAACCAAAGGGGATCAAGAAAATTATGCTAAACAGGAGTAAATTTGGAAGTACAAAAATGAAAGGTACCCTAAGTGTAATGTTTTTGAAACGTCAGGTACCTCTGGTATAATTTCTCAAAAAGTCAGGTACCTTTGGTATGATTTTTGAAACGTGAAGTACCTCTACTATAATTTCTCAAAACATCAGGTACCTCTAATGTAATTTATCCAATGATTTTTTTCTTGAGAAGATGCTGCGGACAAGTTTTATTGGTCAACTTGCTCAATTGTTTTATTGTCTGAGATTAGTGGTTGAAACTGCAGTGCAGAGTGACTATTTTGAAAACAATTTGTCCAGTTCATGAATCCCACATTTGAGTGTTTTGAGACTTACCTCCTGTTTTCTTGTACTTACTGCGACTATTCAGAGCCATAATTGGATGTATATAATTAGGTACCGACGTTATGTTTTGATTTTTGGAATTAACTTGGTCTAAATTTTGGTAGAATAAAAATTTTAAATTTTATTATTTCTGCATACGCATTGTGTGCAATTTATCATTGTCTCCCTTCTTCTTTTTCCTTTTTTTATTTTTTTCTTGAATTGTAAAAGCAGTTATCGATCGTTTCCTTTCATCTTCAATTATCTTGCTTTAGTTTTTATTTTTATTTTTATGGAAACATGTAATTTATCATATCAGAATGTCAAACAGTACAAATATCAAATGTAAGAACTTGACTCCACATGATTGATTTTCCAACCATGCGATGCAATCAAAACCAAGATATGAGAATCATCCTCTTACATATGCGGCGAGAAGATTGTTTCCATACATTGTGCAAAAGTCCATAATAAGTACTGATCAATTTTTGCTCTCTCTCTCTTCCTTCTGTTTAAATCTAATTTAGATTGTTTTGGTGCTTAAGGATTGATTGTTACAGAAGGGAATATGTTTAACCATAGATATGTGATTCATCCTCTTACACGCCATTTAATCAAATCCTTCGAGGTATATCATGGTTCAAACAACCATCACATGAAACATATAGTTAACAGATGGGCAATCAAATGAGGGCATGGAAAGCAGGATCAATAGTTTACACTTTACACACACTCCAAGGAAGAGTAAACTCAAAAGACTAGAGTAGCAGGGACTGTAACCAAGCACAAGGACAACCTGTTTAAACATACTGCAATTAGTTGGTACAAGCTCACAACCTGGAAGTGCGAGAAGAAAGATATTCAAGTAAGATCATCCTCTTCCAGTTCCTTAGCCTTCAATGCTTGCTTCACTCTCAAAAGAAGATGCTGGAACAGAATAATTCAGAAGAGGTAAACAGCAGAAATCAACATAGACCACAAAACTAACCATAGCTGATGTGCCTGACTGGTAAAAGGCAGATGGAGATCAAAACAAATAAAATAAGAGCAATTAAAGATTAGACAAGTGAAGAAAAACTATCTATTCCACCAGCTTCCCTTATAGGGACTGGGGGAAACACTTTCCGAGTATCAAGCAGGTCTTTACTAATACACTGTCGAGATCCTGTCTTCAGTATCAA
This sequence comes from Protea cynaroides, assembly GCA_028583415.1. Lineage (NCBI taxonomy): Eukaryota > Viridiplantae > Streptophyta > Magnoliopsida > Proteales > Proteaceae > Protea > Protea cynaroides. Next base: position 45,673,970 of record CM053266.1, on the reverse strand, counting down.
ATGGATCTCTGGACCTTGAAGCTTCTAATTTGACACAAACGACATATTTAGCCATGCTCATTTGTAATCTGGCTGACATGAATGGACTTAGCTTTATGTGATAATAGGAACTTAAACCATTTCTTTGGACAATTTCAGTCCAAAATCAGTGAGAGAATTGGTTGAAAAGGAAAGTCCTAAAATTACAAAAACACAATTTTGTAATTATGAAACTTAACGCTAATTTGGAGTTATGAAGGTCAATCTTGGAATCAAAAGGTTTTAAGATGAATAGAACGAAGATGGAGTCTATGGTGTGTTACTTTAGTTACACAAACACGGATAATGAGGTGGTGAAAATTAATGAGAAAGAGAAATCATAAAGTGATTATTTTAGGTATCTAGGTTCAATCATAAATAAAGAAGGTGATATAGAGGATAATGTTTCAAAAGAATCAAAATATGATGATCTCCACCACTACCACCCACCACTACCACCCACGACCGCCACGACCGCCACCACCCACCAACCATGACCACCACTACTTTTCTAGACTTTGATTGGGGGGAATAGTGTTAATCAAACATGTTTCTGTTCCAAAGATGCTCTGGAATCCATTCTAGAATTGCGTTATCAAATATGTTTGTATTCCAAAATAATCCTAGAGTAGCTTGGAGTAGAATCCAAACTCTGAATCGGAATCCAGAATCTAGAAGTAGAGATTTTATCAAACGGGCCCTTAGCAAATACAAATACCTAGCCCGACCCGACTTTGTTGCAACCCTATTTGCCACTACGACCATCCAAATCATTGGTTGTTTTTTTTGTTATGGAAACACTTTTTATGCCAACTTACTATATGTCAATCTTCTCCTCGAAAAATAACGCGGAAGGTACTGAGTTCAACTTCTATTACTGTCTTTGGGCCACTCACACGGGGTGTATTATGTGCTCTTTCTTTCCTATTATGGGTACAAGTGGAATGGTTCTCATTCAATTACGGGATGACCTTGTCCATGCGGTTGTGAGATCAATATGGGCCCAGGGACTAATCAGGCCAAAAGTCTGGATACCCATATTTAGCAAAAAAATCTGCTCTTTGTAATTATTCTACCTAACCTCTATAAGCAGTTGAAGAAAAAATACATATGAATCGAAAGTACTTTCTCTTAGTAGAGAATCATTACAAAAGCCTAATTATAATGCGAACACATAATTCTCCCTAGAACCAAAAGAGAAAACAAATTTCCTTTCTCTTCACTTCCATTTCTCATTTCTCATTTCCCATTTCCCTTGAACCAAACAGAACCAATGCGAATTGTTAAGATAGTTTCTTAAATAGTCTAGTTGTCTAGTTGGTAATTGAAATAAGTCTTAGCCTTATTGATTAAACAATCTTTTCTTTCCTAAGTTAGTTTATCTCATTTTCTAAGTTAGTTTATTTCTTTCTTATTTTGTCTCTTCTAATTTGAGAGAATTTCTTGTAATAATTGGCTACTATTTTCTCTATAAATACAAGGACATAAGGGGAGGAGAATATACACACACACATTGATTCTCTCTCCCTTTTCTCTATTCTCCATTCTCTCCAACTTCTCTTTCTTTCTTTTTTATTTTGTTACATGGTATTAGAGCAGGTGCCGTTTTGAGAGTCGTTTTGAGGTCATCATTCTGGTGTGTAGCCACCATTGCTGCTTTCGATCTGCTGCAAACTTCTTCTGTCATCTGCTACTTAGATTTACTCTCGTGTTTGCTGCTACTGCTGTTTCCTATTGGTTTTGTATGCAATCAACCAACCGCAAGATTTATATACTGATCCATTAATACATATATGATTTCCTACTCTACTATTTCTTATATTTTGTTGATCTACTATTGCTGTCGTCTTGATTTTCTATAAGTACCTATCGATCAAATTGTTACATATTTTGTTGATCAAATTGATCCATTAATACAAATCTATATTTTGTTGATCAAATCTGATTTTCTTTTGATCTGATCAGCCCATCGATTCAAATTTGATTTTTTGGTTCTGTCCTGTTCTATGTTCTGATTGGTAGCCATAACCCAACGAAATTCTTGGATCTCTCCCATCTCAGAGCTTTCATATGCTGCATCGCATGGAAGAATAGGCTTCCATTATCGAAATACCGGGTTATGTTTCCTGAAGTTTTTTTTACTGTTTTCGATGATTTGCTGATTTCTGCCATATGCTGTTGATATCGAAACATTGCTGCTGATCTATTTGCCTGTTCCAGTGCTCGATGCTTGCTGCTATTTTTTTTTCCAGAAATTGATTCCTGATGGCTGGTTTGAAGATCTCGCTATCTGCTGCCCCATATTTTTCAGAAATTGCTACTACTTTGATTGGCTGTTACAAAGACTGATCTGCCCTTCATACTACGATTTTTGGTATTGCTTGCTGCTGGGATTAATTCATCCCTTAAGATTTTGCTTGCTGTCTGCCCATTATCGAGATCATAGATCTGTGGCTTCCGTCTCTGTTTTCAGCCCAAGGAAGAAGATGACTCAAGTCACGATATGAAGTAATAATCTCCCATTATTTCCTGGAATATCCCTGGATGATATACATAATTCTGGTTTGTCCTATTTTCACCACTTCTTCCAAATTTAACCTTTTTTTTTTTTTTATATTTTTTTTTTTGGTATAGTCAAAATTTAACCTGTTTCTCTACATAAATTCCTATTATTCTAAAGGGCCTGTTTGTTTCACTCAAGGGAGATTTAACAGTTCTGATTAGTTACAAAATTACCATTCTTTTCTTGTTAACTACCTAGGTTCCATGGTTGAACTCTTGAAGTATTCCAGAAATTACTATATTACCACTAGATCCATTTGTTCTCTTTCTAAGGGTCTATTTGTCTGTCCAGTATATCCCAAATAGTTTTGCATACCTTATAACTTTGGATCCAACAATCGGATCGACTTCAAATTTGAAAATTAATTACAACTGCTCTTGCGTATGGGATTTCTTATGCTATGCATCCTTAGAGATGCTGCTTACTACTACTACATATGATGATGGATTACTTTTACTTGCATCCTCTATATTATTTGTTCATGTGGCATGCTCCACGTGAGGGGGAGATTAAAGATTTTTATTTGCTCAAGTCATCAGTTGAAAATTATTATTATTTGTTGGTTCATGTCTACTCATAGAAGAGACATTTTTTTTATCTTGCTCATGTTGGAGCCTATTACTACCTTGCTCATTTTGGAACCTACTACTATCTTGCTCATGTTGGAGCTTACTACTGTTGCACGTGATGCAATTTCTACTTCTATTGCACGTGATGCAACCTCTATCTACTTGTTGCACATGATGCAACCTACTACTTTGGTTCATGTTGGAGTAACTACTGTTGTTGTTCCAGCTACAATTGCTGCCGCTGCTTCCGTTGATATGGGTTCAAGGTGAAGCTTATGTTGCTATTGCTATTTGGTTCACAATGACCTATACTGTATTACCACTACTACTGTTGTTGCCGCTGCTACATTGTTCCAAGCTGAAGCTCTCATATTCTCCCATGCTTCAGCTTGAGGGAGGGTGTTAAGATAGTTTATTAAATAGTCTAGTTGTCAAGTTAATAATTGAAATAAGTCTTAGTTTAGTTGATTAAACAATCTTTTCTTTCCTAAGTTAGTTTATCTCATTCTCTAAGTTAGTTTATTTCTTTCTTATTTTGTCTCTTCTAATTTGAGAGACTTTCTTGTAATACTTGACTACTATTTTCTCTATAAATACAAAGACATAAGGAGAGGAGAATACACACACACACATTGATTCTCTCTCGCTTTTCTCTATTCTCCATTCTCTCAACTTCTCTTTCTTTCTTTTTTATTTTGTTTCACGAATCACACATAATTTCCGTCAACAATGCTAATCATCATTCACCTGCCCTGTCATCCATGGATGGCCCATCCCTATATATCCATATTTATTTCTATCCCATCCTTCAGTTTCCATGCATCCCATTCCCATAATCGCTGTCATGTCACCATCATAATATCATATTCATCCCTTTAATAAGAAAACAAATTAAAAAAAAATAGTCGAATTCCAAATTACTAAATTAACCCTCCCTCTGCTCCTTCTTTGATATAAAAGATCAATTCCAGTGAGAGTCTTGAGACCGAAGTCTTCTTCGTCTTCCAGATTGAGGGATCCAAAGATGAGAGAAGCGGAGATAAACGTGCCGCTCCTCTGTGAGTTCCCATTGCCTTCGCCGGAGAAAAAGAGCTCCTCCACCGGCGGTGGCGCTTCTATACCAGGCGCAGTTTTCAACGTGTCGAACAGCATTATCGGAGCTGGAATAATGTCGATTCCTGCAACTCTCAAGGTCTTAGGCGTCGTTCCAGCGTTTGCGCTTATCTTGATGATCGCTGTTCTTTCCAATATCTCCGTCGATTTCTTACTGAGGTTCACAAATGCTGGTGTTTCGACGACATATGCTGGTGTTATGGGTGAGGCGTTCGGGAGAGTTGGATCAGTCGCGTTTCAGATTTGTGTTATGATCACCAACTTCGGTACCTTGGTCATGTATCTCATTATAATCGGTAAGCAATCAAGTTTTGTTTTAGTTACATTATGATTTGAAGTTCCGAAAATGATTCAGCAAATTGGATCCCTACTTGTTAACTGTTTACCGGAATCAAGGAGTCTGTAAGCTTTATCGGCCGTCCATTTAAATCTCAGAAAAATAAATCGTTAATTTATATGCACTCTATCTGCGGATTACCTATGCCTAGCTAGCATCCATGTGACTTGTTCGAAATGGAATGGGACCGTGAGCTATGAGGTTAGGGAAACCCGTTCGTTTAAGTTCCGAGGAGCTCTGAGCTAAGATTCTTCCTGGCTGTTGATTGAGTGTGAGCCGGAAACGGAATTGCAGTGTGGACCTCAATTGGATGAAGGTGAAACAATAAAAGTAAATGCATCTTTCTCGACGGAGGAGGAACGCCACCGATCCACCGACAGAGGGGAATACGGTCCTGTCTGTATTTGCCGCACCTGCCTTTTGGAATTTGGCTCGTCTCAAGTTCATCTCGAACTTGAGACTTGCCAGTGTCGGCCGGATGATCGATACTTGGCATTCCCTCATCTCATGGTATGAGAATGATTGTAAAAAAAAATAAAAAAAAAATTATAAAAACATTCAATTTTCAGGTCGATAGATGGAAAAGAGTATCAGATGTTAACCATCCAACCCATACTGGTATTTCTCAAATTCAAACGATCCTCTTCCCTGCCTTTTGGATTGTTCTGCAGACAATAATGCAGGTTTCTTGGGGCTATCAAATATCTTGACGCGTGTCTTATAGTTAAATAAGGGGATAGATAAGAGCTCTGCGACAGAAAAAGAAAAAGAAAATAGAAAAATTTATGCGGGCGTGATGCACGTTGGGTCCTTCTCCTCCGCACATATGGAAGAGATAAGTGGGGCATAGTGAATCCATGAACCATTGTCGAGAGCAAGTGATTGTCTTTTTCTTTTTTGGAAAATTGTCGCGATGTGGGATTCTGATTTCTGACAGAAAACATTTACCAAATCTCTAATCATAATTTTATTTCCAAAATTCGAATTTTCTATCTGTATTGATTTTCAACAAATCCTATCAATTTCTTTTCTTAGCTTGCCAAACCAAATAGATAGATGATGCCATCGTATGCCCCCATGAGTAGATGTGATTTATTGTCTCTTAATATTTTTTTTCTGTGCTTTTCCACTTAGTGGGTAACAAGAAAATGATAGATAATTTTTTTTCCAAAGTTATTATTTTATTATTTTCTTCCCATATTTTATGTTATACAGCCAAATGATGGATATTTTTTGTCACCCTCTTATCTTAATTTTTTCTTACAATGCATAGAAAAATACCCAAACACAGCCAAAAGGTTGAGAAGCTCCAGAACATATCTATACGTGTACATGCATAACCTGAATGTATATAAATTTTCTTTCTACTTTATTGAGATGAGATAAATGAGGAGAATAAGAGAGACACCTGGAATGTTTTGACCCAAAATTATGACTTGCTTTGCTAAAAAATGTCTTCAAGCACCTGAATTGGGACTGTTAATTCAAGTGTTTTAGCACTCATTCTTGAAGCAATTTGGAGATTGAGACCAAGATTCCAATCCTATCACAAGAATCAGGCCAGTAAGAGCAAGCCTCCAGAATTGTCTGGGGACCCAAAGTCAGGATCTTACACAATTTTACTGGATTGGGTCAAATGGGTTCATTTTACTGGATTGGGTCAAATGGGTTCTATTAGGAGCGAGGCTTTAATCATTCATCACCCTTTACTCTTGGTCCTAGAGGTTAATAGAATACGTTATCAAGAAGACCATCAATGTGAATCTTTTATTGCTGACCATTTGATCCATATGCTTAATGAAGGTGATGTGTTGTCGGGAAGCCAATTTGAAGGATCAATACACTTGGGTGTTCTGCAAGAATGGTTTGGCATCCATTGGTGGAACACACGGGCTCTCTCACTCCTTCTCATCGTGCTCTTTGTTATGCTTCCTCTTGTATTGCTGCGCCATTTAGGTTAGTAAAAGTTGGCTCTTTTTATCTTCTTTCTCTTTTCAATTTCTTTTCGTTTTTTTTTTCTTTTGAAACTTGGAAAACTGGTTGAGTTTTAAAAGTTAAAGCGGGGTGGTTGTTTTACCCATAGTGAAGTGATTTTTAACTTTGGATGCACAGGCATTATATGACTTTAGGAAAAACTGTGCCACTCACCCCTATCACCTTGTGGGATACCTTACCCCAATTCCATGTTAAAATTAGGCAGGTCGGGTATGCTTTTGATAATATATTTTGAAACATCTAGTGTGGTATTGGATTATCGGATACGCCTTACCAAACCCACCTTATTGCCATCCCTACCTAGATTATCCATCTGGAAAGTTATCAATTCTAGTTCTACTCCTGTATGTTTAACAGCCCAAAAAAAAAAAAAAAAAAAAACACAACCACAGTTTTGGGGAAAGTTTTCCTACATTAAGGGTGTGACAACAGATGATGGCCAGAACTACCTGTGCCTCTTATATGTTAAAAGTTCAAAATTTTCTTGATTGTTTCCAAAATCCCATCCAAACACAACAATGGCTCTTCGAATCGCTTCTCCCAAGGAAAACTTGATATTCAAAATTTTTATTTTTTATATTTTCTAGTCATTCTTTTGCCAAACACAATTACCCTTGTGTTATTATCTCAATCTGGTCCATACAATTATTTCACAAAGTTTGAGCACCAACTAAATTATTAAGTGGCAAAGGCTGATGATCCTCCGAGCTCCCTCCTTCCCATATCTCTCTTTTTTTGGAGGCTGTGGGGTGCCATGATTTAGCTTCCAAACCAAATAAATAAAAGGCAAAGGTAAACCTGTTTGATCATTGTACAACTTTGTCGCCACAAACGACTGGCTATTTAGCTGACCCAAAATAGCCTCACCCCTTCGCTTTTGTTGTGTACCAGTGTTTCTCCAGAGTCGCTGCGATTCACTTCAGCCATCTCAGTTCTTCTTGCTATTGTGTTTGTTGGCATTAGTTCAGTAATGGCTCTACTTCTCCTTTGGGAAGGAAAAACACAGAGTCCAAGACTGCTACCAGATCTGGCAAGCCCGACATCTTTCTTTGAACTTTTCACTGCTGTTCCCGTCATTGTGACAGCTTTCACCTTCCACTTCAACGGTAAGGTTTGGGCTTCCCTTTCCTATTTATTCAGGCAGTTTCCAAAAAAGTCAAAGGATTCAAAGGTAGTATTTTCAGATTTCATCATTTATTCATGAATTAAAACTATACCATGTTTCTTAATTTTTGCTTTTCCATGCAAGCAGTTCATTCAATTGCAGCAGAGCTTCCAAAACCTTCCAGTATGGTTTCAGCTGTGCGAATCTCACTAGTGCTATGCTCTGTCATTTATCTGACTGTTGGGTTCTTTGGATACCTACTTTTCGGGGACTCCATCATGCCGGACATACTATCTAATTTTGACAAAAATTCTGGTTCTTCTATGGGCACATTACTTGACGACACAGTTCGGTTAAGTTATGCACTCCATCTAATGTTGGTTTTCCCTCTAATGAACTTCTCTCTTAGGGCTAACATCCATGAATTCTGCACCAAATCATCTTCAACGGCTTCAGATACCACCCGATTTGTCTCTCTCACCTGTTTCCTTCTGGGTTCCGCTTACATCACAGCAATAGCCATCCCAAATATATGGTTCTTCTTTCAGTTCATGGGATCAACAACAGCTGTCTGTCTTGCATTCATTTTCCCAGGCGCCATTGCCTTGAGGTACAGTTTTCAGTGTATCAGATGACTGAAGATGCATGTTATTGAGTTTAAGAGAATTTACCTTCAGGATGTTCATCTTATCTCACCATTTTTGTGTTCGGCAGAGATGTTCCCGGGATTTCCACAAGAAAAGATGGGATATTGGCAGCTCTGATGATAATCTTAGCAGTAATTACAAGCTCTATTGCCATTTCTTCCAATGTAATTAGTTTGAGTAGAAAAACATAATTACCTTTTTTCCTTTTACCTGGGTCAATGTATTTACCATCCAGTGATCTTCTAAAAGTTTTGTGTTATGTAGAAACTTCTATAATCTATATCAAGAGTGAAAACTGTGCCTTCCGATCTATAGTGTGCTCCTATGTGCTTTATAAATACAAGAAAAATGAATGGAGATACAAAATAATAAGTAAAGAAAACCTTGACTCTTCCCACGTCACCAAGAAAAGATATCTTCAAAATGTGTGGACTCTCCAATAGCGCAATGCAGATGAATCAGCTTCCACAAGGTGCTGCTCGTCAAATTTTTGGCATGCCAGAAGAATCAGCTTCCCTGCATGCATCAGATTAGCATGAATGACAAAAAAAATTGTATTCAAGCCCATAAGTATGATCATTCAGAGAGAAACATGATAGGCCACCTAGGTGGTAAAGCATGTCACATTAGTAACAATGATTCACAGTCTCAATTCAACTGAACCCAATTGAGCCTTTTCCCAACTAGAAAAGGTCAATTACATGGATCCTGTTTTGCCATTCAAGTCTGTTTAAAGCCATGTTAACTGTCACAACTCAACTCCATTCACCATCTTTTTCTCACCACTTCTTCCAAAGTCATTTTTGGTCTATCCCTTGGTCTTCTAATCTTGTATGGCATCACCTCTCCCTTACTAATGCATTTAATGGCCTCCATTGAAAAATGCTCATACCACATCAAACCATGTTCCAACTTATCTCTTATCAAGGCACCCCTAAATCACCTAAAAGTTTTCCTTACTTTTTTTTTTTTTCACACATCCATCTCAACATCTTCCTCACTTTACTTCTTTTATATGTTGATGTTTGTACAGTATTGCCAGTCTTACAATTATCCTACAAATTCTCAGTTCTAGTGCTCTAATTCTATAAAAATATACATGTTGAACACAATTGAGAGGGAAGTAAATCAGTGGCACACAAATGAAAAATTACTCTCAAACCACTGGGGAGGTGTCCTCTACTGCTCAGAGCTTCTCAATGCACGTACCTTGCAACCACATGGCCAGGTCTACCAGGTGCTCACAACCAATCTATCCAGATCATGCACATTCACAACCATAAAGCAGTAAACAATAAAGTTTAGGACATGAGATGTGGCGGTTGTGTGCCTACATCCATGGTGTAAATGGTAGCTTGAGCTACAAATCAAATCCTACCTAAGCTATAATGCACAATACAATTCAACAGCACCTCCTGTCGAGAGCACTGACCCCGAGTTTAGATAGCAGCCACTACCAAGGAGCACTGGCCCCTAACTTTATGTGGCAACCACTACAAAGGAGCTACAACCCCTCCTAAGCACCAGGTAGCTAAAATGTTTACAAACAAATGGACAATAAGAACGTTCCAGTTACAAGTTCAAACTAGTCCAGGCATTTCAAACACCTTGCCTATGCACCAGTATGTACATATGGGAATACAAACAAAACAGTTACCTCTAACCAAGTTGTTTTGCTCTTGTGCAGTTCATTCTCTTCAAGTCTTCTTCACTGCCGGAGCTTCAACCAAGTCATCACTTGGGATACTTGAAGCTTTTCACAAATTCAGAAACCCTAGGTACCATGCCAATCAAAAGTTCTAGCCAATATTGGGGGTGCGTACACTGGACAGCGAGTCTGTCTTGGGTGTGTCACTTGAGGGTACAGGTTCCTACAGTAACCAAACTGTGGGGTTATGCCCTGTGCTCTACCCAAGGTTTGAAGGAACAACGTCCGAAGTAGTGGGGTGAGTCCCAATATGACTATAGCAAATCATAAGCCAGACTAAAACAAATTTATTTCATGCATTGTATGACTGAATGCCTAATTTGTCCTCACTGAACTGTGGTTGCTCACCCCTTATTATATTGTTGTTTTAGATGTACCTGTAGGGGATACGCTTCTCACTGAGTTCTTGGACGCTTCCACAGCCCTTGTGGCGAGTGTTGTTGACGTCGAGGCACCTCCTGAGGAGTACCATGGGAATCTATGCCAGCGCCAGGCCTGTGCCTATGGTGAACCTTGACTTGCCTTGGAGCCGGTTTATCTTTGTTTTCTATTACAGATAGGGGGTATACTAATATATGTGGGTCAGTAAAGGAAATAATATGTTTTGGGTTACTCTGATTGTAAGATATAATCAATAGTTAATTTATATTATAACATTTAGTTGACATCAAACATATGATTTGATTATATTAAAGTCTTCCGTTGTTTATATTTTCTCCATTTCCTCTGATTGATAGTAATATTATCTATTGTGATTGAGGTGGTGGTTTGGGTATACACTGCTTGTGTGAGATCTTGGGTGAGCTGAGATCACCAGTGGACAATCCTCTTCACATATCTAGTCGATCCGGAATGGGGTGTGACAGGTGAGATTTCCTGCAGAGCCGATCAACCGCCCTGAGTACCCCGTCAACAACCCCTATAGGACGACCGCCACATCGTCCAGTTGTTATCTGGCTCTTGAAAGGAACCTCTCGGACTGTATCGTCCGCCCTTGGTAGGTCTCCCTCCGTTGACCGCCTGTGTCCTGGCCTATCGTTTGCCTCATCGTCCGGATGACTAATCCGAGGCCTTACAGCTTTGATCTCTGCTGTGTCTTTTTCCTTGCTTCTTCTACTTTTCCATGGCTCTTCTTCTAGATGAACTTCATCATCTTCAACTGGTGTTGCTTGCTCCAAGGCATGCCAACATAAGTATTGACAAAAATTCCAACACAACGCTCATCAATATTTTCTTTAATTACCCTTTTTTTCCTTTAAATGATTGATACAAAATAACTCCAAGTATCACCCTACCATCTATCCTAACCACTTCATTTTCAATTTCATTTTTACTAAAGTTACATTCCACGATTCCTGTTCTAGTAATGCTTATTTTCAAATCCTTTTGATTCCAACAAGTTCCTTCATGATTCTGATTCGATATTACCCATTTTTTTTATTTAGCAACCAAAACTATATTGTCAGCAAAAAACATACACCATGGAACTTCATCTTGTGTGTGCCTAGTATCCTTGATGGTCCACAGGCTGTCCTTGTCACTAAAATCCTCCATTAAATAATCTAGATTTGGATCTAATCATTCAAATTAGATCCCTATGATAAGTCGATAACTATCTCTTTGATTCATAATCCACTCTTAGCCTGCTGCATATGCATGCACACGAGAGGGGGTGAGAGTGGGGTGATGCAGGTAGAAACACACAATTGGGCTTCTTTTAGTGAAAATAAGCCTTGGGATAGTTTCTACACATGTTGGGCCTTTGGTTCCATGGGGTTTTCATTGTAATGGGCCACTTTAAGGGGCCTAAACTATGGGTAGAAGGTAGGACTTTGGGATTAGTGTGTTAGCATCTCAAATCTAGTTAGATAAGTCTTTATCTAGTTGGATAAGACTTCTAATGCTTCTAGTCTTTTATTGCTTTTAAGTGTTTTAAGTTACTTTCCTTTATTTTAAGTTGAATCTTAGTAGAAATTGTCACACCCCAATTTTGAACCAACCAGAATGGTGTGATGAACCATATATGATCCAACGTTTCAACCAGGATCTCGTATAGGCCGTGTCCATTTGATTAAACCAGATACAACCACAACCATAATCAGAGTAAATAAACAATAACGGAAGTTTTTAATATTAATGAACTGAGTATCTAACAGTGATAACATAACTAATAATCCAATTATCTCCAAATGACTAAAGACATAAAATAAAATAAATAAATCAATTACATGTTCCGATAAACCAACAATTAAATCTAATCGAAAATACATGAGTTGCACTCGCACGACGAATCATGGGACTCCACCATAGCTTCCACATCCATAGCAGCAACATGCCCGTACATTGGTGTATTCATATAATCTTCCACAGTAGGACCTGCATCATCAACTAAAATATTCGACGTCGAAAGGGTGAGCACACATCATGGCTCAGTGAGCAAACAAAACAATGCAACAAACATATGCATGCATTCAATTCATATCTTTGGTCTGGTTTATAAGTTTGCAATGTGTAATAGAAAGGATTGGTGGCCGCCGCACCTCTATACACGAGTGTGTGAAGCCGCCCAATGGAACAAACACCATTGCCGTCCCACATACACCCATCATGGAATAGAGATAGAACTAAAGTGCCCGGATCAAACACCGTATAACACTTCCCTTGATGCACTACCCATACCAACACGTAAACCCCTATTGGCGAGGGCTTGCAAACTGGGCTCGCAACTAACCAATCCTAATGTCAAACAGTGTATCCAAGGCCTTACCCTAGCATCCCTCAATACGTCCATAGAGATAGAGCTAAGGCCCCCCCGACAGAGTCAAAGACTACACAGTCCAAGACCATCTCCCCTGATGCCCTACGACGTAATAGTTCTACTAAGGTAATGGCGATACGACGGTGTTAGTGGACAAGACTTGAGTAGAGATAGAGCTAGAGTTTGGTGACCAGGATGAACCACAATGTCATGTCCTCCCCCTGATGCTCCACTCGCATCAAACACACTATCCACACACATACATTCACATGCCTATTCCTAGTATCATTATCATCATCATGTTATAAATATACAGAATTAAATATGCATGGACAGTAATAACAGGAATATTGGATGACATGTGAAATGTACATTACAAACATACAAGCATGGAATCATTCATGGCATTGGACTCAATAAGTAAAACAGTTTATTATTAGTCAATTAATTTAGGTCATGTTCCCTCACCTTTGGTCGATGGTTGTTCCTCGTTCAAGCTTTGTAAATCACTTTTAGACCACTTGGAAACCTAACAAATTTATAAATTTTAAATTAGAATTTATTTCTATTAATTCAGACTTCCAGAAGCTGAGTGGTTGCAGGTGCGGCTGCACCTGTGGTCTCAGTTTCTACGACCACAGGGTGTGTGGTCGCAAGGTGTGGTCGCATGCGATCACACCCTCCCTGAAACTTCCCCGAGGGCGTGTGGTCGCATATGCGACTACACATAGCGACCACACCCTCCCTGGAATTTTCCCTAGGGTGTGTGGTCGGTAATGTGTATCTCGTGTGGTCGCATATCATGCGACCACACCCTCCCTGGAATTTTCCCTAGGGTGTGTGGTTGATAATGTGTCGTGTGGTCGCATATCATGCGATCACACATGCGACCACACCCTCCCTGGAATTTTTCCGAGGGTGTGTGGTCGATTATGTGTCTCGTGTGGTCGCATATCATGCGACCACACATGTGATGGTCGATTTTTCACTCCCAACTCAATTCCTTCATGTTTTGATTCCTTGGCTTATCATCATGATCCTTCTTATGATTGTTCTATGACTTAAAATTCATATTTTACACAAAACATCATCCTAATAGATTCCCTCCATGGATCTCTTAGAATTTGTCCATGATTTGATGATTGGGGTCTCACTTTGAATCACTATCTCCTTTATGATCTATTCTAGGTATTCAACAGATGTGGGGGATGGTTTCATACCTTATACTTGTTGAAAATTCAGAGTTCTCTCTGAATTTCCTTCTCTTAGTCTTCCTCTTCAATTCTCTTTCTCTTTTTCCTCTTCTCTTTCTCTCTCTTTCAGTTTGAGTTCTAAAAGGATGAAAGAGGATAAGGGACGTCCTATATATAGAGGAAAACCCTCCATATAGAGTCCTACTTAGATTAGGAAAGAACCCCCTTCGGATTAGGAAGGTTTCCTAATCACGGAGTCTGTCTGAGTTCGTGTGGTCGCAGGTGTGGTCGCAGAACCCATCGACCACATAGTCAAAAACTGCGACCACACATCCCAAACTTCTGTGGTCGCTTTAATCTAAGGTGTGGTCGACCACACCTGTTTAGATATGCGACCACACGCTCTTCATACCTAGCCTTATGGTTTCTTCACGCACTTGGTCCGCTTGACCCGACCATGATAGGGAGACCTGATACAAGGTGGTAAGACCGGTTAGTACGATACGGGTCTTACAGAAATAAACTACCACTGAGCTAAGTTATTGTCTAGAGGAGTTTTAGGAATAGTTTTCTTACTGTTTGAAGTCTTCTATATAAGTTTGTAAGGGGTTACAGTCTTGAATACGAAATTGATGAAGAAAATCTCTTATGTTGGTTGTGCTCTGAAAGATAGTTGCTGAGAGAGTCAGTTGAGATGAGAGATATCAGATGGTGAGAGGCTGTTAAGACCATAGGTGGAATGCCTTGGTCATATCCCTATCTCCTCCTCCTTTCTTTCTCTATCTTCCATTAACAAGTATACTGTTTGCAAGCTTATTTCAGATCTGATTTATGTGTCTTATTTGTCTCCAATCACCCAAAGTCAAATCTGGTTTTGATCCTACCTGGATATCCAGCCATCAGATTGCCTCATCTTTTGGTTTCATTAATCCGGTATTGGTTGTTGCATTGCTACATCTGATCTGAATCCGCTGACTAGATTTCTAGATCTAAATTTTAGAATTACCTATAAAACCCTGGAAATCCTAGTATGATAAGGATTTCTTCATAACTTTTGAAACCAACCATCAGATTGTCTTCAAACTTGGATATCTTATTCTCCTTGATATTCTACACATTCTCCTCAACTTTGGTTTGCATACGTGGATTAGATTGTCTGCTATTATCAGTTTTATATTATGTTCTATCATATTCACTATGATTCAGGCTATTTGGGATTACATCCCTCATCAGGAGAGAGAGAGAGAGAGACAGAGAGAGAGAGGGAGAGTATCAGAATGACCAGATCATTCTTCCACATGATAGAATAGCATTGATGCTGGAAACCTTTATGAAAAATTTACTGTTGTATAAATTTTTGTCAAAAAATATATCACTCCAGAGTCCAGAAGAGGGTTGAAGCAAAGTGGGAGAGCAGGAGGCATTTGTGGCTTGTGGGGAAAGTGAGTAGATATTTTTTTTTTTCCCTTGCAGGGGGGTGTTGTTAAGATCAGATGGAGATCGGTTTCCTACTAACTATTAATTATATGTTTATTTAGGCTTATCTGTAAATGATAAACAGATTCGAGATTACATATGATAAAATAAACTTGTGGAATCTTAAAGATAAGCATTAAAATGAATATGTAAAAAGCAGTTTGCATTTTTACGTAGTAATATAGCATGACAGGCTGGCCATAAAAACCCCCATCCTTTTTACCCCTATGTTGAAAATCAAAGAGCAGCAACAGGAAGGAGAAATAACTGGTCAGAACATTTTGATATGATATGCAGGTTTTTCCTCCATTTTTGGCTTATGGAGTGCCCATGTGGGACCTGATGAGGCTCAGTTCCGTCTTTAGATATGGTTTATTCTTAAGTACATTCATTTATAGCAGGATTTGTCTCCTAGATATTGGTTTCCAGACGGTTCATAATTAAACAACTAATTGCAGGTACAGGCTAGACTAATTCTCTTTAATGAATCTTTAAATATTCAAATTCATGTCTTAATGGTGCCTGTGGAAATACGACTAGTCCTCGTCTAATTTCTAAGTGTGGGGTTTTTATAAGAGTTCCATCTACAGTCTGTACTAAGCTATTTTTCTCAATGAGTTGTTCAGCAGCCAAAGCCTCTCAGATCAGAGCCAGTTCCTATGGCTTGTTAGCCTTTCCATTAAAGCCCCATTAGGATCATCCTCACACCCAGCCCTTTCCGTCCTATTTAACCCACCTCAAACACAACTGGAAAGATCCCTTAGCTGAGGTTTTTTCTTTAGGATTTCAGGTGTTCTCAGTAGAACCCACAAGTTGAACCTCAAATATTCCCATAAATCTCAGCTTTTCACTTCTTTCAGTCCATTTTCATCTCCGATCCATTGATCCACCAACCCAAAACCTCGAAAGAATCCAAAATTCAATTCTTCTCAAATCTTAGAGCTACTAGAAGTCTGAAACTTCTATTCTCAATCAAAAAGCAAAATTCTCTTCTCTATTTCACAATGCCCTTTAGTATGTCCCATTTGTTCTCTACTTTCATCATTCGAGACATACTCATGATTTTATGATGGGGTACACTACATCAAACTTATCCAAGTTCCAATATCTGTACACAACACCTCATCTATAACTAATCCTAATTCTCTTTAAAATTGAGGTATCATAAAAAAATCCTATATTAAAAGTCATGCTGTAGATAGGTCAAATACAGATTCGATTATGCACAAGATATTATACTAGCATCTTATATACAGACTATTTTGGACCATTTGGCGTAAGTTTCTCACATATCCTTTTTGGATACAGTAGACAATCATCATTTGCCCAGACGCACAAAAGTAGTGCTGTGACAGATATGCACAATGCAAGCAAGGTGAGGAATCACATTCCATCTCTCACTAAAGTTTCATCAGACAGAAATAAATTTTTAAATAGAGAAGGGAACAAGAAAGAGAGTTAAAGCTGGAGTACTTACAACTCTTATTCTGATCTAGGTATGCCTTGATTCTTCTGACTTAGACAACTTCCATTTGTTCAGGAAATATGCCCTTTATGATAAAAAAATCAATGAGTGCATGACTCCAGCCAGTTTCCAGCCACATAAATCTGATCATGTTCAGCTATTTTTGTTCTTGATCAGAATGGAGATTGGCACAACGGACAGGTAGATTTGTGAGAGGTTGAAAACCACTTGTAGAGGCAAGCTGCATGGAATTTGTGCTTGCAGGTCTTGCAAGCAAGACGAGGAAGATTATGGTTCGTGGTATGGATGATGCTGTAACAGATAGGACACTCCTCAACACCTAGGAATTCCTTATCGAAGTTGCTCTTCCATATCCGTATCGCTTCAGCTAAGGCTCCGTTCTGCATTTCAGAGGACCAACAAAATCAGCTCACTGATTGTCAAGAAACAGCTCAATAGGTTGAAGTAAAACAAGCCAATTATTTTATGCAATAACTTGAAGCAAAAGTCCCCATGAAAATTTCTTACTGGCTTTCACCATCACACTGATAGATAATGCAAAGCTTGGAGTACTGATGAGATACGAAAAGAAGATACTTTAAGACTCATTAAGGACAAGAAAATCAAACAGCAGGAAACAATGGAAAAGTATGTCCGCATGCATCTGAAGTATTGCCATGGCCATATAATTGAATAATATCATGTCATATATGGCATGTGCAAGTGTCTTGGAACAAGAGAAAACTAGAATAATGCAGAATATTTATAGTAGGAAAATTCATACGACGCACCTGATTACGAACAAATGCCGTCAAAGACATCAGCCATTTCCTCTTCTTTGACTCACTAATGCCAAGGCTCCTTGTGCAGTCAACATCCACTGGCCGAAGGGGATAAGATGTAGGGAGACGAATAACCAAATCCATTCCCGACTCCTCCTTTTTATAGGTCGCAACAACCTCAAAGGCAGTTTTGTTCACACTAATGGAGAAATTTTCATCAGCAACATTGGCTATTTTGATCTGCAAAAATAAGAAAATAAAACGGTTTTTATTATTTAATACATTGAAACAAGTCCACGATGGTTAATACCTGTCAACTGATGACAGATAGAGTAACTGTAAGGAATATGAAACATGCACATTGATGCCTTTCTACGAACAGGAAAAGAATTTTTGGGGACACATGAGTCATTTTTGGGAAAACCCAGGGTTAGAAAGGAGAATAAGAAGAAAAAAAGATTTAGAACATGGCAGTCTAAAATAGTAAAACAAAGCATCCACCCCATGACTTTATTATCCATTTAAACCTGATTTTATCAAGTTAAATCCATACAGCTCACGTCATTTTTTGGTCCTCCCATCGGTCCAAGTTAGCATATCCAGGTCAGTGAACTCAATTTGAAGCAGACTCAAGCCAACTCCAACTCAACCATCGATTTCGTCACTTGTTACTTCAGATTTAATTTTTTTTTCCCTCCTTTTTTTTTTGTGATAAAACTTTCCCTCCCTTCAATTCCACTTTTTGCTGGTCGAAACCAGGCCATATATTATCTATTTAGTTTAGTCTCAGTAATCCAAGTCAGTATTTAAGTGAAAACCCTAGTTTTATTAGGCTTATTTGGTCTCTTCTAGATAGTCTTTAAGAGAGAGTTCAAATTCTAGTAGGATTTCCAAGTTTTTGTGTTAAACATGACGGTTATCAATTTTGTAATTTGCTTACTACAATTTCTAGCTTGTCATTGTTGTTTGCATGCATTCATCTCAAAAGAAAGGGAAGAGGGGGGAAGGCCTCTTTGTTCTAGCTGAAGGTCCACTAGGTACACATCTTGAACGCGTTGTCACAGGCTTAATCCCATACGAAATCAATCCCTTTCATCATTAAGCCTGAAAACAATGACACTTTCCTGTTAGGTTTGAGATGACTCTTCCTCTTCCTTTAGTATCCGCTCCCCAGCAGAAGAAAGAACGTCATGTTGCTGGGTTTTTTCTGGTCAAAGTCTATCTTTTCTTTACTATACACCATTCGCCTCAAAGCTCTTCCTTTTCCAGCCAGAAAACCAGGCATCTCAAAACCAACTCGATGAAACACAAACTCAGTACGCCTTACCATTCTTCTGAGGTCAACTGTTGATTAGTTTTCCAGCTCCTTCTCAGCTTGTCATATATAAATGAGTATTTTAATTTAAATATTTTCTGTACAAGAAAAAAACTTGAAAAGGTATTTTGGACCAACTATTTAACGTTCCTTCTTATACCAAATTCATTTGCAGGCTTCAAAGCTTCTAAAAAGTTACCAGCTAATAATTGTACATTTACTTTTTCTTTATTCTAGGTTTTATTTCATTGTAAAAATGACCTGTTTTTCAAATTATACCGGCATGCATGTAAAATGTTCATCAGAATGTCCTAATAATATTAATAAATAAAGCAAGATCACCCTCCCCATAGGCCACAGTTAAAACTACTTAGTTGGATATATTTTTTTCTTATTTCGTTGTCTGTATAATTGAATGAGTGTTTTACATACTTTTTGTTGTGAATCTTTTTCTTCCCAAAACTGTATGCTTTCCCTTGACTTTTCCTTGTTTGTAATTGAGTAATTGTCACTTCTGTATGTCCATTGAAGTTCTTCAATTCCTATGCTCTGACTTGTTTCCTCAAAATGGAAATCTGATAGTCGCATTGGCAATCCATGGACTACTTTTATTTTATTTTAAATATGGAGTCACGGGAAGGATATGCAACTCTTAAGATTTTGCTTTATCTTTGTTGCCTCGTTATGTATTTTATTGCATCCCATCTTTGTCTGATTACTTGAGTTCCCTAGTTGGATTCGATAGCTAATTGGAGGAATATTGTGGGATTATGCTTGGAAACTAGGGAAACCAAGGGCTGTATGAGTTGTCAGTTTGGGGGGAAAAGCAAAGAAAATAAGGTAGGAAATAACAATTGTTAAAGCATCAGTTAGCCAGTATCCATCATGGGATGGTAACATGTGAAAGGTGTCATAAATACAGGAGACAGATAAACTGCAATGCTTTTAATGAAATTTTTAGTAACAAATTAGTTAGGAGATTGATGTCTTGATGGGAAGGCTGGATCAGAAAGTATCATGTTTCTTTAGTGCCTTAAACTGTGGGGCTATGATCTATAGTGGTGGAAGTGGTAAGTCCTGTTGACCCTGCTCGCTCTTCACAATCCTGAAGTAGGTCATAAGGATCAATTTGCTGATTCCGAAGCATGGCAAGGCATGGAATTCACAAGGGAAGAAGAATAAAAGAGAAACTGCAATCAGTATGGTCTCTGCTCTTGTTCGACCTTCCAGCACGAAAAACTTTTGAAGTTCACCATTCACATTTGAATTATTAGAGGTTAGATCACCAGCACTCCTAACAGAAAAACTATGTAATTAGATCACCAGCACTCCTAACAGAAAAACTATGTAATTCTTTTCAGTACTTATTTCACATTTGAATTATGAGAGGTTGGATCACCAGCACTCCTAATAGAAAACTAGGTAATTCTTTTCGGTACTTACTCTTTTGTGCAGGAAGAATGATGCAGAATGGAGATGGTAAGCCCCCAGTAGTCAATGAGTAGAGCCATAAAAAACATTTTCAAGGAACAGACTAGTAGGAGTAAATGCTGGTTGAATACAAAACAAACTGAAAATTTAAGAAATGTAGGTAAATTCAAATCGCTATTGTAAATATGTGAATTATATTATTTCCTACCTGTTGTATTTTTACTTGCAATTCCAGAAAAATAGGGGTAGAAATGAAGTAGGCATTAAGATTGACAACAAAGACATGCCCCAAGCAGTCATTTCCATATCTTGGTGCAATCATCACTGCAGAGGGCAGGATTGGAGAAGATAATGCATATATAATTACAGTTGCGCAAATGATTGGGAGAAGGGTTCCTAGAATACTTGCGTTTGATGTATGTAGCAGCAGTGCTGAATGTCAGCAACAAAGAAACAAAATGCACAAAAATGAGCTCAACTGAGACGAGGATGCAGGAAGCATAGGAGCAACAAAAAAACAACAAGCACAAAAATGAGCTCAACTGAGATGAGGATGCAAGAAG
Organism: Protea cynaroides; assembly: GCA_028583415.1. NCBI lineage: Eukaryota > Viridiplantae > Streptophyta > Magnoliopsida > Proteales > Proteaceae > Protea > Protea cynaroides. The sequence continues at coordinate 45,652,932 of CM053266.1, read as the reverse complement.
CATAGGATTATGAGCAGATTGCATTTAGGGAACCTAAACTAGCTCAAGTAAGCTCCAACATAATTAGACAAGGGAAAGTTGATTGAGATAGTTCAGCCATATTAAAGGAAAACCAGAGTATGATGTAAAGTTATATGGCACAAGTTGAAGGTATTTTTAGGGACAAAGTAGAGGGAAGGAAATAAATTTGGTTTAAAGTGAGAGTTGGGTTAAATGATTGGATTGATACAAACTGATCCCAATCCAGATTGAATGATCTTTAAAACCTTGCCTATGAGATAAAAAAGGATATATATAATGGCAGGACAATATTTATGCATCTCACCTATCCCAACAAAATAAATAAATAAATAAATAAAATAATTCTAAATCTTTTTCCAACTAGCATAGGTGCAGTTAAGTTGATCGGAGCATAATGTATGCCTCTTAATCTATTCATTGAAAAGGCATGAAAAGATGAAAAGAGAGTTTGATTGAGAATCCATCTGGTTCGATCCAAGTTCATTTGAACCCCTTTTCTTAACCATTCCCCGTCTAACCATTTTTAATGTGAGGTTTCTCCCTCACATTTGGAGGCTTATGCTCAAGATTAAAGTCGGAGCATTTTAAAACATGGATTGAGAACAATTAAAATTTTCGGATTACTGTTTCATCTATCCTGACAGATGGGATTTGGACTCCAGGCCAGGCTTCCTCCCATAGGTTGGTGCAGGCTTGGGAAGGTCTTATCAATGTTCCTCATAGACCTAGTGGTAGTGGTGACCTCACCAGCTGGACTGCTTCCCCCAATGGTTTGTTCTCGACATCCTCAGCTTGGGACCTTATCAGACCTCGCAAACCCAAAGTTCCATGGTTCGATGTGGTGTGGTTTGAGGGGCACTTTTCCCGCCATAGTTTTATTCTATAGCATGCCCTAACCCTCACTCTCCCCACTGGCTTTCTCTTGTGCGATCGGGGTATCATCCCCAACGCCAGCTATGGCCTATTAATGGAGATTGAATCTCACTTAAAGGGATGAAAGGGAATATCAATGGAGAATATTGAAAACACCATTATCAGGTAAGGGAGGAAAAGGGATGAGAACCAAAATAGTAACGTGGGATGATTTTAGGGATAATTAATGAGATGGTGGGATAATTGTAGGGAGTCAAAATAAAGAATTAAAACAAAAGAGATATAGGAATATACCTTATGGTATAGGGAGGGAAAACCAAGAAAGAGAAAGATATAGAGAGGAGAAAGAAGCTATCGAAACAGCAAGGGAGAAAGGAAACTCAAAGAGAGAGATCAGAGGGAAACCGTAGGGAGGGAGAGAACCGAGAGCCTCTTCTTTTCTTTCTTCTCAATAATCATCAACTACTAATTTCATTAATAATAATGTCTTTAAATAAACTTACAATCCTAATTGGACTGAAACTCTAAAAAAAACACAATTATAACTCAAATATGACTTCAATATAAGAGTCCTAATTAAACTCAACTACTAACTAGAATTCAACTCAAATACTAATATTCACCTACATCTAAGGGATGAGGGACCCACAACTAATACAAACTAATAAAATAAATAAAAAGAGAAACTACCTTCCTAATAGAAATAAAACTCTAAAATAAAACTAAAGCAATAGAAATAAAATTTACAAAGATTTCTAAATTAAATCTTCCTATCCAACGGATCTTGGCCTGCATCAATTCTCGCCCACTTAAAAAAATTCGTCCTCGAATTTTGTAGAGACGACGAAATAATCTCATGGGAGATACATCTAGCGACAGTCGACGGTAACAAAATTCCGGCAATACACGAATGGTGGGGATGTAATCTACAAGTCGAGGGATCCATTCATCAAAGAACGACGATGGGATCACATATTCTGTGATCGCTTCATCGCAAACAAAATCAAATGCACCGGAAACATCCTTCTTGAACGTTTGTTGCAATTTGTTTCCCCGAGCCATAACCTCAGCCTGTACCACAATCACAACCTCGCTTGTGACCTCTTCACTGTAATCATCTACCATAGGAACATCAGGGAATTCTGCCTTGTCATCAAGAATTACTAGAAACGCCTCGTCATTGACATTGGCTTCATATACTAATGCTTCCATATTAGGTGGAGTGGTTGGATCCTCTTTTGATGCAACAGTAGGTTCTTCTGCTATGAGTGGAATACCCATACATTGCTCCAACCTAGCCACTCTGCTTTCTATTTGTTGTAAACCCTCAAAACTGGCTTCAAGAAAAAGGTTTAAGGTTATTTGTTGTTAACGCAGATGAACCTTTAAAATATCCTCCCAACATTCAAAATTTGCCATTTCCCTAACCTATACTCAACCTAGGCTCTGATACCAATTAATGGAGACTGAATCTCACTTAAAGGGATGAAAGGGAATATCAATGGAGAATATTGAAAACACCATTATCAGGTAAGGGAGGAAAAGGGATGAGAACCAAAATAGTAACGTGGGATGATTTTAGGGATAATTAATGGGATGGTGGGATAATTGTAGGGAGTCAAAATAAAGAATTAAAACAAAAGAGATATAGGAATATACCTTATGGTATAGGGAGGGAAAACCAAGAAAGAGAAAGATATAGAGAGGAGAAAGAAGCTATCGAAACAGCAAGGGAGAAAGGAAACTCAAAGAGAGAGATCAGAGGGAAACCGTAGGGAGGGAGAGAACCGAGAGCCTCTTCTTTTCTTTCTTCTCAATAATCATCAACTACTAATTTCATTAATAATAATGTCTTTAAATAAACTTACAATCCTAATTGGACTGAAACTCTAAAAAAAACACAATTATAACTCAAATATGACTTCAATATAAGAGTCCTAATTAAACTCAACTACTAACTAGAATTCAACTCAAATACTAATATTCACCTACATCTAAGGGATGAGGGACCCACAACTAATACAAACTAATAAAATAAATAATTAGAGAAACTACCTTCCTAATAGAAGTAAAACTCTAAAATAAAACTAAAGCAATAGAAATAAAATTTACAAAGATATCTAAATTAAATCTTCCTATCCAACGGATCTTGGCCTGCATCACCTATGCTGGGCCGCTGATTAAGATGTCCAACATCTCTTCTTTGACTGCTCTTTTTCCAAAAGAGTTGGGGGGAAATTGTTGAGAAATGCTGGCCGCATCATAGGAGGATCTAAGAATTGCCAGATTTTCAAGAAGAATAGCTCTAGCTGCTCTGGAGTCTATCTTTTGTTCCTAAATGTGGGTTTATTGCTAACCAGATTCCCCATACTATATGCGACCCAGTTTTGCTTATCGATCCTCAAGCTCTGTCTCTCACTTCTCTGTCACTGCTTGAAAAGAGCTATTCACCTTAAGAGAGAGCCCGCTGGTTGCCCGTGATCGGCCCTTGTCCTTTTGATCAAGAATGGAGAAGGATAACCAAAAAGTTCAAACGAAAATCTACTTGTGATACACTGGTCAAGATGGCCTTTGTGGTGATGGTGTATCATATTTGGTTCAAAAGGAACATCAGATTGTAGACATCCAAGTCAAGATCCTTCACTCAAATCTAGGAAGCCATTGTTTTCGATGTGTCTGGAACGCTGCTTCCCCTCCCCTCGGACACCGAGAGGAATAGATACATTCTAGCCTCTTGGGATCTTCTCACCGGTTAAGGGGGCTCATGGTTCTTCTTTTCTTTTCTTTCTCTAAGGCTCCATTTTGGCCTTTGGCTGCTGGGCTTTCGCCCTAGTTTTGTAAGGAGCCTGACTCTATCCTTTAGATACCCAGGTTTGGTTCGTTCCTTGTTTCCGGGGTGGTTGTTAATTTATTTATTCATTCACCGAAAAAAAAAAAATCAGACCCTTTATGTCATATAATTATATAGTCTGAGAAAACCAAATTACAAAGCCATAATCACACACCTGAGACATCTCATCCTCTAACAGAGGAGGACTGCACCATATTTTTGTGAATGACTCAATCGTAGATGATGTAGAACGATCACGTAATCCAGCGAAAAAGTCTCGAACATAAGCAGGAAGAACACGAAGCATCAATCCATATATTGCACCAGCAAGTGATGCCATTTGTTCTGTCCCAATGGGCCAAAGTGATTCCACTGCAAACAGAAGAGATCCGGTTGTGATAGCTCGTCCCACTGCAGTGGCAGCCTCTGATATTCCAGCTGGAAGCTGGTCTTTCTTCCAATTATGGCCCATGCCAAACTTCCAAGGAATATGCTGGAAAATACCATGCAATATGATTGAATCAGCAGAATCAAGTATACATTGAACTAATCTTTCCTTTGCTCGTGATGATGATGGTAAAGATTGCAGGTGTGACAGCACCAAAGCCCACGCAATGAAGACATTTACCTGCAAAACGAAAAAATAAATCATTGTAAATATCAAACTCCCAACATGCAACAAAAAAAGTCCATGTACGTACAACATCGAAAGAGTTAATGAGAAATGAAGGGAACAAAAACTATTAAAGGTATGATGATTGCAGCAAATTTACCCGGTGTTGTGCCACCAATTCCATTTCAATAATTTCAAGTGACGACTTAACTATCATGCAAGAGATCTCCTCCCTGAAATGGAGAGTCTCTTCTGCAGATGAATCAAAACGAGATTGGTTAATGACCAGATTGTCTGTACTATCACCGCCCAAGTAGCATGCAGTATCCTCTTTGGTGATAGCCAAATGTGAAAGGGGTTCTGTCGTAAGAATGAGGAAAGCGGCAAGCTGTAATGAAGAAGTCGGTTTGGAGGAGAAAAGGATGGCATACAAAGAGCTGATGGGCCCACTACTTAGACCCCAAAGTTCAACTGATTTTACTGCCACATTCCTAACATGATCAGAGGAATTAATAACATTTGATGCAACCAACTCCCAGAAATGAAGATGTGCAAGTCGAGTTGAAGCTAAAATAGAAGCACCCTCAGGACAACAAGAGCTTGCGGTTGCCTCTGCAATGCCTGTGGCAAAGAATAAGCGCAGAACATCTTCAAGAATCCTATTTTTAATAGTGTCCCATTTTTCATTTTTCAAGGAGATAATTAGGTCAGTATTTTCTTCTTGTTGGTGTTCAATAAGCCCACAGAACAGGGAGAATGTAAAAAGGGCATTTCTAGCAATGGTCATAGTAGATGGGTCTGAAATCCCAACGGTTTTCTCCAGTTTCTTTACCATAACTTCAGTCTCATCAGAGGCAGAGGTGTTTGTGACAAGGTTATCTAAGTTCTCAGCTGTTTCTTCCATCAATAAGACTGCAGATTCAATCCACCCCCGTACTTGAGCTAATACAAAGTCCCAATCATCTTCATCAAAATTCTTCCAGCAATATGCAACTGAGACTACTATTAGCTTCGATAGTATCACCCGCACTGCTGATAACTGATCAGTTGCATTTGAGGCATTACCATCACATCTTTGTTTGCGCAATAAATCTAATAGCATTGTTTCCTCCGAATGGCTAATCTCTCTCCGCAATGCCATTTTTATTGTTCCTATGCCTCCAATATCACTCAATGGATAGCAGGATATTATCAGCTGCACCCATTCTTCCACATCTGCAATATGAGATAAGAAGATAGCTTTACCAAGATGATGATGCAAATATGAAACCAAAAATGTCTACGTGGTAGATCTTTAGGACTTTCTAAAGACAGCATGCCAGTACAGGTAGGAAGCATGAGGTGGCACCACCAATTGAGGCTCAAACCTAGGGAATTTCATGTGAAATTTGTATCATTTTGGACCATCATAATGATGCATCCTCACCAGGGACCATTTTCCAAATTACATCGCCCAGGCCCCCCAAACCAATGCCTAGAAGAATGGACAGAGGTTATTACTACTGTCACCTGATTTGGTTCCCTTTTCGGAGATTTCCAGATATGACCATAGTTGTGAAGGCGCCAAGGCGAACCAAGGCATTGGAGGTCTGACTAGGCAACCGAGGCACCTGATTTTCCATGGCGTCACAAGAGCGCCTCCCCTAGGCGATGCCTTGACAACTATGGATGTAACTCATCAAATGGTGGATAAGAGACCTCACATGTGGCCATGTGGGTCATGCACTGGTCCATCCCTAAGGTCCACTCAAAATATCAAATGGAAAATCTGCTAACAATTGCATTCTGTTATTAATTGGAAAGAAAGTAGTCTAAGGAAAAAGCAGTCATTACCTTGCCCAGTTTGCCAGGTGATTAAAGGTGGCAATGAAAGTGCTCTTTGAAGCCAGTTCCTCATAGTATCTTGTATTTCATTTTTCTTTAATGAATAAAGTTGAGCATCTTCACAAGATTCATCAGATTCCACACTTCTACTGCGTAAATGTCGAATAATAATGTTCATAACAAAAGGAAGAATCCTCAAACAAATTCTGTTTACTGTCATACCAATGAAAAGTTTATCTACAAGGGATTCATATAGTAAAATGGCCTTGTCTTGTCCCCATACATTAGCTTTGATAAATAGAGTTGAAAGCAAAGATATGAGACCTCTCAAGAAGGGTTCCTGAATGCTCTCAACTTCGTCATCTGATGCGGCCCATATATTGGAAAAGATAAGTTCATCACTGAATCCATTAAGTAAAGCCCCATCAAATAAAATATTGACAATCGCATCTATGAGGCTTTTGTCAGGAACATATTTTTCACTTTTTGCATAGTCATTCAATAAAGGTAAGAGAGAACCCAAAGCACTGCCTCCTTGCCACTTCCAAGTACATAACATTTCAGCCGCAAGCCATGCTCGAGAATAAGAACGTGACTGAACCAGTTCTTCTGCTCCTTCTGCTACTGAAGATGAAGCAGTTTGCAAAACAGAACCAGCTATGACCTTACTAACTCCAAGAGCTGAAATAAGCTTGTCAACAAACGCAACGAACTGGTGGTGTCTAGATGTCTGTCCAAAGTAACATTTGTCATATATATCAGTTATCACTCATCTGATTATAACAATGATAGCATTAGGACTTCCAATCTTTACAGTTTTTTGGTCAGCAACAATTCAAAAAAATTCAAAATAAATCTCAAAATGAACCTATGTGCAAACTAACCTCCATATGAGTCTGTGTGTTATTACTAGAGCTAACCCATAAGCTGATATCTAGAGTGGATCCTGCTACCTCCTGGGAGACCTGGAAAAGCTACATTTTGATGCTAGTACTGTGGAAAACCAGGGGCTAGCAGGAGTTAATGGCACATTTAGTATTGTGAAGCATATTTCATTCTGGCTTTGCATGGGCCAGAAGTGTAGCTAATTCTATAAGAGGTTTGAAGCTGGTAATTGGTTTAGGTATTTTTAGCACTTAATAATTGAAAGGGATTCAGCTAAAGTCATTGAGGATTGTTGTCGTTCCTATTTTTGGTTGTGCTTTTCCCATGGGTAACTTGTCTCTATTGCAGCCTGTTCTATCTTTAAATAAAATCAGGAGACAAACCAAAGTATGCTCTCATCTGGGGATCTCTCCTTGTAACAAAATCCCTTAGGATAAGAGCAAGAGTGTATGTATATCCCATAATTTACAGATAGAAGTTACAACTCTATTTAGTAGCACCTCATAGTGGCAATCCATCTTTACTGCATCTTGGTGGATAAACCCTCCATTAATAATAGTTTATATTCAGAGGACTGTCTCTTGAATCATGAACGTGTGGAAGCTCACAATCTACAAAGGATTCAGACTTACGTAGCAGTGTATAAGCATTGCTTGAAATCAAATCCTCAGTTTTCAACAGTCATAGGATATTTTTTGCATGAGCCTATTAATACAAGATAACAAGGTGAGTGTGCCCATACATGAGAAATATATAGCCACAACCCCTACTCTAGGATTTTGGAGCATTCCATGTGCCATTTTCAACTATTTTATCTTTTCTATTTTTGGGGTGAGAGAGGGAAAAGCATAAACTGCAACAAAATCAAATTAGAATCCATTGAATGCAAGAATATTGGGGCTGATAGATTTCGGAAATTAGTGAACTTCAAAAAAACTCCAACATGGAACATCAGCTATGGAAATAGAACATATTCAAGGCATTAGCTAAACCAAGCTGAATGTTCTCTAGAATCAGAAGAGAACATAAAATGCAATATTTTTAAACAAAATTCATGACAACCTTTTTTTTTTTTTGGGGGGGGGGAAGCGGCGCGGAGGATCTGAGTGACCAAAAATGTAAATGTATTATTCACATGAATACCTACTGTGTCTTTCAGTTTAGGGGTGGCTGATCTTGATCCACCGCTTAGGGTTGGCAATACCCATGAAGGCCAGTATGAACCTTTGTCCAACAGCTGGTCTAGCATGTTTTGTTCCTGTATGCAGTCCCAGCAGAGGAAATCAAGAACTTCCAGCATCCATTGGCAGCACAAAGGTGTGATCTTATCCATATGGGAGGTATCTGTCTCCATGACGGCAGATCTGATAGCCTGAATCAAAAAAGTTCCCAACCTCTTCAGGCTATGCATGCTTAGGCTCTTCCAGAATTCAGTACTTATCTTACAACGAAAAGCATGAATTGATTCACCAAAATCAGAATTCACATGAAACTTTTTCCTCATTTCACCATCACCTACATACTCAGGTGCCATTGACCCCTCAACCAAAGTCACCTGTGTTGCCATGCTAAACTCCCAGTCGATAATAAATATGGCAGCTGAAATACATGGAACAAGCTCACATTTCTCATCTAATGTCTTTAAGCAAAAGAAACTTCCCTCAAGAACTTCCAGAGCGAATTGTGCCATCCTAAGGATGCTAGCATAAGATTCACATTCTGGCAATGTATCTGTTTCTCCAGTGCATAATATTAAAGAACTTGCATATTTTGCCCATGTAAAAGAAGAGTTCATCAGATATAGGATCAACTTTTTCAGGACCTCCTCAAATATCCGGACTGTTGCCTCTCTGGAAAGAAAAGAAGTCTTATCATCTTCCACTGAGCTGCCAAGAACAGACCTGAAGAACACCACAATGAAAAAAATTAAGATAACATGAGAGAGAGAGAGAGAGAGAGAAAGAAGACAAAAGTACTTAAGTTCATATTGACATATGTTTCTCTTCTGAGATAAAAAAAAAAAAAAAATCAATAACTCAAATTTAAGGTAATATGCAGTATGCAACTGGTAATAGTGATGTATTCCAGAGAATATTTCTGGTACTGGAAGGTGCTTGTAACCTTAGTTAAAACTTAGGACACCAGGGACACGAACTTATCACAGTTTTGTTCGGTGGGTGACTGTAAAGGGTATTAGATCACAAGAAACTGTGAACAGGAAGATGGTGGAAATGGATGATGGGGTGGCAAAAAGAAAGAGTTTCATAAAAATTGTAATTTTTTGAGCAATGATATCGATTAAGAATGAACTGTTATCGCCCACTGGTGGACTTCATTGAAAGGGAAGTCTCAATCAGTGAGCAGGAAAAAAACAAAATCCCTGTCCACATAAGTGTATATTGGTAATGTAATTTTAAAGCGCAACAGAAAAAGGAAATATCTAATGATTTCAAATTTTGGTTAAGGCAAGGTTGGGTGCTATACCTGAGCTATTATATAGAGAGGGCTAGCGTATAGAAATGATAAGAAGAGACTTCCCAGCAGGTTTTACAGATGACAGCATTCTTGAATCATAACAGAACCTCAACTTTATCAGCATTACCAGCAAGGTAGGGATTTTTGAAATAGACCTGCTAGTTTCAGAGCTAGTAGAAGACATGCAAACTAAAGGGTTTGAGGTAGACGAGGTTAGGATTCAAGGAGGAACTACACTGCAGCAGGATGGGAGGAAAACCTGGATAAGAAGTTGTGAAGAATGAGTCGATGAGAGGTCGAGGAAATTGAAATTTTAGGCTGTGAGTGGACCAAGGATTATTGTCCAGCAGAGGGATAGATATTCAGATGGTTCAAAACTAAAACCGCACGAAAAAACATTCATGGGTATGAAAGGAGGGAATTTCATGATGAATTTAGCTCAGAAGATGAAGTCTACAGACCTGTCAGTTCAGAATGGAGTGGATTTGATGGAAAAATCATAAGTGTAAAGGCCTGGAACAGAATGTCTGGACAGATCATATTGGCAGATAATAGGCATAAAAAAAAGATGGTGGGCCGGGGTCTTCAGATCGCGACTTCTATTTCATGTTGTAGATGTCTTTAGGCAATTGGAAATCAATCAAATCATACTTTTTTTTTTGGGGGGGGGTTATAGCAGTGCATGGCATAGCTACACAGCTGTCAAGAGTGGATGGAGAGAATCATTCAGTTCTTGGCTTCTCAAATGCAAGTTTGTTCCCTTCGGAAACCAAAGAGTGCTAATGAGGAGGCAGATCATTTGGCAAAACAAGGGGTGGTGAGGCCAAAATTATGTTTCGGGAATGGAAGTCCTTTGCAATCTGCCATCAGTAGTATCTGATGTTTTCCTTCTTATATATTCATTTACAAACATCAACAAAATTGTTACTTATCCACCCACCGCCCACCCGCCCGCGCACGCGCATGGGGGGTGGGGGGACTAAGAAATACAGTGTAAAAGGAGTAATAACCAACACCCATGGCTGCCTTCAGATCATGTAGATAGACATGTCAAACCATCCCTTCCCTAGCCACTGATTCCATTAATGAATAACTCTTGGCCTTGAATGATTCCAGGGCTGCATGTCTATTTCATCCCTTTTTACATATATTTCCTCAATTAGTGTAAGAAAAAACTATCCAAAATGGTATTCTGTGATGTGGACCTAAGTTTGCTAATGTTCGCTGGAACTCGGGATTGTATTTATAGTTAAATAGGCAGCACTTATTTATGACTAATATCATTTACTTAAGATATTATTCATAAATAAGCAAATACCCCCCATTTGAATCCAATAGAAATAGTAGAAAATTCAAATTCCAAAAGGATAAAATGTCAACTTTCCAGTTCAAGAACCAAAATTGGATATTGAACATTGAGCAATTTTGAAATGTCAAGCTTTTTCTCCAATCTAAAAATTTTATAAATCTTATTAGAGTAAAACATCATTATAACCAAGAGTCTGTCACAAAAAAATCTTTTGTTTAATATCCAAAAAATTATTTCCATTCAGACGATTTTAAACAACATTCACATACTCCAAACAAGTTTTAACCGGAGTATAACTCCTCTCCTTCAATATAACTCGGATTCAAGTAATGTTAGATTTATTGGAAAGCTAGCATAATCAGTTTTGCAACAAATCCGAGATTTCTTGAATCCAAATTATATTGAAGGAGTTACGTTCTGGTCAAACCTTGTTCGGAGTATGCGAATAATGTTTAAAGTTGTCTGAGTGGAAATAATTTTTTAGACACCAAAACAAAAGATTATTTTGGTGGACTCTTGGTTTTTAATGATTCTTTACTCTAATAAGATTTATGAAAATTTTTGGATTAGAGAAAAAAACTAGCATTTGAAAGTTGAAAATCGCCCCCGATCGAAAATCTAATTTTTGTTCTTGAACTGGAAAGTTGACTTTCAATCCTTTTGGAATTTGAATTTTAAACTATTTTTATTAGATTCAAATGGGAGGTGTTTGCTTATTTATGAATAATATTAACTAAATGAAATATATCTAGTAAATGAAATATAAAAGATATATTTCATTTACTTAAATGATATTAGTCATAAATAAGTGGTGTGTGCTATATACTGTCACTCCTATATACTATTCCTGCTCTTATACTATCCTGACTTCTAAGTTCAGAGTACACCAAGTTTCAAGGGTCAATATAAACAAGTTATGATCGAAACTTGATATTTTATAAGGTGTTTGGATCACGTTTCCTCTGAAACTAGAGATTTTGACCGAAACCTGATCGAAACATGATTTTGGACCAAATCCTATACTATTTGGTTTTGACCTTGCATCTCGTTTCAGTGTTTCAAAAAAAAAAAAAAAAAAAAAAAACCGAAATATTTCGGCCAAAATTTAGAGCCATGTCAGAAACCAATTGACCTTTTCATCCCCAACTAAGTAGATCAAGTACCAAAAAGGAGACACTAAATGTCTCTTTGGTATCATTTTTGTAATTGCTTTTTTGACACATTTTCTTTTTTGCAGGTGTTTGGTATCATTTTTTAAGCTTATTTTTATTCAAAAAGAACAAGAATAACACAAAAAACATAATAGGGTCAAGCACTCTTATTGCATTGTCCAAAAATCGTTTTTGGTCGCTTTTGCGCTCAACTTGAATGAGCACATGTTCTAAAGGCTAAAAAGCAAAGGGTAACAATGTAATTTTGTCTCTCTTCTATAAAATCCCTCTTCCAACAACAAATTCTCCTTCCTTCGATCCACCTCCACCTTCGAGAATTTGAAACAGAGTGAACACGAGCTAAGGTTCCAGACCATCAAAGTGGGGATGATTCGATAAGCCAAATTCCAACGACAAGATCCACCCTGGTAGCAGGTTTGAACTGTAGGAATTGAATGTGAGCAGAAATGTTGAAATTCCAGCATTGAAGAAACCCAATCTGTCTTCTCTCCTTTTACTGTGTTCTGCAACAAACCTTACTCTTGCATCTGATCCCAAATCCGCCTTATATGCTTTATTGTCCAATAAAAGAACCTTCTTCCCAGCCTTCACATTGCTCACTTCAGTACCAACAGATAAAATTTCACCCATTAAATAGCACTCAAACTTAACAGCTGTTAGGCAATAACACTCCACCAGCTGATTTCTCAGACAACTTCTCTAGGCGAATCAAAACTCTGTCGGCTTGTGGAACAAACTGTGTGGGTTTCCATTTCGTGGCCATTACATTAATTCTTAAAGCACTCTTTCGCAAACCTGATGACCTCTGGCTGGAAAAGAAGGAATGGTTTTGTTGGAAGTTAAAAGCTTTGCCACAGTAATAAAAGCAGGCGCCATGGATAAAGAAGAGAGGCAAAGCGGAAGATACGAAGGAACAACTCTGAAAAGTTAACTGGATGGGTGGATTGAGGAACAAAACCCAGCTCAAAAAGTTAACTTTGCAGGGAGAGAAGGTTGAACTTGCCATCGAATCTTTCTTTAAAGCTCCATTGTTGGATTATCTTCAAACTTAGTATAGACTATTACGAGGAAGCAACGACGAACAGAGCTGAGCTCTGTCACTGATATTGAGGCTTTCAAGGCCTTTAAGGATTCAATCACCCATGACCCATTTGGAGCACTGGCAAACTGGATCGATGCTAATCATTACTACAACTAGTCTGGTATTTCCTGTGATGCATCTGTCCATATCATTTCTCTCTGCTTGTGAAGTAACTCCAAGGCACGATCCCTTCATTCCTTTGGCACACTCCAAAAGAGTTAGAAAACCTCATAAGCCTTTAGATATTGGATTTTGAGAATAATGTGTGTAATGGGAGTGGTACTGAGGAGGAAAATGGAAGAGATGGGAGGAAGACGAAGAGGTATGTGCTACAAATTATTTTGCACTTAGGCACACCAATCCTATATCTCATTCTACAATCTATTATGCCTAGTATCTACCAAAAAACATTTTATTTTGATAAAAAATGATTTTCATAGATGCTTTTTTATAAATGGGTAAAAAATAGAAAGAAAAATGATACCAAAGAGACCCTAAGACCCACAAATAGCAATCATCACAAACCTGACCCTTTTAAATTGGGAAATTGCTCACCCACATTTAAATCGCAATATCTTGAAATTCATCGAGAGGTAACTGGATTAACTTTACAATACAAACTAATGAAACTTGAATAAGATGAAAAAGTTACACCACAAGTGGTGGCGCATGATTTGTTAGACATGGTTCCAGTCCTTCCTTCATGGCCCATCATGAATCACCTTTTTCTGATGTATTTTCATGCACTCCAAGATGATTTTCTCTTGCATCAATGGGACAACACATATGATGATTCCTAGATGCATCATTGATACCAACTATTGGGATCGGCAGAATGACTTCTGTTTTTGTGTTATACTGTTCCACTTTATTTGGGGCCATATATCTTCTTCTAGATCAAAAGTTTGGAGGACTGAGGGCTTCTCTCACTCCCTTGATCTACATTCTTGTTGGCCTATCCTTGTCCTCTAGAAAACTTAAAAGTTGCAACATATTATAACTCATTTCATTGATGACACCTGATCAAACAATTTTAGGGCATTTTCCTATCACTGTCATTGCTAATTGTATACAACAACAACAACGACAAAAGATTGAAAGCCTAATCAACGCCTTCTTGTGGAAAGGTGCAGATGACAATAACTTCTTTCATTCCATTGGCTGGGCAAAGGTTCGCCTACCAAAGGAGGAAGGGGGATTGGGTCTTAGGAGAATTAAGGAGGGCAACAAGGTGTGTATCATGAAGCTAGTATGGCATGTGGCAGCGAAAAAGAAGAGCATATGGATTGAGTGGATTTATATGATCGGTCACTGCGAACCTGAACTTGCCTTGGGTCTAGAGAACAATTCTCTTGCATAGACAATTAGCCTTCCCCTACATCAAATCCCACATCAATGATGGCACTTCAACTCTCATTTGGCTTGATAACTGACATCCTCAAGGCGTCTTGATCTCAACCCTTGGCGAAAGAATACAACTTGACTACAGAAGAGATAGACTTGCGACTGTTTCATCCATTATTTCTGAGGGGGTGTGGTCTCCTGGAAGGGCTTCCTATAGTGCACTCATGCAGGCATGGGATGTTCTTAGCACCATACCTTGTAGGCCTAGCGGAAGTGGTGATAGTATTTGCTGGACTGCCTCGTCAAAATGGAGTTTTCTTGGTGTCTTCAGCTTGGGACCTAGTCAGATCCTGAAGCCCCAAAGTTGCTTGGTCTGATGTGGTTTGGTGCAAAGGGCATTCCCTGCGTCACAGCTTCATCATGTGGAGAGCATTAACCCAGTCACTACCCACTAGAGCGCTTCTTTGCAGTAGGGGTATTATCAGAGTGCTAGTTGCCATCTTTGCTGGGCCGCCGGAGAAGATGTAGATCACTTGTTCTTTGAGTGCTCATTTTCTAATAGAATATGGGGAAAGAATCTAGAGAAGTGCTGGCCATGCTATAAAAAAATCTGGCCTTTCCATCAAGAATGGAAATGGATAGCCAAAAAATTCAAGAGAAAGTCTTCTTGCGATACCATTTTCAAGATTGCTTTTGTGGTGATAGTGTATCAGATATGGTTTGAGCGAAACTTGCGGATGTGGCAGCTAGAACGCAAACTTTTGATCACATATGGGAAGTAATCTCCCTTGATGTGTGTGGAATGGTGCTGCCCCTATCTCCCCCTCCCCCGAATCACGAGAGGAATAGATTCATTCTTTCCTCTTGGAATCTTGATTCCGGATGATGTGGCTGGGTTTTGGTTGTCTTTATGGGTCCTTGTGAGCCTTGTTTTGTTTTAGGCCATTGCCTTTTTGTAAGGAGCCTAGCTCTAGCCTCTGGATACCCAGGTTTGCTTTCTCCTTTTCCGGGCTTTATTAATATTTATTCACGCACAAAAAAAAAACAACAAAAACAACAAAAACCTTATCCCAATTAAATGGAGTCAGCTACATGGATTCTTGTCCTCCAATCAGCATTGTATGATGTCATAATTGAAATTAGGCCTAAGCTATGCATGTCTTTTCTCCCTCAAAGTCATCTTAGGTCTGCTCCTAAATCTTTTAGATCCTTCAATCTGAATCAAACACTCCTCCGTACTGGAGCATCTAACGGCCTTCATTGAACATGGTCATACCATATCAAATGCTCAAACGACTTATTCATAGTTTATCATGTATCAACGCTACTCCTAAATCAGCTCTAATACGATCATTCCTTACCTAATCCTTCTTAATTTTGCCACACATCCATCTCCACATCCTCTCTCAGCTACACTAAGTTTACCTATGTAACTATATGATGCTTCTCAACTCCCAACATTCTGCACCATAAAACAAAACCAGTCAAATGACTGTCCTATAAAATTTTCTTTTAAGTTTTAAAGAAAAACGTCGATCACACAGCACTCCAGACGCACCTCTCTACTTTATCCATCCTATTTTAATTCTCTGTGAAACATCATCCTTTATATCACCTTCTTTCTTTATGATAAAACCTAGATACCTAAAGTTATCACTTTGTTGTATCTGCCTCTCATCAATTTTCACCACCTCATTATCTGTCCTTGTTTGACTAAAATTACACACCATATACTTAGTTTTCATTCTACTTATCTTAAAACCATTTGATTCCAATATTGATCTCCATAGCTCCAACTTGACGTTAATCTTTGCTTTGGCATGTTCCTGCAAATTTTTTGCACTCAAACATCTCAATGTCCTCATTTGTACGTGCACTGTGTTGTCTCTCACTTTGTTAAGACTTATCTACAGTATCTTATCTATAGAGTATGGCTGATAGATTTATTCTAATGCAACTTCCTAAATTGTCCAGTTGGTCAAGTCTTTCACATGACAAATCTAGTTTGAAAACCTGTCTTCACGGTTCACACTAACACCCAACAAACAAGTGGCAATCCTACTAAAAAAAAAAGAGAGATAGAGAACGAAACAAAGAAAATGAGGTGGAGGGACACTTCATATATATGATGAACAATTATTTCCCTAGGACAATAAAGCTTGTAATCAATCAAATAGGGAAAAAAAAAACAATTTTCTTGTTAATTCAGTCCCAGCATGCCACAATAATATGGTTCATAATAAGAACTTAAAAGTTGGGCAGATATTAAAATTCTACATACCGTAGAAAACATGCAGAGGATGTCGTGAAGGGAGGAGAACAGGCAACAGAAACAGCAGCTGAATCTAATAACTTGTGATTCCATTGACCTAAATCAGACATTTGCCAAACATTAGATTCAGGTTCCACCTTCCTCTCCTTCTTGCTTAGTTCCTTTCTTATTTTCTCCATGAGCATTGCTAAAACAGCAGCATGATCAAAGTCCATAGACCCAGGCACAGGGCCGGGGTTTTCCAGCTTCGCAGCATATGTGAGAATACTGGACCATTGTTCAACAAAGCAGTTGTTATCAAGTAAGGCAAGTAGGAGATCTAAACATGCACTCACAGAGTGATTATTTCTACTTAAACACCAAGGGACAATATCTTCTTTGAAGACCAGCAAAAATTTCTTTGTTCTTGATTCATGGTCCCCATCACAAGAAAGATTAATGCTTGAATCCCTTGTTTCACTAACAAAGAGCTGTGACAATACTTCTTGTGGTCCAAAAATTGAAGCCATAACAGATAAAATTCTGACAGCCTCTGGTGATGGCGAGTCCTGTTGTTAGGGAGAACTAATATATGAATACAGATAATCAATAAAAGACAAATAACATAAAATATGTAGAATTTACTAAAATGATAGAATACATGAAACAAAAAGAAGGTTGCAATATCATGTGGCAGAAAAATAAACTCAAAATATTCAACGAGGTCTCTAAGTTCAAACCTTGTAATATGAAACTGTCTTTCCTAGAAATTTGACCATCGACAATGCCCATTTTATATTGATGTCCAGGGCATGAGCCAACCCTGTATTTGGTAGAAATTGAGCTTAAAGAACACCTCATTCGTAGCTACATTTTCTATTCCTCAGCTTTCTAAAAAAAAGACACTTTTGTTATAGACAAGGATTAAAGTATTGAGTGTAGCAGTTCCGCAAATACTATAGAAGTATTGTACATTTATTGACAATTGCTTGCCCAAGGATGTGGCTCTGTGCCAGTATGCTACAAGCTAGAAGACAAGGATGTACAAAGGAACATGCATATCAGTCTAGGTCCACCAGTGTTAGATACTATGGTCTATGGAGCAAAGTGGTATATCAGTAATGAAATGAAAAAACCACCAGTCCAGCACATCTTACAATAGCAGAAGAAAACATGCGACCATATCATGTCCATATCAAATCAATCTGAAAAGTATCCAAGGAAGAAAATAACTACAAAGCCACATAAAACATAGCAACTTACCATAGATCTAATCAGAGGAAAACATTTTGCCATTAATGGTCCAGCCAAATAAAAAAATGGCCATTTTTCACCTTTCTGCACTGCCTCCTTCCCCAGTAAGGAGACAAAGTTCACAACCTGTTCAATATGCTCAGAGGATTTCTGTAAGTGCTCTTCTTGCCGAAGCATCTCCAGACAATCCTCTTGAAACTTCACACAGAAAGTGCTGAGCAAATTTCCTTCCTTTGTAGAAAGATCTGATAGAATTCCAATAATGCATTTCCCTAATTCTTGCATATCGTCCACGGGATACCTGCGTTCCTTAATCCTTTCTCCTGAAGGTTGAACGCTATCCTCAGATGAGCCACCATTTAACTTGCCCGAGAAGACAGAACCCTGACTCTTTGGGCTGACCACCAAAAGGTAGTCATTCCACAAAAGCAGGAGAAGGATATTCTCCACAAGATTGACCTGGAAATGAGAAATAGCATCCACTCCATTACAATATCTGCACACATAAAGTGGTCATGTCCACAACCCCCCACCCCCCAAAAGAATATCATTAGGAATGTAGATAAACGCTAAATCCCTCTAGTGCATAACAAACAATACACAGCAGTAATCAAAAAGGCAAAAGCTTGGAACATACCCAATCATCAGTATGTTCCACAACAGTCAAAGAACGTCATAAATACTTTACCAAATAATAGTTAGGAGAACACAAACCTTGATGCATTATGTAGACTCCAAAGAAAACATTCTTGAAAAGCCTTGAAGAATGCCAATCGATCTAGAGATGAGGGATAGGAATGGTTCCTTCCAGCCCACAGGTTCTGGAAGAAGTTCAGCAACTGCTCTCCAACTATTGCCTTAGGAGGTATGGTATCTAAGAAATGAACTAACTTTGGATAAGAAACTCGCTGAGACCCATAGCATCCATTCCTCAAGAAATGCCAAAACCGATTTAATACAGTTTTTTGAATATTGGCATTAGTCCAACTGTCTGAAAATTGTTTAGAAAAGAGCAAAACTGTCTCCCACATAGAAGAATGGCATGCTGGATCCTTTTCTTGGAAAGCACCCAGTATCGTGACAGATAAAGTCTTAATATTTTCTTGATTGAAAGCATGAGGGAGGTGTCTGATAAAACTCCCTAATATTGAATATGTAGCCAAGCGAATGCCAGGGCTTTGAGATTTGAGAAAGTCAATAAAATATTTATTGGCAGAGAATATCTTTCCAGAGGAAGAAATAGCAGTTTCCCTAGCCTTCGATGCATATTTTGGTTCAGCATTAACTTTGTCAAAATCTTGTCTCCTTAATTGTGTTCCAAAAAGGATATCAATAAGTGTGGCTAATGCCAATAATGATGAAGAGACCACCTGTGACCAAAAGGATCAGAAAGCAAAATTATGGTGCTACACAAGATGATGAACACCTCGGAAAAAATTAATATTATTAACTGATAAGCAATGATTTTTGCATTCAAAGGATAATGAATCCAGAGTGCATTACACAACTAGCAAAAAAAGGAAATATACTGATTTTGCACCCAAATGCAGAAGGGATCATGTGTAGGCATAAATATGGTTCAACATGTTAAATGAAATATGTAATTTTGACAATAATATCCTCAGAGAAGCAGTGTTCATGACATCAATATTCCAAATTCCATGACAATCTTTTGGCTGGCATTCTCTTCCACTTATATAGGTGAGGCTTTCTAATATCCTCACTCGAATCACAAAAAATCCTTTAAAAGCTCTCCATTTGTAATTTGTATAGCAACCAATTTAGGAACGTCAAGAGGAGACATACAGCCAGAAAGTAGAGCACTTCTAATCAAAGTTGCACCCAACTAAATATCAAATCAGAAGGTAAAAGAACAAGAAATAAATTAGCATAAAAATGCATAAGGGATCATGTGAAAGCATAGAATATGGTTTAACACGTTTAATGGAAAGTGTAACTTCCACAATTTATACATGGAAGGAATATGGTGCAACAAGTTAAATGGAATGTGTAACTTTGACAATAAGATACTCGGAGAAGTAGTGTTCATGACATCAATATTCCAAATTCCAAGATGAAATAATTTGGCTGGCATTCCTTCCCACTTATATAGGTGAGACTTTTCTTATACCCTCATGCCAATCACACAAAGCATACTTTGAAGCTTCTCCATTTATAAGGCAACCAATTTAAATCTGTAAGAACACTTCTAATCAAAGTTACCATGCCTCAGAATGAAAATTTTCACAACATGCAACCCTTCAACTCTAACACAATGTTCTTAAAAATGGAAAAATTTTATGTGAAGAAAAATATCATATGTTAAAGAAAAATGAAAATACAGAAACTAGCTGCGCACCAGCTGGTGTGTTTCTTCAAGTTCGTCCAATGGAGCAGCTTTGTCAGACATAGTCTGTGGAGTGAGCTTTAAGTTTTCTTCCAAATAAAGAAATACCTCATTTGTACATAAAATCAAAGCATCCAGTCTCTTTTCTTGTGCTGGAAAAGCTGCCTGTTATTCAACAGTGAGAAGTTAGCATAAGGTAAATGACCAAACAAAGCAATGGAAATCATGCCCACCCCCCCCCCCCAAAAAAAAAAAAGGAGTTAAGAGAAAACTTATATCAACAAACAAAAAGAATAAGAACATATATTCTTTTAAGGCGAAACAATCTCCCCAAAATCAAAAGAAAACATATACCGCGTTCAATTCCACAGGCAAAAATATTTTTCATTCCTTCAGTGACATTAGACCATAAAAGGGCTATTGTCCACATCTTGACTTTTATCTCAAAGGGATATGTGGCCCCAACTAGTAAAAATTTCCTCCTACCCCTTATGCCACTGCAAGTGACATTAGATACACCAAAAATTAACCACCATAAAGCCTCTGCCATGAGGCAGTCCATGAAGAAACAATCCACATCTACCTCCTTATTTTCAAACATTACACACTTATCTGCTAAGTACACTCTACGATTTTTAATATTATCATATTGCTAGTAGCTTATCTTCAAATCAATCAAATTCCATATGAAAGCCCAACTCTTGATGGGATCCCAAATTCCCGTTATAGGTGAGGAAGATTTTCCGACTTTCTCTAGAAGAATGATTCAAATGTGAATCCTTTTGACTCTTCTTGTTACACTTCACGAATCTTCACCAATACTACTACAATGGGCATCTTTGGGAATTTAAAGCATGGCCGTGCATTCCCTAATTTCTCTTGCAATCAGAACCCCAGTAGCTTTGTTTCCCCTGGTTTGCTGGCCTCATATTGCTGCCTGCAGGGCTATTTAATCCCTTTCTTGTAAAGAATCCAAATCAGCATTCTATCCACCCTTTCAGATTTTCTAGATATTGAGTACTTCGATGGAAGCAAGTTCTAGAGCCATGTGCATAGCTAACATAGCTTTCACTTTACAACTGCAATTATCTTCCCACATTCTCACTCTTGCCATTATCCCCCACAATTTAGACCTCCAAGAAAATCTATATTGAGCCACTAGTATTTTTTATTTTGGTATGAGATCATGTTTTCTTTCTCTATGGAAAACTTGGATGGACGTGAGTGGGCCATGTGATAAGAGGGCCCACACACATCTCACTGGTCAAATTTCAGCTTGAAAAAAGCAGTGGAAATGGTTAAAAAGTGAGTTCAACTTTTCATAGAATTATAAGTGCCATTTCATTGTAATGGATCACGTGCAATTGCATTTTCCCTCCCTGTTTTGGGCTAAAACTTGACTGGTGAGATAGTCCTCTTATCACATGAATCCACTCATGTTTGCTGATTTGGAAAATAGTAATGCATTCCAGCTGTTACTAACAGGTCGCTACATATATTGGACAATGCATAATCCCTTTCCACACTCAGTAACCATATAAAGTTCTTACATTTATTGGTTTCCACTCTCTACAAGTAGCATCATATTTCTCCTTGATAACTCCTGTCGAAACACCTTCTTGATAGCAAGCATTCAGGATAGGATTTGGAGACAGAGTAGAAGGGCAAACAAGAATATCCATCAAGGTCCAGTGATCCAAAAAAATTAGCCTTGACCCAATTAAATGAAACAAAACCCATACCTGATCCATATGATGAAAACACCCAACTGGACACAAATAAATCGGGGGCTACAAGCATGCAGGTATTATCAACAATAAAATATATTATAACTCAGGGCTTTTTGTTGAGAATATTACGTATTTCATTTTTTGTCTAGATTCATTGTACTACCTGTATTGTACAATTGTACTACCTGTACTACCCTCATTGTACTACCTGTATTGTACTACCTGTACTACCTCTTTCTTTCTTTGTATTCATTCTCACATTATAAATAAGAGGACCTTTGTCTATTACAGACAAGTCATTCCATCATTCAACATGGTATTAGAGCCAAGTTAGCTCTACCGCCAGATCCCTCTGCCGCCTCACCACCGCCGCCGCCAACCTACCACCGCCGACCACCGACTTTCTTTCTTTTCTTTTCTTTTTCTTTTGTTTTTTTTTCTCTCTTCCCACTAGGGGCAGCAACCAAAGAGGGAATCATACAATGATATAGGTACTGCCCTTCTTTTTATCCCTCATTACGGATCATTTTTTTATTCTCTTTATTGGAAATCAATTTTTTTTATCAGTCTAGATATTAATAATATGGTTCAGTCTGGTCGGATATCTATGAGTTTCTGAGTTTACCCCAATAAACAAAAAAGTGGGTGCAAACCAGAATTGATTACCATATATTATGTTGCACATGGGACAAGTTAGGATATCTGACAAGTGATATTTCTACTTTGATCTCCATATATTGTGCTATAACCAAACAGGGAGGCTGTTCATATTGTTTTTTGGTGTTTGTTCTTAAATACACAACTCAAGGATGACATCTGAAGTAACCTCTTCTGGGATAGAGAGTTTTAAAATGGACAATCTTATTATTCCCACTAATACCACTAAACTTGATGGTGGTAATTACCTAATGTGGTCTCGGGCCACCCAACTCTCAATTACAGCTCGGGGATTATCGAGATATCTCACCGGCACCAAGGAAAAACCTCTAACCAAGGACATTGTTTTGGAGAAATGGCATGCTGAAAATTCATTAGTAGTGTAATATCTCCTCAATTCCATGCAACCCATTATAGCCGAAGGTTATTTGTTATTGGATACTGCTGCACAAATTTGGAAGTCTGCTAAGGACACCTACTCCCAAGTTGGAAATGTTGCTTTAATTTATGTCATTCAAAAAAGTGTTCATGAAACTATCCAAAAAGAATTGGCTGTATCCCAATATTATACTAAGTTGAGGAGCTATTGGCAAACAATTGATTTTTATGATTTTATTCATGCTAAATGTGAAGAATATGCTACCCTATTTCACAAAAGGGAAGAGAAATACAGGGTTTATACTTTTCTGGTAGGACTAAATGTGGAGCTTGATCCTATTCGCTCACAGATTCTCAGCAGGGACCCTTTCCCCACCCTCGAACAGGCTTATTCCATGGTTCAGTTAGAGGACCAACGACGAATAACAATGTTGTCCCTTTCTGTTCCGAATAGGTCTGCTCTCCAGACAAATACTCAGACATACAAGAATCCTCTTGTTTTCCGTGATGCCATCAAATGTGAGTATTATAGCAAGCTTTGGCACACCAAAGACACATGCTGGAAACTTCATGGCAAACCGGCAGATTTTGAAGCAAAACGCCGAGAAAAAGGTATGCACAAGGCAAAATCCTCCCACGCACCTCAGGCACATCAAACTGAAGCAAGTCCTCCTATTGGTCCTCTGCCACAACTCTCTGCACAAGAACTTCAGACTCTCCGGCATCTCCTTCGACTACCTCCTGCAACTACAAATCAATCATCCACATCTGCATCTACCAATCCAGGTTCTTTTTTTGTTCAGTCAGGTATTTTCCATGATGGTCATTGTGCTTTCTCTATCTCTAGCCCTTGGGTTATAGATACTGGAGCCACTGACCACATGACTGGTTCGTCTGAGTCCTTTTATTTATACTCTCCTTCTTCTGGACATAATACTGTGAAGGTCGTTGATGGATCCCTCTCTCCTATATCTAGAATTGGATCCATTCACTATTCTTCCTCCCTTGATTTGAATTTCGTTCTACATGTTCCTAATTTATCCACAAATTTACTCTCCATTAGTAGTCTTACAAAGTCTCTAAATTGTAAAGTAACATTTTTTCCTACCTATTGTGTGATTCAGGATCTGGAGAACGAGAATACGATTGGACATGGTAGCGATCCACAAATTTACTCTCCATTAGTAGTCTTACAAAGTCTCTAAATTGTAAAATAACATTTTTTCCTACCTATTGTGTGATTCAGGATCTGGAAAACGGGAAGACGATTGGACATGGTAGTGTGCATGGTGGCCTGTACTTGCTTGACAATGGTCGTTTAGCACCTTCCTCCCATTCCATAGTTAGTACCCTTCAGCAATGGCACCGCCGTCTTGGGCATCCCTCTTTTGCTGTTCTATCTCATTTTTTTTCAAAATTATTTAAACAATGTAATAAAGACGAGTTATTATGTGAGGCTTGTGTTTTGGCCAAACAGGCGCGTATTTCTTATTTACCTTCTGCTTCAAGAAGTCCTTGTATCTTTGATTTAGTCCATTCTGATGTTTGGGGTTCAACACGGACTATCTCTATTTCTAGTCATAGGTGGTTTGTAACCTTTACTGATTGTCACACTCGTACTACATGGGTTTATCTGATGTGTCAAAAAAATGAGGTCTTTGCATGCTTCCGCCATTTCCACAATATGATCAAGACGCAGTTTCAAACTCAGTTGAAGATGCTTCGTAGTGACAATGGTAAGGAATATCTTGAAGGATTTTTTCAGCAATACTTGGCTGATAACGGGATAATTCATCAGACAAGTTGTGTGGACACCCCTGCTCAGAATGGAGTCGCTGAAAGAAAGAACCGCCACTTACTCGAAACAGCTAGAGCACTAATGTTTGAGAGACATGTTCCCGCTCAATACTGGAGTGATGCTGTCCTCACTGCAGCATCCCTGATCAACCGCCTTCCTTCTCGAGTTTTAAACAACAAGGCTCCCTTGGACATCTTACGTGGAAATTCTGATTTTGTTCTTCCTCCTAGAGTCTTTGGTTGTCTTTGTTATGCTCATAACCATCGTTCCCCTGGCAAGCTTGATCCACGTGGATTAAAGTGCATATTTTTAGGGTATTCTGCAACACAGAAAGGATACAAGTGTTATCATCCTCCCTCTCGTCAGGTCCTTGTTAGTAGAGATGTCATTTTTCATGAGCATCTCTCCTATTATCAGGCTCCTCTTCAGGGGGAGACACAGACAGTTGAAGATGCACCTGATATCCCTAATATACTTATACCAAATATACCTGATGTACCAGAAATAGTCCATGAACAAGTGTTCGATACAACTGCACCATCCAAGCATCCAACCACCAAGCCACCTCTGCAAGTTTATAGCCGTGTCAAAGACAAGCAAGGAAAGGCCACTACCACTCCTGCACATGTCCCTTCGCTAGCCCTGGATCCAGAAACTGAGTCTACTGAGCCTTCTTCTGGTAAGGAACTTACTCCTTCTGATCTTGATCTTCTAATTGCACTTCGAAAAGGAATTAGGGCTTGCACCCTACATCCTATTTCCAATTATGTTTCCTATGACTCCCTTTCCCCTTCTTTCCTTGTTTTTGTGTCTTCGCTCTCTTCTGTGTCTGTTCCTCAAAAATGGCAGGATGCAATTATGGATGAAAGGTGGAAAACTGCAATGGTGGAAGAAATGAGGGCTCTGAAGAAAAATGGTACATTGGATCATGTTCCACTTCTTGCAGGATCAAGGTCAGTAGGATGCAAGTGGATCTTTACAGTGAAACAGAAACCAGATGGGACTATTGATCGGTACAAGGCTAGATTGGTTGCACGGGGATTTACTCAAACATATGGGATTGACTACCAAGAAACCTTCGCTCCAGTGGCCAAAATGACTACCATCAGGGTTTTACTATCCTGTGATGTACATCACAACTGGGACTTGCAACAGTTAGATGTAAAAAATGCATTCCTTCATGGAGAACTTACTGAAGATGTCTATATGGACTACCCACCGGGTTTCACAGATGATAAAAGTCAAGGAAAAGTCTGCAAGTTGAAGCGATCTCTTTATGGTCTAAAACAATCCCCTAGAGTATGGTTTGGAAGATTTAATAAAGCTATGGTAGCATTTGGCTATGTTCAAAGCAATGCTGACTATATTTTATTTAGAAAACATTCCTCTAACACTTTTACTGCCTTACTTGTATATGTAGATGATATCATCATTGCTAGCAATAACAATGACAAAATCACGAAACTAAAGGCATTTCTAGGGAAGGAGTTTGAGATCAAAAACCTTGGCAAACTTAGGTACTTTCTTGGGATTGAAGTTGTCAGATCTGCAAAAGGCATCTATCTGTCGTAAAGAAAGTATGTTCTTGATCTTCTCTCAGAAACAGGGTTACTTGGGGCTCGACCTTGTGATACTCCTCTCGATCCCAATACCAAGCTAAGGGCAAAAGAAGGCACACCAGAAGATAAAGGAAGATATCAGAGACTTGTTGGCAGACTCATATATCTTGCCCACACACGGCCAGATATTGCATTCGTAGTTAGTTTGGTAAGCCAGTTTATGCACGACCCATACTCTACACATATGGAGGCTGTCTATCGAATATTGCACTACCTAAAGTCAGCCCCTGGAAGAGGAATCATGTTATCTCCTAATGACCCTCTGAAAATGGAAGCATATGCCATTTCAGATTCACCAAATAAACAAATCCAGGTGGAGGCTTATACTGATGCAGATTGGGCAGAAATTCCTGATCGTAAGTCTATATCTGGTTATTGCACATTCTTGGGTGGCAATCTGGTAACCTGGCGCAGCAAGAAGCAAAATGTGGTTGCCCGATCTAGTACAGAAGCAGAATACAGAACAATGGCGCATGGAATATGCGAACTACTATGGTTACAATGACTACTCAAAGATTTAAAGGTTATGTGTAACCAGTCCATGAAATTATTCTGTGATAATCAAGCAGCCATTAGCATTGCTAATAATCCAGTTCAGCATGATAGGACAAAACATGTTGAGGTAGACCGTCACTTCATCAAAGAGAAACTGGACAGTGGACAAATCGAGATTCCGTTTGTCAGATCAGAGGACCAACTAGCAGACATTTTCACCAAAGGTCTGCCATGAAAATCTTTCCATATGATATTGTCCAAGTTGGGCATGCATGATATATATGCACTAACTTGAGGGGGAGTGTTGAGAATATTACGTATTTCATTTTTTGTCTAGATTCATTGTACTACCTGTATTGTACAATTGTACTACCTGTACTACCCTCATTGTACTACCTGTATTGTACTACCTGTACTACCTCTTTCTTTCTTTGTATTCATTCTCACATTATAAATAAGAGGACCTCTGTCTATTACAGGCAAGTCATTCCATCATTCAACACTTTTTTTTTTCTTTTTTTTTGGGGGGTATGTAGGAAATGGAAACCTTAACCTGCAAAGAAAAGCTAATGATGAATAGATACAAATGACGAAGAACCATAAAGCACATCATATTGTAAACTACTTCTCTTGTCCACACCATTCACATGTTGCATCTTGCATGGCAATGTAACTAGGTTTACCATTTACAAACACATCTTATTAGTAAAATACACTTATTCAACAATAAATACACAGATTAAACAATAACAACAAAGCCTTATCCAAACTAAATGGTGTCGACTTAGTAAAATACATTTATTCAACAATTGATTCTCTCTCTCCAGGACAACAGGAGCTCAATTAAGGAGCACTACTCGTCTCACTAAAAAAATGCATTGAAATTCCTCAAGCCCTCTCAAGAAATGTATCATAAGAGCACACTATTTTTCTAGGATGCCAGCTATTATAAAATACAGCAGTCAGAAAAGTCAAACTAAGATCGACCATCCATGTCAGAAATTAAAAATGACATAGCAAAACTCAAACTTTTTCTAGACTTACGGAGCAAACAGAAGAAAATTTCTGAATAGCTTGAAATTACATGACCATGAGAACCATACGATGAGAGAAGGTAAATTGCTAAACAGATCAGGTGCAACAGCAGCAACTCATTTAACAACAAAGGCTCTTATATACAACTCAACTAAACCCCAACTGAATGGGGTCGGTTAACAAAGTTTCTTATATAAAAATGATTTGCCACACCTGTAATGACTGCCTTGCAGACTGAGAAACTTCAGGAACTGGATCAAATTGAGAAAACCACCATGGTCCCATCAAGGACTTCAAATGTGGAGCTAATACTCTCCTGTAGAAAATACTCATAGTATCACAAGCATAATAAGTTATCAACAGAAAGCATCCACAAAGACAAGACACACGGAAAAAGCTGCTACATGGAATCTAAAGGCATGGTTTCTTCCTTTTTCTTTAATTGGAAACAGAAAAAGAAATGTTTATAAAGAGAGAAGAGAGAGAACACATGAGAGGCAAAACCAAACCACCAGCAAATAGAAGAGAAGAAACAGAAACAAGAAATGAGAAGGAAAAAAAATATCCATATCCTCCAGGCCTCCCCAAAACCTTGCAATGAGACTATAAAGGAAGGGAGAAACACAGAATAAGCAACCCCGCTCATCAATCATGACCTTGCACCTTGACTGTTTCCATGTAAATAATAAAGAATAAAAAAGAGACTGTTGTAGGCTTGCACATAGTTGTCAAAGCGTCGCCTAGGTGCCCCATCAAACCTCCAACGTCTTGGTTCGCCTTGACAACTATGGACTTGCAATGCATTATTTCCCACAGGGGTTTGGTTTGTGTGTGTGTGTGTGTGTGTGTGTGGGGGGGGGGGGGCCAGGGGGGCATAATTGAACTTCTTAAAAAATGCAACAAATAAAATGGATTTCAAAGGTCAAAAGATTAACGGAAAACAAGTATATATGATCACAGACACAAAAACATAGAACAATCAAAAGACTATTTCCCTCTCCAAAAAGCCAAGGTTTTCCTATGACCCTTTAAAAGGAGTAGTACATGCTAAGATTAGGAATTGCTTGCACATGACCATGATGACAAGGCCTAAGCCTAAGTGATGCAGTACAAATATGCTCTAGAAAGAATAAGGGCTCCTCTAAATAAGGCCTAAACACAAGACAAGAAGAAGAAGACAAAAGCCAAGCCAACAACACTATTCACATGAATACTATTCACGTGAACAGTACCAACGGAATTTTTTGAAATATTTTGTTTCACTTTTTGTTATTTCTATCCAATAGAATGCTTCGAAACTTGAAAACAATGATCCTTCGGATATGAGAAACAATATTCCAGAAGATGAACTTGATCCAACGGGCGGGATCGAAACCAATCTTACCCGTAGGTCTCAAACATGTATTTTAGCATAACCATAATTATAGAATTATAGAAAAACTCATTTATCTTGAGACCTAGCCGTTGAAGGGTCTTCAAACTTGGAGCGAAAGTCCTCTAAGTTGTGCTTGATAACATACCCAAATTTGAAGGGGATCTAACTATGGATGAATAAGTTATGAATTTTCAAAAAACCCCTATCATCTGAAAACGGGACTGGTTATATCCACAGTAAAAAACTGATTGAAAAACCACAATTCCGCAGTGTTGTATTAATCAGATTAGTCCTAATATTGTCGACATTATATGAGAGAGGTAGGAAAGAGATTAGAGGACCAAAAAAGCAAAAGGAATCAGAGAAACAAGCTTTCGGTTGAGTCTCACAACCTTGGAGACTCAACTACAAAATTTCAATAGATTTTCTGGTTTCTACCAAGTCTGCGTCCCTTCTCCCATTCATCTTATTTATAATGCTGAAAAGAATTACAAAAGATAGAAATGACTGATTCTTTAAAGAGAATATCTAAAAATAAAAAGAGAAAATCTTTCCTTTATATCTATTAGGAAAGTTTCTAAACAGAAGAAACTTCTAAAACTGGAAATAGAAAAATTTCCGAACAAAAGGAAACATCTAAAAACTTACTCATAAAGTAAATCAACTTAGGAAATAAAATCTAAACTAATTTTAGGAAAGAGATAACAAAAAAGTGAAACAAAATATTTCAAAACATTCTGTTGGTACTGTTCACGTGAAGAGTACCACATGAATAGTGTTCACGTGAACAGTGTTGTTGGCTTGGCTTTTGTCTTCTTCTTCTTGTCTTGTGTTTAAGCCTTGTTTGGAGGAGCCCTTATTCTTTCTAGAGCATATTTGTACTGCATCACTAAGTTTGTCTAGAGATACTAGCACCTATAAAGGAACAAGAATATGCAAGTGGCTAGGAATTGCTTAAAGATGTCCGGATACGCATAGGAATATATTCACTGTAAATGCTTGGAACCTAAGGATATGCATAGGAATATATTCACTGTAAATGCTTGGAACCTACGGATACGCATAGGAATATATTCACTATAAATGCTTGGAACCTACATATAACATATCCAACTCAATGTGGCTAGGAGGTCTGATGTTGAACTGAGTGTTACTCTCTTTTCTTTACCTCTCCCAAATTGGAGAGCCCCCTTGTATTTCTTTTTGTTTCTTAATATATTTTCTATTCACCAAAATATATATATATATATATATATATACAAAAAATGAAAAAAAGGTCATGCAAGAGACATGAAAAGAACATTCTGGAAAACAGTTCACACAAAAAAAATGGAATTATTCTAATGCAGCACATGTGCTGGATAATCTCCTCTCCTACTCCCTCCTTCCAAACTACCATCAGAAAAATAACCTCAAATAAGACAAACCCATGCACCCACGCACTCACAGTGTGGAACAAACAAAACAGATGGATCACAGGCATATGTCAGATTTATTTCAGGATCAGAGCCACATATGAAATGAAACAAAACAATCTACCCAACTCCTCCCCACTCCCAATGCACAAACACACGCAACCCTCCCCCCCCCCACAACCCCCCCCAACCAATAAAAAAACCCACTTAAAGTGTGGACTGTGCAGTAAACAAAACCCAAGGGATCGTATGCATATCTCTGTTAATTTCAGGATTTTCAGGATGAGATCTTTCCACTGTTTATCCTACAGAGATTGTGAAGTTGAGGAAAAGCACCGGATTCAAAAAGTGTAATTCTATATACCTTTTCCACTTATACAGTGAGACGTGCATTATTATTTTATATTTTATTTGTTCATTGCCAGACATAAAATGCAATCCACAAATGTTCTCCCTCCACCAAGAAACATCTTATAGAACATAGTGAGATCCTCTTTAAATCTCTATGTCCCATGAGAGTGAGGTAAGAAATGAGGGGGACAGGCAGACAGCATTTAAGAATGAATTGTTAATAATTTTGTGCAATCAGAAATGATAAACTAATGTCAATCGATTTCAAAACAATGACCACAAAATAATTTTAGTCCTCAAAAACTGAAATTTTGACCTTGAGGATGAGAGAAAACTATCCTCTATTTCACACAGAAGATAATCTCATTTAATCTTATTAGTAAGCATATATAACAGATTAGCATTCACATGGTCCTCTAATTGAGCCAAAATTGAAGACTAGTTTTCAAGCAGATCACTAGAGACCCACACAACTATGTTGTATCAATATCCAGATATTTAACACCTTCTTGCAAATATCCAAGAGATACCAGCCCCATATATTTTTATAGATGAGTTAAGCAACCACAAAAGAATCTAATATGCATAAGATAAGTCCAAACCCAAGAGTGATGACAAGACTAGTCATGGTCTCATTAGTAGCTCGCCGAACCTCTCTATTGTAGTCCTGTAAGAGCCTCTTGTATTCAAATACCTGAGATAGAAAGGGAGTAATTGTCAATCCACCAAGAAATGGATCATAGCTAAAAGCATTAAGCACAAAGTGAACTTCCAGTTTTGTGAATTTTCTTTTAAAGAAGGATTGGCAAGGTACCAATTGAAATAGAACTATTTAAAAAAGGGCAATCCAACCATTTACTACTATGCCCCTGTGCAATTCTTACACTTTATAGTATTATAAATCCAAAAAATTACTGTTCTCAGATATCCAGATCTAAATTTCCCGTTGCCAATTTTGGTCCTATGAAAATTCTAGAGTTCCTCCATTTCAAATAATCCAGCATATTGTAGTAAGGCAAAGATTCAAAGGATTCTTCTTTTACTATCAAGACCATAGCCTTTCCTTGAATTGATTAAGTTGGCCATGCCTATGGACCATGCCCACATCTGGTTAAATCTCGCATGTCATCTTTCCATATAGCCCAATAGAAGGCAGGCAAGAAATAAATGAGACACTGATTCCCTTTCCTTCTCAAAAAGTTACATCATGGAATCTGCCATTCCGTTAATCATTTTGCATTTTTTTTATCGGCAACAAATAAAATTGCTTTCATATAGCAAAAAGAAGTAGCCATACAAAACTATAATGTGCCCCACAAGAACACAATTATAAAGGACAGAATGAGCAAATTTGATGGCTACTAACTTTCTCAAACACTTTCTAAGCACTTGCTCGATCAACAAAAAGGTAGCTATCATCCATACAATGCCTTGTTTTCTTGCGTTGTTTATCTTAGGAAACTCTTTGACGCCGTAATATGTCTACAAACAAATGGACACTTCATATTTAAGAAACATTTGATAGATAGCGGGTGCAAGTAAGGCAGGCTTGGTGAAGCATGGACTGGGAGTAGGTCTCGAGTTAAAGCCTACTCTCTTGCACCTGTTCCCCACCACAGTAGTATAACATATAGTAGGATCAAAT
Source organism: Protea cynaroides (assembly GCA_028583415.1). NCBI lineage: Eukaryota > Viridiplantae > Streptophyta > Magnoliopsida > Proteales > Proteaceae > Protea > Protea cynaroides. The sequence goes on along the minus strand of CM053266.1, from coordinate 45,620,155 downwards.
GGAAAAAATAAAATATAAAAGAGAAGGAGGCAGGCTGAGCCCGGGTGGTCCCAAACACTCAACGCAACCTCAGCACAGACCAAGATCAGGCTGGCATGTGTAATTTGTAAAACCTAGCCCAACCCATCTGGGCTCGGCTCACCCAAACATCTAGCCCAAACTGCATAAAGGCTGGCATGTAAACACTAGCCGGTCGGCCCGGTCCATCCAGGCACAACTCAGCCGAAGCCTGCCCCGGCCCAAACATCTAGACCAAACTGCAATTGCATAATAGCTACAAAAGTGAGTAAAACATGAGTGGGGATTTGAACACAGGTCCAACCTAATAATTAACAAGAACCATCACAAGATGCCCACTAATTTGTGTACAAGTTTGCATAGAAGCCTTCCCTAAACAGTCCACAATTTAAAGTTAAACCACAAAGATGGCTGATCTTCTTGACTCAAGGCTATATAAATCTTGTTGACTCAAGGCTATATAGAGCACTCATTAGATGCTCTATAAGCAATAACTCAACTATATGACCCACTATCTAACCGATATTCCCATGTGCATTATAAACCTTCAAATCATGATCAATACAATAGATCGCTGATATAGGAATTTGACCATTGTATAGACAAAAACCACATGAATCGACCATCTATCCAGTTTCAAGGTCAAAATGAACCATTTGGCCCACCACGTGTTGATATTTTCCCTAAATTTTCAGATATTGACCAAGCTTGACCCATTAATAGCGACAAATGGTACCACGAGAAAAGGGTTACATTAACGATATATGGCCACAAAGTTTGAAATCCAACTAGCATGCCACATGGCTAATTTTTAGTGCCAATTAGAAAAGGCTTCCTAAATGGACCTCGTAGGATGATATCATATAGTAAATGAGGCTGAGGTTGAGGCTCGGGCTGGGCCGGCCTAGGCTAGGCCAGTTTGGGGCCTCAACTAATGCAGTCCGTAGGTCCATGATGGGGATGTTTGCGCTCGTAGCCAGGAATGAGAAGGTTTAGTCCCACATTGGTCAGGTAAATGGAAATTTTGCACTCCATGGCCAGAAATTTTTTTTTTTTTTTTTTTTTTTTTTTTTTTTTGGGGGGGGGGAGATTTTGGTCAAGTACTGTGCAAACCCTTGGCTTATGATCCTGGGTAGGGCCTCTTCACCTTAAAGCTCATGCTATCAAATGGTATAATAGCAGGTAGTCTGTGCACCAGCCATGTGGGGCCCATGGCCCAAAAATAAGGGGGGTTGATGCAACACGTAGTCCTGTGATAGAGGGTTTGCAGTTTGCACACCATGGCCAGGAAGATGGGGTTTACTACCACATCAATCAGGTACTGTGTGGATGCTTGACTTAGTCCCTGGGTAAGGCCTCTCCACCCTTAAGCTCAGGCTTGGGGTTGGACGGTGTCATTAACCCTAATGCAACCCTACTCTCCACCTCAAGCCTGAACTTTCTAGCCATAATCCCAGCCTATGGGTTGAAAGTCCAAGCCAAAGTCATGTTTTTTAGAGTAGGCTTCAATCGCATTCAAGCTTCCCAGTAGTTTGAAAGATATTACGATGATAAAAGGAGTTACAAGCAAAGGCAAAGTGAAAAGGAATAAAAAAGAAACAAAAGCCAAAGACAAGCCCCAACCAACAACAAAGAAACCCAACATCCACCCAAAACCCTTTTAACTACTCTAAAGCCTCCATTAACTTCAAAAACCTGATTCACAATGAACCCATTGGACAATGTGAAAGGGACAAAAAAAAAAGGAGGGGGGGAACCAAGCTGCCTTGCCTCAAAATCAACACAAATTTCATACTTTTCTTCCAAAACGAAACCCATTTACTATTCACCCAAATGGCATGCCGCCCTACATAAGCAACACCATATTTACATATAGTAAAATAAATATAATGGGACTGGAAAAAGTCATTCATTACTAAACCTCCATAGTTATATAACGAACAAAGCCATTAATTTTACTCACAAGTCTCACACCAAAACCCCTTTTTCAGGTTTGCATAAAAACTTTCATTTCATAGGCTGAATTTATCTTTCTAAGCTTTAATTGGGATATATGTAATTTTTTTTATTGGGAAATTTAAATGGGTTTAATTAGTATTTTCTTTAATTTTTTATTTATTTTAAAGGAGGCGTGGATTAGTTTGAGTTTAGTTAGAAGTCCTTATTTTGTTTTTATTTATTTATTGGAATTACCTTGTGGGCCCCATCCCCCTTTTAGACATGGACTCTAATCCTTGTAGTTGGTAGTTGAGTCTAGATAGGACTCTTATTTAGTATCTTAGTTCTAATTGTTTAAGAGTTACAGCCCAATTAGAATTAGGTATGTAGGCCTATTTATAGGCAAACCTTCTTATTGAATTATTATGCAATGATTAAAGAAAAAGAAAAAGAAGAATTCTCTCGGGTCTGCCTCTCTCTTGGCGGTAAGCCCCCACTACCTCCCTATCTATTGGTTTCTCTCCCCTCCCCCTCTGATTATCCTCTCTTTTCTCTATTCTCTCTAACGACCTCTTCCCTTCCCCTTCCTATACCAGCAGATTCATCCCTTCCCCTTCTATATCTCTATTTTCTATGTTTCTCGGTTACCATTATCCCATCACTCTCTTTTGGTTCTCATCCCTTTCCCCTTTTGGTGGTTTCATCGATTCCCTTTTCCCTCTATAACTTGCTATCAGCTATCCCAATTAACCCTACCCATCCCTTTATTATCCCTTTTCTTTGGTTAGCATTATTACCATCCATTTTTCATCCCTTTAGGTGAAACCTGTCCACATTAGGGGGTGAATAAATAATATATTAACAGCACCCCGAACAAGAGAGAACAAACCTAGGTATCCAAAGGATAGAGCCAGGCTCCTTACAGACTAGGCAATAGGCCCGAAACAGAAACTAAAAGGAAAAAACACAAACCACTTCAAACAATGGCCAGGTTCCAAGAAAGCAAAATGAACCTATTTCTATTCGTTTCTGATGAGGGAGAAGATGAAGGCATCATGATTCCATACACATCAGATACGATAGCATCCCAAATCTAGGTGTATGATCTAGATTTAGCCATCCACTTTCTAAGGTTCCTCTCAAACCAGCTATAGTACAATGTCACAGCAAGGCAAGCTTGACAAGAGTAGGGTTTTTCCTTCAAATTTCTTGATTATACACTTTCCATTCTTGATAAAAGGCCGTATTCTTCTGGTGATAGGCCAACATTTTTCGAGAATCTTTTCCCAAACTCTAGAGGATAAAGAGCATTCGCAGAATAGATGTTGGACATCTTCTTCCGAAGCCCAACAAAGATCACAACTAGAACTTTAAATGACACCCCAATCACAGAGGAGAGATTCTGTTGGGAGGGATTGAGTTAAGGCTCTCCAAAGGGGGAAACTATGATGAGAAGAGTGCCCATGGAACCACACTACATCATGCCAGACAATCTTAGGTCTTCGAGATCTGACAATCTCCCAAGCCAAGAACATCCCGTTCAAAGAGATCGTCCATCTAATCATATCACCACTCTCAATGGCTCTTTGGGTGATAAAATCCAAAGCATCCCAAGCCTCACAAGCCAAGTCACAGAAGCTCTACCTATACACCATGCCCCATCTGAGTGATGGAAGAAGCAGTAGCACGTCTGTTCCACCCATACTTAAGCCGAATCCTTTTTCAATAGGTCAACACCAAAATACCATGAGGTTGCCAATTGTGCAACCATAGAAAAGTCGAGGCTCCATCATCGATAATAGATTTAATGTACAACAAGGCTAGATGCCTACGATGAAGGATATTCCTCCACACCCAAGAAAAATCATGACCTGCAATAGCCGTCCAAATAGATTCTTTCCTTAGATACCTACTATAAATCCAATCCACCCATATGAATCCTTTTTCTCCGTCGCCCGCCATATCAATTTGATAATGCAAGCCGTATTAACCTCTAACTCTCCGAAGGTCCAAACCCCCTTCCTCTTTGGGCAAACAAACCTTAGGCCAACCAATAAAATGGAAAAATTTGTTGTTATCCGCTCCTTTCCACAAAACGGCACTCATAAGGCCTTCAATCTTCTGAATAATTGAGCTAGGAAGACCAAATATCCATGTCCAATACAAGTAAGAGCTTTGCATGACCGTCCTAACAAGTTCCAATCTTCCTGTATAGGATAGGAACCTTGCATTTCCATAACTAAAGCATTTTCCGTAATTTGTCAAGGATTGGGGTGCAATGATGCACTGACAATCTCGACGAGATCAATGGAAAGACCAAGATAGGTGACTGGCAAACTACACATTTGAAGTTCTCACAAAGCGGGTTATCAACCCCAGTGAGAAAGATGAAACTTTTGCTTGCTGATAGATAATCCCGACATAAAGTAAAAAGAAAGAAGCACATCCAATATGGCTGAAATCGTCTTCAATTTATCTTTCAAAAATATCATGATATCATCTGCAAAGGCCAAATGACTCAACTTGATATCCGTACAAGTCAATTTTCTTTTGATGGGAACTAATCTAAAGAGAGCTGGATAGATCTTCCATGACAAGAGTGAACATGAGAGGAGAAATAGGACATCCCTATTTGATACCCCGCCTTGCATTGAAGAAACCCACCGAGCAACCATTAACAGCACAAAAAATTTGGCCGAAAAGTCACATTGCAAAATCCATTGGAAGAAACAAGCAAAAAAATTCATACTGGCAAGGGTTTTCATAAGATAATCCCATCTACACTATCATAAGTTTTGTGGAGGTCAATCTTTAATAGAGCTGTTGGAGGAAAATTTCTTCTATTAAAACCCTGAACAAGGTCATTACATATGATGTTATCCACAATATTTCACCCTTGAATGAAAGCCAATTGGTTTGCCCTTAACCAGATCATCAACAACTTCTTTCAATCTATGAGCAAGAATCTTAGCAATAGTCTTATAGATAGTATTGCACAGAGCTATTGTCACATCTCAATTCCGGCTGAACCAGAGGTGTAAGTGAACCGTCTCCAAACCACGACTCACAGCAAGATCTCAATAGACCGTGTCAACAAACCATTCCAAGAAAACTAACAAAAATCAGAAATATATAGATAGCAGTGGATTTAAATAAATAAATGAATTAAGTTTTCTATTTGTAATTAAATAATTATCCAATTATGCCATCATCCACAATCATAAATAATAATTTATTATATTGTCTATACCTAAACTGAAAGAATAAATAAGTAATCCCCAAAGGAACACACAGAAAAAGCACTCGCATGAGGCATCATGCTCGTCCTCTACGGCTGTGTGTCAATAGCAGCTACTGTCCCATACGCTGGGGCAGCCATAAAGTCTTCAACGGTGTACCCTGCATCAACATCTGAAAATAGTGTATATACACAGGGTGAGCTCACAACTTAGCTCAGTAAAGCACAAAACCAATGCAACATACAAAAATGCATGAGATAACAATACAATTGGGTCAGGTATAACTTGCAAAATGCTATGGTAAGGTTTGGCGGCCACCGCACCTCTATGCACGAGAATGTGAGCACACCCAACAGTCAGGTTCCGATCCACACTACTGCTGTTGCCCCACATCACTCACTCCGGTATAGAGATAGAGCTAGAGTCTGGCGAGCAGGCAGAGCCACCATCCCACATCCTCCCCCTGATACCCTACACCGCACCAACACCTAAACCCTTGTTCGCAAGGGCTTGCAAGCGGGTTCCGTTTCTAACTAGTTCTATACGTCATCACAGTATCTATGGCCCTACCCCAGCACAGCTCCCTACAACATAGAGTTAGGGCTCGAGTCTGGTGGGCAAGGGGAGCCACAATCCCACGTCCTCCCCCTGATACCCTATTCGTACCAAGCTCGCTAAGGTAGACGACGATACGAAAAGATGTTAGTGTGAGGATATACCCAGGGCTACACTCCCCTTCACATTCCACACACTAACGAAAACATTCACATGCCTAAACAATCACATTCCTAGCATATGAGTATGCATGAACAGATAATGAATTTAAATAACAGATGACATGTGAAATGCACAGACAGCAAACAATAATCACAGATACAATTATGATCACAATGGTTTACTGCCCATTATTAATTAATTAAGGTTTGTGGTTTTGACCCTTACCTGATGCGTGATTGCAAGTCTGCTCTGCGTCACAGAGTCCACTGACGCCGTCTACAAGTCCTACATGATCACATTTATAGATTAGAATTAAGTTGTTAGGGTTACAGTTGGTCAGAACCAAGTCTGGCCAACAACCAGGCTTCGAAAAGCATACCGGTCGTAGTACCATAGTGAAGCCGGTATGTGCCTGCAGTATATACCGCAGGACCATACCGCAGACCCTTTGTCAAGCAGGTATGTGTCTGCGGTATATACCGTAGGACTTGAGTCCAGCCGGTATGCCCTGCGGTATAGCATACCACAGGACCTCTTTGTCCAGCCGGTATGGATTCTCGGACCTCCTTCTTCCATTGGTCCTCGGCTTTGTTTCGGGGTCCCTCCTACACCATTCTAAGGTTCAGGTACATATTAAATTTAGATTACTTATCGTTTAACATCGTGGAACGACGTTTCCATCTTTCTCAGAAAGGATCTCGATGAAACTAGGGTTTTACAGTTCTAGGGTTTTGGATCAATACGCCGTTTCACGGCTTTGATCCGTACATGGAATAAAATCTCGACGAGATCTCGCCAATCTCGCCATTAGCCGAGACGAAAACAGGATCAATAACCCTTTTCGTCTCGGGAGATGCATAATCTCGCCGAGATCTCAATAAATCTCGAAATTTCTCGCCATTTCTCGCCAATTTCTCGGCAAGAAATTGCTTTTTGTTTTTTTTTTCCCTTTATAAAAGAGAGAAGTCACTGTTTTCGGTCGAGTTCCTCTTCTTTGTTAGTTTTTTGAAGATTTTCTCATTTCTTCCTCATTCTTCTTCGTTTGGACTTTTAACTAGCAACAAGTGGTGCTTCAGACTGCGGGGATTGCTGTGGGAGCTTCATATCAATTGTTGAAGGTAAGTTTCTTGCCGAAAAATAAGATTTTTACATGAGACTATGAGGGAGAAAAAAAAATTTCTAAAATGTGATTTTGTTTCTCTTTCCCCTAATGCATTATGTTATTCTCTCATTTGCCATATTTGATTGAATATAATAGCCAATATTAGCCTAAATTTACAACAGATTTCAGCGTTGACTGTCAAAACATGGGTGTAAACCCAAACAACCACAAAGAGTCATTATTTTTACAATTTTATGCTCTAAATGTGTTTATGTATGTAAAAATGAGGTTCCCCTGAAGTTGGAGACCTAAAAAATGTATTTTGGCCACCGAGACAGGGACAAAATGCAGTGTCTCGGCGAGATATCGGTTTCGGAGGAGGCCGAGACTCCTCCGAAACCCGAGATTTTAAACCTTGGATCCGTAACCCAAGCATTATTACAGAGGTAGAGCACTTACCGGTGTTTGTCAAGTGACGGTGCTCTCCTTCACAGAGAAATCCTTCTCGAACAGCCTTCTTCCTCCTTACTCCTTCCCAGATCTCTTCCAGACGACTCTAGGGGTTTGAGAGTGTTTGGAAAGGATCCAAAGAAAAGGAATGATGCATATATATATATATATATATATATATATAGTGGGAGACCATTCTAGAAAGGTCTCCTATATCTAAAAGGTAAACTAAACTCAGATTCGAAGTATGGGACCCGCTGGAGTCTGTCTCCACTCGCGAATACACCGGTTGCACATACCCAAAGAGACCGGTACCAAGACCGGTATGTGAAAATTTGATTTTTAGGAATCGTTTCTCATACCTAGATGTTGTGGTTCGTTACTCGGCCTCGTCTTTCGGTCCGGTTATGATTGGGAGACCTGTCGCGACGTAAACCATAAGTTAAACTGGATTTTCGGAGTACGGTTCTTACAGCTATAGGTCTGAATTCAGAAATGGAGCAATGCCCCCTTCTTCTTGGGAATAAGACATAACAAGGTTTGATTCACTTCTCCCAGCTGACCATGATTGCGGAAGTAACTACTCACAGCTAAGATAAGGCCCGCTTTGATAACTTCCCAAGCTACAATAAAAAAATCCATGCTAAATCCATCAGGCCCAGGAGCCTTCTGGGATTTCATGGATTTCATTGCTTTAAGAATCTCATCCTCAGCAGGCAAGGATGCCAAACAATCCTTTTGACTTTGACATAAGGCTTTATCAAAAAGACCCATAAACAGGCTCTCAAGGGGAGGAAAAGAGGATTATATCTTTTTCAACAGCCCAAAGGTAAAATTTAACCTTGGTAGATGCTTTTCTTTTCCAAATTTTCTAGAAAAACAGAGATTTCTCCAATTATCCACCCTTTGTAACATCAACACCATCGATTTTTGGGAGCTGACCATTGGTAGATAATTACCGGCTCCTCCAATGAGATTTACAGGAGTTGATCACAGTATTTTGCAGCACCAGGAGCATATTCACCAATGAATCCAACTTCCAATCGTTCACATTACATTTCAAAGCAGGGGCCTACACTACCTGGGTCCTGCACAGGGAGCAGCACTGATGAACAGTGACCTCCTTATGACCTCATGGAATTATGGAATATCTGCTGCAATCCAGTATAAATCTGAAAATTGCACCTGGAGACTTACCACTCCTGCCCAAGAGTTGGACCAAAATTTCACGACATACCCATTCCCACATGGAGCTTGATTCCCCACTTGAAATCTTGAAGAGAATACAGGATGCCCCTCCACAGACTAAAAATGTAGGTCAAGGACAGTGGAAGTGATACCCAGCAACTCATTTCACCATATTCGGCAGAGATCACACCACTCCAAAAATCTATCCTGTTTACAACCAGACTTCCATAACCACTTAGAAAAAAAGAAGGCCTCGATTGTAGCTTCAAGAATCAGATATTCACACCTCCACACATACCTTTAGCAATGTGATCTCATCCCAACTACACAAATTTTATCTCCTAGCCCATCAATTCAACCCATTAAAAAAAAAATTCCCACCCAAGCTACTCCAGCTGATCTGCCAAAGAAACTGGGACGGAGGATAGAGATAATTAATAAGTTGGTTGAATCAAAATGGCAGATCAGATTAGTAAGCCCTTGCCTTCAACAAATCCCCCTGTCCTGATACACCTAGAAATAGGTTCATTGTCAATGGTTGGGACCTCACAATCTGTCATCATATTAAATATGGATAGGAGATCCTGTGTAGATTAAGTCTCAGTTTTGTTTTGCTGGGGTCATCCCTTCTAGGACGGATTTCCTGGGAAACAAAGTCATAGGCACATAGGTTCAGAGCCAGACTGAAGTTTTACCATAACATTCCTCTAATTTGGAGCCGTGAATCTGCCTGTCCAATGGATTTCTTGAGTGTCCAGATCTATGTCGAAAAGATCTAATTTGAACAAGTTTCAACAAATCCAAAAGGCAAATTTGTTGGAATTGGTAAAGTAAAAGCTTTTTGACCAAAATGTATCGCGCACGAACAAGAGGGATCCACCGAAGAAGACCCTTACCCTTCCCTTTCTTCGGAGGAAAAGGAGGATCTCCTCCTCCTGATTCAATGTCATTGCTTAGTTCAGATCTAAGTGGTTGCCCCCGTTGTAATTATTCTCCTTTCTGTTAATATATTCTTTTATTCACCCCAAAAAGAAAAGGCAGATCAGATTAGTGACCTTAACAAACTAAGAAAGATAATCTTTCTTTGAAGATACTAGTTTCTTACTAAATCTTATGATAACGAGTCCCAAATGGTAGTAGATATGTACAAGCCAAAAGCAAGCCAAGATAAGTAGCTGGAAGGTTACTCATTGTACATCCCAACCAACATTAGCTGGACACTCAGATTATGAGCCACACCCATTTCTGACACTTTGTGTAAACCAATGAGAATACAAGAAATGGATCTTTTCCACATCCAAGTGGGATGTATTGCTGTGTCCGGGAAACATAGATCCCAACCAGTGGCAACTTCACCTCATGCAAAGTGCAAACAAGTAACTCTATTTTAGATTAATATTCAAACCAAAGCACAGGCCAAAGCAATTCCAGAACAATATTTAACTGTCTCATTTTTAAATGAGAAGCGGTACGATCTGCAAATTGCAGATGAGAAACACCGAAGGAGTGATGACTGAGTGAAGAATCACAAAACCACTGACCCAAAGTTTTAGCATGAACAGTAGCCTACTTAAACATTTCCATAATCACAGAACAAGAAGGGGGATAAAGGGATCCCCTTGTTTGATCCTCCTATAGCTTCTGAAAGAACCGTCTAGAACCCTATTTACCAGAACAAGAACAGACAAAGTCCGCATTTAAGGCCAAAACCCAATCTTCTTCGGATATAATCAAGGAAAAACCAACTAACAGGGCCGTAAATATTTCCCCCATCACCCCTTTCCTCGCAAGCACCTTAGCCACGTCATCCATAAACACTACCATGCAAACAAATTGGCCAAAAATTTTCGAGTTTCTCAGCCCTGGATTTCTAGGAGTTAGAAAGAGGAAGGTTGCATTACACCAGAAAGCAGCCTCTCTACATCTTCAAAACATCACCTCCAAATATTTCCAAGCAACTTATATTATAAAAAAAAAATAGTAAAAACATAGGAGCCAAGAGCTTTTGCATTACTATCCATTACAGAGCTGACATAATTTATTCCACGAAGACAGGAGTGTCCAACCAATCAGCAGATACACCTGATACTATTAAAATCAATCCCATTAACATGTTTTGGAAATGCACATAATCCTCAAAGAGATCCTTGTAGAACAACAGAAGTTCTTGATGTGCCCCTCAAAACATTAGTATTGCCACTATTAATTTTAAGCTAGGGGTAGAAGTCATTAATTCTTTATTAGCTTAACTGATGACATTTTGTGAAGAGAAAAGAAATAAAATTCCTAGAAAGAGAAAGGCAAAGAAAGGCTCTCAAGGCCTGAGGGAGTCTTAAAAGAAAGCAAACAAAATTCCACAAAAGACAGTCAACAAGTGACCACCTAGCCTCATTACCAACATCAAGCACCCAAAACACCCATAAGACACAGAACACCAGCAGAGCCATACAACCCTAGCCAACTCACCAGCTTATAATTGACACTGTTTAGATATCCCTGCAAAATTTTTAGTACATTTTCAAAATTACCAGGGACATTCAACGGGTATAACAGTGATTGCAATTATACAAATGTAAAGCAATGAAAAGCAGCAACTGCAACTTCCTTTTTTTGGCAAGAAGTCTTCAATAGAAGCAAGAAGCCAAGCACTTTTGTTATATCAGAAAAACTAATTAAATAAAGTCAAGCAATTTACATGAATTTATGTTCTCTATCAGTCTCAAATTTACAAAAGAATCAAAAGAGAGAGAGAGAGAGAGAGAGAGAGGGAGGAAGTATACCCATTGTGGAATAATCAGTACAACATCCTCTGCAGTTTTTTGCTTAAAAAGTTCACATAGAGAAGTCAAAGCTTTAAGCTGTAAAAGAAATAAACAACCGGGTTTTTATTTTATTAAAAAATAAATAAAACAATGATAAATAATGCAACATCAAAATGATGCTCTGGAAACTAGATCTTACAACACTTTTGCTTATTCTAATCAAAATTTTAACTTGCAAAGATTAGTTAAGCCATGGTACAATGCAGCAAATTAGTTATATAACAAATTTAATGGAGGGTTAAAGTCAACTAGTCAGTTAGAAGAAAAATGGATCACTGGGTTTAATTTCACAGCTTCACAATGAATTAGATCATGCATATTAACCTCATGATTGCTTCTAATAGAACAATGGGTTTTGGTTCTCCTTTGTCTTGAGGAATATTGAAGAAGCCCATAGGTGGATCGGGAGAGAAGCAGCTGACTGAGCTCTGATGCTCCATTCCCTTATCTACAGTGTCGAACGAAATCCCTTGAAACAAAGGAGAACCAAAACCCAATACGCTGCTATATTTATCACAATACCTCAGCTTGATGAAGTTTAGGGGTATTCTTGTCCTTCAATAATGAATGATTAAATCTTTAAAATTTAAGAATATCAGAGAGAGCATTCATGGAAGAATAAAATACCTATTAATTTTAACAATTCAAAGGGTAAATAAGTCATTTCACTATGAACAATCAAACACATGTGAAACCTAATAATGTCATATGTAAAATAACATAAAGGTATATTATAATTAGGGGAAAAAATTTGATCGGCAGACCAGGTATCTGACCCCATGGTATGCCGACAAGGCGACAACCACCCTCAAAAGTGAACAAAATCCGGCCCCCTATTTACGAAGTTGATAATACCATCTCTCCAGTAATCTCTTCCTTGATTTCTCTGCTCTCAGAGCATTGAACCACTTCCTTATAATTATAGTATTATACAATGTCTTCTTAATCTTAATAAGACATAGATGGTATTCCCGGAGTACCTTTCCTTTGTGGGAGGAGGGATGCCAGATTGTATTCTTCCATTTAGTTGTGATTGCCCTAGGCCTCTCTGTTGTTATTGTACTATATGCTTGTGTAACCGTTTCTTAGATTAATAAGAGTTGCGACTCATCCTCCACCTCAGGAGAAAAGAAAAAGTCGTCTTAAATCAATAAAAGTTATACTACATAATTCCATCATTTCATAAAGGATGACCAGAACCAAAATTACACGTGTTGCTTTTAGTAGTAGAAGAATACAACTTTTAACACTTACTGTTGGCATTTTGGAAGAGAGATTTTTGCTCAGTTTAGTGATTCATTTTTTAAGTTCCTTCCTATATGGAAACTGTAGAAGCCTAGGCTGCTCGTAGCTAGCATTCACTATATCTATCTACTGTTCTGCTATGACATGTCCTTCCCCCCCCAAAAAAAAAAAAAAAAAAAAAAAACCACCACCCCCCACCATTGTAGATTTAAAGTGTCCCAACATCTCAACTTGGACCCTTGTTAGGATACAGCTAAACACTTGATTGGAAACTGTTGACTGTTGTGCATTACTTGGGTATAAGCTATCTCAACATGGTCCTTCTTGAATGTTTCCTTTCTATCATAATATTTTGTTGATTGTTTCCTCTGACTTGCGTTACTAGAATGCATAGCAATACAAAAATACATATAAATGAATGCACTGCCCCTTAGTTTGACTTACTTTCTCACCCATATACAGAACTTTATTTAATGTTCAAAGTTGTTTCATAGATCCAAAAGAAAGTACTTGGTTTCTCCCAATAACTAAAAATTGTATCATGCCTCAACCTAACTGGAGTTTGTGGTTGGAGACAGGTAATATAATGCAAGGTACCATTCCATAATCATCAAGAACTCCCAAATTGTGGGTGCCTTTCACTTTAGAAGAGGAACTTTGGTGTTGGAGATATATCAAGCAAAAGTAACTTAAAGCCATATCTTCTTTTCTGGGTTTTTGGAGTAGCTGTGTGCAATGCTGTGTCTCTTTGCAGTCTGCATTCTGTGGAAATTCTGGACATTTTGTTTTCAGAGACTTCCTCTTTAATAGCTGATTGAGATTACTAGTTGATATTTGTGGGGCCATTACTTTTGTTACTCACATTCCACACCAATGGCACTGGTGGCACTTCATAAGGTACTAGGTAGCATGGTTTTAAAACTCATCAAGAAGGGTCGAGATCTCGACCCTTCTCGGTAGTCTCGAATGGGTCGAGACGAGAAGCAGGCTCGAAAATGGGTCTCGACCAGTCTCGACAAGTTCTCGACTGAATCTCGACCAGTTTCGAACTGGTCTCGAAAATCTCGACCCAACTCGAACCAATTCGACCCTGTTTCGACCAGTTTCGAGTTAGTTTCGAATAAAAAGGTCATTCTCGATCAAGATTTCGACCGAAAGCCTTGTTTTCAACTTCAACTCTCTTTGTAACCCTCCTTTCTCCACTCCTCCTTCTCCAACCTTGCATCTAAGGTTCGAAAACCTCTGTTCTTTGCAAATCTCTCCATCAAAGTGCTGTTGGAAATGGAGCCTCATTTTGACCTGTTCTTAGCAAATCTAAGGTTTGAAGTATGGTTTTTTTCCCTAAAACTTATTTTTTTTAATGAATATGTTCAATGCATGTTGGTTCATCACGAACTTTATATATGTGAGAGCCATTAAGCCGATCTACAACCTCATCCTTTCGAAATTATTTTCTTGCATATATATATTTTTTATTTTGATTTTCTGTTAAAAAAAGGTATTTTCCAACAACTAAAAATTAAAAAAAATATGATAAATATTAATTAGATAGTGTTGAAAATATGATATGATGAACACCGTTGGCCGATCTACGCGGCCATGGTTTCAAATTTTTTTTCTATATATATATATATATATATATATATATATATATATATATATATATATATATATATATATATATATATATTTTTTTTTTTTTTTTTTTTTTTAAAAATACATTTCTTAAATATTAATCGGTTTACTTTTAAAATAATATATGTTGAACACCGTTGGCCGATCTACGCGGTCAAGGTTTTAATTTTTTTTTTCTGTACATATTTTTATTTTTATGAATTTTTTATTAATAAATCTTATTTTTCAATAATAAAAAAATTAATAAAAAATATTAATAATTATTTGTTGGTGTTCAAAATAATATATGTTGAACACCATTGGCCAATCTATGGTTCCATGTTGTCGGATTATATTTTTGGAAAAATAAATTATTTTTATTTAATATCCGAAATTACTAATAATATCTAAATAATTATGGAAATTAGGAAAAATATTCTGTTTTCTTATAAAATAATTTTAAAATTTTGAAAAGTAATTTCAATGTGTTTTGAGTTATATTCACATATTTGATGCTTTTATGTTCTTCAATTTTAAGTTTTATTATTGTAAATCTATTGATTTAAATTTCTCTATTTATCATCTTATGTAACAGTGTCTCGTTCTAAATATTATGGTTGCTTCGGGTTCTCGTGAGGGAGGTAGTGACGCTGGTCGTACTGAGATGGCTTGGCAGTATTGTACCACCATTAACGGTGATAGAAAGAAGATCCAATGCAAATTTTGTCAGAAGAAGCTTATGTCTGGTGGGATTACCAGACTTAAGCAACACTTGAGTGGGACTTCTACAGACGTAGAAAAGTGTGCTATAGTTCTTGTGGAGATTACTAGGGCCATAGCTGCACAGATGAATGGAGGCCAGCAGAGAAGGGCAGAGAGAAAAAAATAAACAACAATTTGAGGAAGCAATTCGAGGCACAGTGCGTGGTTTGGATGATGATAGTTCAGATGATGATGATATAGATACCAGGGGTTTGACTGAGCAAGATGCCAGAGTTCTGAGACGGGCAACAATGGCTGGTAAAGTCAGCCAAGAGATAGACATGGAAAGGTTGAGGCAAAGAGCCTTAGGGGCAGGTGGTAGTGGATCATTTCAGCAGCCTAAAGAACCACAAACACGGAATAAGGGGGGTTGGCTTCATTGTTTAGAAGATCAAAAAATACTAGAGCACAACCCCAGGCACCACCACCTACTGCTAGGGATGAGGATTATGTTGAGATTCTACAGCAGGATCCAGCAATTTTTAGAAAGGCTAGTGCCAAACAGAAGAGATTGAAGAGTATGTGGAGCTGGAAGGGTACAAAAGAATTTATTGGGGATGCCTATGCTAGGTGGTCCATTTATAATAGTATCCCAGCAAATGTCAGTGGAGGCCCATACTATCAACTTTTCTTTGATGCAGTTGCTCAAGCTGGTCCTGGTGTTAAAGCCCCTACTCCATATGAAGTGATGAATGTCTATCTCCCAAGAATTAAAAAAGAGCTAGAAGTATGGATAAGAGGGTTAAGGAATAACTGGGGTACATATAGGGTCACTATTATGTGTGATGGTTGGACTAGTCCCACTAGAAAATCCATCATCAACTTCATGGTCTACAGTGATGGGAAGACATCATTCTTGAAGTCTGTGGATGCATCTGCATTCACAAAAGATGTTAACTACATCTATGGATTGCTACAGACAGTGGTGAAAGAAGCTGGTGCTACAAATGTGGTGCAAATTGTGACAGACAATGGCAGCAACTACAAGAAGGTAGGAGAGATGATGATGGCTAACTATAACATTTTCTGGACTCCATGTGCTGCCCATTGCATTGACTTGATGTTGAAGGACATGGGCAAGATCCAAAAAATAAAGCAAGTGGTTGAACAAGCACGTCAGGTGACAACATTTGTATACAACCATGACTATTCTTTGAACTTGCTGAGGAAGAGATGTAGAGGGGACTTGATAAGATCCGGCATTACCAGATTTGCTACCAACTACATAGCAATAAAGAGCTTTCAGGCAAAGATGGTAGGCCTCAGATCGATGTTTGCATCTGAGGACTGGTTTGGGTGGAGGGAGTCCAGCTCTCCTGCTAAGGTTCAAGCACAGACTACTATAGCTTCAAAGGAATTTTGGAGAACACTGAAGGATGTAGTCAAAATTCTGGAGCCAGTGGTGAAGGTGCTGAGATTAGTAGATACAACATTCCAGCCCACCATGCTACATTTATATACTGCCATGGATATGTTGAAGAACCGTATAAAAGCTGTGAATCCACGTGGAAACAAACATTTTGTGAAGATTATCAAAGATCGATGGGAGAGTCAGCTGATGAACCCATTGCATAAGGCTGATGAGCATATTTAATAATGTCTTTATTTAGTTCCACTTAATAGTTAGTACTATATTTTAATCTGGCGACTCATATTTTGCAGCATACTATTTGAACCCCAAGTATCAATATTCACATATGCATGGCCTCAATTCTGACCTTCTCGGTGCGGTAAAAGATGTTGTGGCAAAATTGGTGCCAGATTATACTGTACAAGCACTGGTCAATCTGGAGGTGAGTTGTATGGTTTAAGTGCTGAATTATTTGAATATTCATATATTACAATGGCTAGTTGATGCAGTATTATTCAGCCCATGCGAATGGAAATCAAGATCACATCAAGATCAAGTCACAAGATCTCGCAAGATCTCACAAGATCCTACACAATCTCGCAAGATCTCATAAGATCTCACACAGTCTCGCAAGATCTCGTCAAATCAGATCTCACAAGATAAAATCAGATCTTGCAAAATCAAATAAAGCATTTGATTGGAAAGATCAATTTTAAAAGGATGTTATGTTGCTGAAGCAATCAAGGAAAGATATGATGCTGTTTAGTTTTTATAGTAGGAAGTTATCTCCAATATATTTCAATTCCTTTAGTAGTTACTTTCCTAATTAGTTTCCTTCCAAGTTAGTTAATTTCTTTGTCAATTCCTTTCCATGTTAAGAGCCAATTTGAGCTCTATTTAAAGTGATGTAAGGCTTAGGCCAAAGGATAAATCTGAAGGAATGAAAGAAATTTGGTTTATGCCATGTCTGTGAGAGACAGATGAGTGAGAGACTCACGAGGTGAGAGACCTTTGGTGGTGAGAAACTGCCCAGGCCTTAGGTGAGATGTCTTAGGTCATATCCCCCTACCTTTCTTCCATCCCTTCTTCCCTCCACCTATTGATTCTTTTCCTTTTCTTGTTATATCAAAAAAAAACACACATACACAAAAAGAGAGAAAGTACTGTCCATTATTTACTTTTCATCGATCCTATTGTGAGGCTAGTTCCTAATTTGTTGAGTTGGGGACTGGTCCTACATTACTAATGGTTATAAATTTTGAAATTGATGTAGATTAAAACGTTCAGAGATGGTCTTGGGAGTTTTGGAACTCCCGTCGCAATAGCTGGATGAGATAAGACCGATCCTGGTATAGAATTATGGAAATTAAAATTTCCAAGTAACATATCTTATTTAATATGTGTATTAAAATGTGTTCTTCATCTTGTGCAGCTGAGTGGTGGTTATTGTATGGCGAGCATGCAGCTGAGTTGAAGAGAATAACATTCAAAGTTCTATCTCAGACATGTTCCGCATCTGGGTGTGAGCGAAACTGGAGTATTTTCTCCCTTATCCATTCAAAGAGGCGGAATAAATTGGGCTCTCAACTGCTAAATGACTTGGTGTACGCCCATTACAACATGAGATTGAGGGTACAGTGCTTGAAGTTTGAACAAAGAAATGAACAAGAGGTGATCGAGCTAGCCGACATCTTCCAACTATCTTCAGATGAAGAGGATCCCTATGTGGAATGGGTAAGAGACAGAGCAGTTCCAGTGATGGATGAGCCTGGTGGGATGCCCGACCCCACTGTGTCTGCTCAGATGGGTTCTAATCTCGAGCGGTTTATATCCTCGGATGAAGGTCGTGTACATGCACATTTGGGTCGACCGTTTGACCCCCCAGCTGGTAGTGACCCAGAAGGCAATGATGATACAATGGATCAAAGTGGTTGGTCAGCTTCTGATAGTAGTGGTGATGATGGTAGTGGTGGTGGTGATAAGGGTGCTAGTAGTGGTGGTGGTGGTTATGATGGTAGTGGTAGTGGTGATCCTAGACCGACTGTACCCATTATTAGATGGACCGGCGAGAGTCAGCATACACACGCCACACAGGATCCAGATCATGGTGGACGGGCATCTTCATCAAGGCCTACGACTGGGTATACACGTAGGTCTCGTCAATAGGAATGCCCTTTGCAACCAATGGAAAAAGAAAAAGATCATTTCTTTGACATCGTTCATGATCCTAATATTATGCCTGATGTTAAAATTGATAGCATGTCCACAAGCTTTGGAGGATTGAGCATTGAGGGTAGCAGTGGACGGGAGCAGGTGCAGTGGAGTGCTCATGGATTTGGCACCACTTCGGCATACAGTTCTTATTCCGGTGATGATGACTGCATGATGGGAAGTGCATATGATTATTCCGCTGATACTAGTATTGCTACATCACAAACTGGCTCAAACTTTGTGGACAGTCTCTTTTCAGTCCCAAATTTGCAGAAAACCACGCCCCCACACCAACCAATATGTGCTCACTTTACTCCACATTATAGTGAATTGTATCCAAGGTTAGGTATCTTTAGAAACTTCCCGGATCATGTATATGAGAAATATGTGAAAGACTACTAGACCTTCTATAGCCGAAGGATGTCTTGGCAGAACTTTGTTTATCAGACCGAGATATATTTTCTTCAGCAAAGTCAATCTGATCAGATGGAACCGGCATGCCACTCTACATGTGATTAGACATTGGGATGGACTAATGGGATTGTATTATTTCATTTTGAGTATTTAAGTCTTTCATATAATAAGCACTTGTGAGTTATGTCATTTTGTGGGATTTATGATTTATGAATGTATGATTTTCCAACAATGTGATTACTTTTTATGCTTCAAATATGTTTATATATGTTAAATAAGTATTTTCCTGCAATATATAGCCTTAAAATGACTTTAAAATTGCCTTAAAACATCAAAAAATGGTTTAAACCATAAAAAAAAAAAAAAAGCTGTCGAAACTCCCATTTTTACCCTTTGGGAGTTTAATGGGAGTTTCGGCAGGTTCTCGCCGAGATCTCGACAAATCTCGGTTTTCTCAAGGGTCGAGACATCCTCGAGATCCGAGATTTCGAACTATGCTAGGTAGTAACACAGTGGTTAGAGGCACTCAGTGGTCTGTTCTATCTTGGTTTACAGAAAACTGCAACTTGTGACTAGAAATTGGTTGAAGCATGAGCAGGGTCAAGAATATGCAATTTTCATAAAAAAAAAAATACAAGCACATGTAACTGATAAGTGCACCCAAAACTCACACCTTCTCAAGTTATGGTCTTTTTTTTTACCTTATCTTTTTTCTTTTCTTTTTTTCTTTTTTGTGGGGGTTGGGGGAGGGGGGGATAGAGAGAGAGAGAGAGAGAGAGAGAAGGGGGGGTATAATAAGTTGATTTTTATTAAGGATGGAAACCCAACACAGAAAAGGCCTATAAACAACCCAATCACTGAGGCATAGCACAAGGAACCAAGACAAGACATCAGTGTTCCAAACGTGGAACAATTAGTTGCGATGTTCTACCTTCGTTGTCGGATCCTTCCTGCCGAGCCTCTTTAAGTGTAGCGCCACTTCACTATCCACATCCTACATGCCAGAAAATCAACAACGTGTTAGGAGACTACCAATAAAAGAGATGGCAGCAAGGGTAGTGTACAAGAGACAGTGAGACACTTCCATAGCCATCCTGAAAGACAAATGTAAGACAATCAATAATCCTTGATTTAGAACCACCAAGTACAGAGCAAGTCCTACACCCAAGCACGCAAAACTGCACTATCCCACCAGAGAATCGAACAGTCATGCCACTTGAGAATCCATTCTGATGTTTTTAGTATACTCCGATGCACATGTGACTATGGTTAATAGCGAAACAATGTGTATGAAATTTTGAATGTCGATAGGAGTTAATATTTCAACCATACGACAACATGGAAAACAATGTATGTCAGATAAAAGTAAGAAAACGCACCTGAAAAGGGATGGCGTCTTCGCTTGTATGAGTAGTATCAAGCCGAGAACTTCCGACATAGCCGCCGAATCCGATGGAAGTCGTTCCCGAAGATAAAAGCGAGGCAGCGAGGCTACAATAGTTCAGAATCCAAAATTAAATTTATGTTTCAATTTTATGACAAGGAGCTGAAAAGGAAAACAACAATATCCATCGGGAAGAAAACTATAAGTGACTTATAAGAATTCAAGAACCTGCTGCTTGAAGGACGGGTCTTGCTCCTCGCTCCGTCTCCCTTCTCCCTTCCCATTCTTTGCTTTCTCTCTTTTTCTCCTCAGAATCTAAGCTATCGAGCTCTGAAATTTGCCCCAAGACGCTCTGTTTTCCCTTTCCCCGCGAAACCCTGATCAGCTTTCTGACATACACACAAAAACGAGAGGGGGGAGACAATACGGGAGAGGATTTCTACACGACATGCTTTGGGTCTGAATCTCCTGATGAAGACCTTTTTCACTTCCTTAGCTCCGTTACTCGGGTTGAATTGAAACTTGAAACTACAAACAGCGTTCTTAGCTTCTTCAGACGTTAGTATTGTTAGTTGTTAGCCGCCTTGACAGGCACCAGCGCTTGACCTCCAAGTTTAAGGCTACGTTTGGAATGCATTTTAAAATAAATAAAAAATAAAAAAAAATTACAAGGAAAATTTACTCCCTTGATTTACTATACAAAACTATCCTTTCGTGACATGGACTATTTCTTAAATAATATTTTATAACAATATAATCCACATCAGGCATTAAAATTTGACGAGATAAATTCTACAAATTTTTTAAAACAATACTTCTCTTACTCAATATAAAATTATATAAATATATGATCGTCTATCTCTGAAACGAGGCCTCTGAAAGTTTTTCAACCTGCAATTGGAGAATTTGCAGAGGCCTTGTTCAAGAGATAGACGATAGTATATTTATGTAATTTTACATTGAGTAAAAGTAGTATTGTCTTAAAAAAAAATCATCGGTTTTTAACACCCAATGTGAACTATATTGTTATAAAACATTGTTTCATGAGTAGTTCGCGTAATTCTTGTCAATATGGGATAGTTCTGTGTAATGAACCAATTGTCAATGGGATATCTGAGTAAATCCCTAAAAACAATGTTTAATATTTATTCTTGTTCTTAAGTCATGAAATGTGTTAGGCATCTTGCTTCATAGTGGAACATGTTATTTATCCTTTATAATCCTAGAAGATAAATGTTTGCTCTTTAACTCATTCTCTTTTATTTTGGTACTATGACTTAAAGGGATAAGATGCATATGTATATGTAAATAGATAATTGAAAAATCGATCCAAGTGATTCATTAATCCAAATTTTTATCCAAATAATTGGATATCAGCAGATAATTGGATATCAAAAACGAATCAGATATCCTTTTGGTATTCGAAAAATAGTCATATATGAATTTGGATATTGATGTGTCTGCTCTAGCCACATCTTGCTCCCTACATTTTCATATTAGATAATTATTTAATAACATATTTCTATTATATTTTATAAGATAATAATAACGTTAATTATTATTGTCCCAACCTCATAGGGTCTATTATTTTTTCAAATATCACAATGTATGGTAAAGGCATGGATAAATGATGTGTCAATTTCAACCATTAGATAGATAGGACATAGTGTAGAATAGTCATGTATTAATTTAGCATGTAATTCGATAAAATATCTCATTTTGTATTGGCATGCATCCCTTGTATGTCCATGTCATGTGTAGCAATACTCACTTCGTACTCTCTCAACTATAAGTAAAAATAGATTGTTCAAATTAAAGTATTTACATGTGACTTGCTCCACGAGTTCACTGAACACACAAGAAATCTTTCAACACGAGAAGAGTACGAGTTTGCATCGACATACATAAAAAACTGGAAAATACAAACTTGCATGGACATACATGGGTGTGTATTTTGAGTCTGACAATTTACACGTGGCTAATTCATAAAATCTATAACTAATCTAACGGTCAATACCAACTGTTATGTGACTCAAAATGGCTGACCAGTGTCTAATAAGCTTATCAGAATAGAGCTATGGAAACAAAATGCTCCATACTAATTATCATCATTCTATACTATGTTGAAAAAAAAAAGGAAACTTATTGTCATTATATATATATATATATATAAGAGTTACAGGCACGGTTATAGATCCAAGTACTGGACACAGTATCAGTTATGTTTAAAATTGTTCCGGATCAGTATACGAATCTAATAGAAAATTGAAATGTGGCCAGTAACATATATAATAATATTTAAAGGGGAATTAGAATAGAAATCGATCAAATCCAAAACCAATATAAATCAGCAAAATCAACCCATTCAATACTAATACCTTGAACCACGGCAATAGGTAAATACTTGTTTGCTTACTTTGATACCAAATTTACAGATGGGGTCTGGAATCTAGAAGCCTTAATTAGCATACAATCAGCCAAACTATGAAGGAGATGATCTGTTGGTAAGCTTATCTAATCCAAGCAGCAATCCTCATGCCACATGGATTGATGATGTGATGATTCTGACTGTCGGATAGATCACACATGGTATAGGTTAGCATGTTTCAAACTCCAAAACTAAAATACTCCATAGCATGAGGCAGTATAAAATAATAATCACAACATGCAAGAATATTGCCATCACCACTTGAGGTGTGTGGTTGAATACCCGACACCCATTCAATCTTCGGAAAAAAAGAGAACAGAATTGAAACAGTGAGATGAAAATTTCATAACATTACAAGATTGCCATTACACTATACCATAATCTAATGGAATGTATATAATTTAATTCATAACTCATTTTTAAGTCACATCCAGACCCATTATAGTTGGATCTTGACCATGGATTGGTTAACCCTTTTGGTGTTGGAGTGTGTCTTCCTTGAATATCATGACATTTTTCATTGGTATCGTTGAAAATAAAATAAGAGAGAAAAAGGAACCCATTAACGCCGAACCAAGTTCAAAGGCGGAAAAGGAAAGAAGGGAAAGGGAGGGGGGGTGTGTGAAAGCCACTACCAACTTTCAAAAGGAAGAAAATGTTGCATTTGATAGCCAAAACTTAGAAAACCAAAAGCTCATCCTCACATGAGATAAAAACATGATAATTGACTATGTATGGTATTTTTTTATCTGTTTATAAATCAAATTCACAATAAATTTTCTGGCAGTCTGAAAAGGGTGCAATCTGATTATTACAAATATGAAATAAGATCAATTTCTATGGTCTACCAGGCTAGTTGTGCAGAATGTGCACCGCAATGCTGTTGGTATGATTACAAGTGAATGGCTCTTTGACCTGTAGCTGCTTTCACAATCATATTTTACACTTTCAAATTTACAAATATGGCAAGATAGGATCGAAGCTGTGAAATCTGAATCATATAATTGATTTGAAAGGGTAAACTGCTCTGGCAAGCAACCTGGGCAAAGAGAATAGCTTCTCATATCTTCCACATCAAATGGTTCTGAAAGAGTACTGGACTTCGAAATGCGGGAAAAATAGCTTGTAACTCTACCTAGAAGCAGCCTGAGAATTAAACATGAAGACAAGGTTGAAAGTCAATACATTAGAAGAGATCTCCCGTCAAAAATAAATAAATTAGTACATCAGAGGCTTCTTCAGAGACTGAAACTTCCGCAAGCAATAAAATGTGGTAGCAATTAGCAATCTATTCTGTCAAATCTTCACGCATTGAGGGTAATGGTGGCGAGCCTTGATGATTGTTCACCAATATTTATGACAGTTAATTAACATGTATGTTAAATTGATGCGCTCTACATCTATTTTCTCAATAGTAGTTGGCATTTTATATTGACATATCCCCGACAGATCAAACAAAATATTAATAAAGTACGTAATTATATAGCATACTCTGTTCAACATATATCATGAAAAGTCAAAGTACAGCTAGTACCATAGATCATAGAAAATCCATTCATAGGGGCATTTTTGTGTTTGTGGGTACAACTGTCCTTCACTATGGTGCCCTATCCACTAAAACAAGGCATTCCAAATAAAAAAATCAAAGGGTAATTCGACTGTTTAATTAAAACAAAAGGATAGCAATGGTTCTTGCAGGTGCTCATGCAATGTGATTTCTGCCCATTGCTCTAGATGTCAAAGTGAAGAAATTCAACCTAGGGAGGGTAAACGGTGGGAGTAACTATGACTCTAAGGTACCCAAATGCCGTAATAAGGTACCCAAATGCCGTGTCACCTAATTAATGATATGCATAAAAGGATTACCGAGAGGCCCACTATCCCTGTCTACTATCCAATGAAACCACAGCCAAGTGAACAGGCTTGGCAGAATCAGCGAGGAAAGAAGACCCTGTTGAGCTTAACTCTAGTCCAATTTTGTGAAATGACTTGAGAAGTGTAGATAAATGAGAGCCGGAAACGGTGCAAGTGAAATACCACTACTTTTTAAAAACATAAAAATTAAAAACAAGTTTGACCATAAAAATTAAATAAAAAAACTTAAAATTCCTTTTAAACGAGGGTGAGACTATCTTCAAGGGTGCCTATCTACTAAAACAGGGTGTTCCAAATCAACAACCAATTAATATTATAAAATAGTATTAGAACACTGTTTCATTTCTACAGTAACAGGACAATGACCTGGATGAGATGATTCCAAACACTAACCAGAAAATGAGATGTACTGACATAGCATAAAATGGCATGAAAGGCAGCGTAGCCACTCAATATATATCAGCCTATAGCCAACAGCGACAAAGCTTGACATCTAAACAGTTGAAAAAAAAATGCTACAGTGCCTGCAGCACATAGATGCATTCATCCAAGAAAACCCATATTTTATTGCCGAAATCCTTATTGGTGATATGAATAACCATCTACTCAGATACCAACAGAATTACAAAGTCATACTATACAACAACATGGACTGAGTTGGAAAATCACCTAGATACAAAGATTCCCTACTCACCAAACTTAAGCTACCTCATCACCGAGACACAAAGACCTGACATTATTTTGGGATAGTGAAATACATGACATTTTGTTTCATTGTGAAACGTACAGATAGAGTAATAATTTTTATGTAAGAAATTATTAAACTAATCAATTATTTCATATTTAATTTGAATATCCAAATCCCAAAGGATTCGAGTTGAGAAACTGAAAATGAAACATTCTTTGTAGAACAAATCAATTTAGACATGGGAATGTAGAACAAATCATTGCTCAGCTTTTGGGAATGGTTGCTGTGCCGTTGTTGGCCTGCCTCAATGCATATACGAAGATTCAATAGGGAATGGAGGTGGATTAGCAAGGTGTTCAAGCGATAAGATAGATAGGTAGAATGGCTTCAGGGAAACTATCCATCACATTTGGCGGGAGCGGAACATCCAAATTTGGAGTGGGAAATTGAGAACCCTTAAGAAGATTTGGGATGCCCCTTAGATAAGCCTTGTTGTGATTCCCCTAGGAACCGGCTCATAACGAGTGCATGGGATCTCCCTATCCTTTTTTTTTTTTTTTGTGGGTAGGAGTTGCCCTGTGATTATTTTGTAATTTTCCCCTTCTTTCCTGGTCCCTTGGGCGTGCTTCGTTGTATGAACATTGGAGATACAAGCAAGGTATCAAGTATAGGACTATTGGTATCGGATGGTGTATTAGAAAGATGATTTTAAGAAATGTATCAGTGAGAGGCTAAAAGAAACTGGATATGCTTAATATACATATGGATACATGTAAAGCTAGCATTTTTAAGCATAATACACAATAAATATAAGCAATAAATAATGGTATATAATCACTAAAACATATTGCCACGAGTCAAGAACATTAAATTTCTTTCGTAATCGCATCACCAGCTTACTTAGCACATGAAGAATAAAATATGTTTACTGACATTTTTTTTTTTCAATCCATATAATTTAAAGATAAGAAAAAAAAATATTTAAGTATTTTTTAAATTTCAAAGAATGCATAAAAATTCAAAGGATTGGAATCAATTTAAGCACTCCTTACATCAATCAAGAACATCATAAATTATCTGTTGAAATACTTATATTAAAAAGTATTGATCATCTTAAGAAACAAAACCCCAAAGATTTAGCCTAATTATACTATTTTTTATTTTTAAATTAGAAGAAAAGAAAATTTCAAGAATTTTCAAATATTTCTAAAATTCACCCAAGTCATAGACCCACACAAGACTGGACAACGCAGTATAATTTCAATCAATGATGTTATGTATAACCAGTGAAAATATAATATTTTCCTCATGTTAATGTATTTTTCATTTTCTAGAAATTAGCACAAAACTTTAAGAAAAATGTTTTGTACAATAGAAATTCCAATCGTAGGTAAAAAAAAAAAAAGAAGCTATAGAAATTATGCTATCATAAGAACTAAAAGGAAGGGGGTGGGGGAAGAAAACATCGTACGCTGCAATGCTGATTGACCAAATTCTAAATGCATCATGACTTATGGATTTATAAACTTCATATTCATCTTCCCCCCCCCCCAACACACACACACACACACACACAAAAAAAGAGAAGAAAGAAAGAAAGAAGCTAAAGAATAGATAACACAAAACCTGTAGGAATTCTTAAATTATGTTGAAGTTATGAACCCTTAAATATGAACAGAATCTAAATTAAGCAAAATGACAGTTTCAAGCATGGAGCTTATATTATAAATTAAAGGGGAATTTCACAGCTTAATTTCTTCTGCACATCAATATTGCAAAAGTAACTTCGATGGGCCTAAGATTAAGGCAGATTGTGATACCTTTCAGACCTTTCCAATCCGTATAAGCATCTGTTGACAGCACTATGAACAGCATTTCTGTTGTTCTTTCTCAGGCTCATCATCTACAATTATCATCCCTTTCCTTGGTGGAATTGTTGAGAGGTCTTCAGCACAGCTTCTCTTTTTCTGGAGCACTCCTACAGGAGAAAAGTCGTTAAAATCAGCATGTTTATGTTGATATGTAGGGAGAAGCCCCACATAGGTACAAGACAGATTACGCACACTGCAGACACACAAAGAACAAGTGCAAGGAAATGTCTTCTACAGTAGCCCTATCCTTTGATATTCGGTAGGTAAAGAAGTCAGAATTTAGTCTACAGATTTTTGTAATTAGAATATCGGATCACCAAAGACTAACTTCAAATAAGACAAATTATAGCTAATCCGAGTAAATATAACTTCAAGATCTTGAAGATAAAAATTAATAGTGGCTATAACATACGGGTTGCAACATCGAGGAAAACCTCATCAATGCCTGAACCCAACTTCGCGGATGTAACAAAAAGCTTGGCTCCTATTGATGCTGCATAGCTGTATTGAATAACAGTATAAGTTAATTTGACATAAAACTGAAAATTATCTATCAGTCAACTACATTGTTTTGCAAAATTTAAGCAATCATGTACACAGAATAAACAGTAATTCATAATGATTTTAAAAATAGACATGGTTCCATACAGTAGTATAATAGTATTTCAATTTTAACCATTAATATAGTGATTAGTTTCATATTATTCGCTCCTCTATCACCTATATTTCATTACCTATAAAAGTGTTATCAAACGGTAATGTTGTTAAAAAAAAAAAAAGCTATCAATCAAGGGACTAAGTTGGCATCCAAACAATGCCATCATCACCATCTCTCTTCCTGTCCTCTATTGAAGGGCTGCTTAATATGTCCATATCACCCATCTTCTCATGTGTGCTAAGTTTCCATTTTGCCTTAAGGCAGTATAAAACCTCAAAAATATTTATTGAAAGTTAACTATGGACAAAGTGATGTAATGGTAGCAAACAAAGGGAAAAAGACAATACATTGTGGGCCACGGGGTTGAGTTGAGACTTGAGAGAACATTTGTGGATAATCAAGGGCATCCTGCCTATCCATTGGATCAAATAAGCCAGATTAGCAATCCTCCAATTTTTTTTTGTAGGGGTTGATGAAGCCACCAAAGAGCATCTGATGAATAAATCAGGTTTCACTCTAGGATCCCTTCTAGTTAGATACCTGGGCCTCCCTTCAATTTCAGCTAGATTAGCGGCTCACTGCCTCACCATTGCTTCCTGATTCTGGAGTGTGAACCACCAATGGTAGAAGCTTCAGTTATGGATGGCAAGATTAATATCCTATGCAGGTCATCTAGAGTTGGTAAAATCATTCTTGCAAAGCTCTTACATCTATTGGACAGGGGTCTTTGGTCTTTCATGTCACCCATAATATTAAATCCTTGATGAGTGCTTTCCTCTAGAACGGGGTCTGAGACCAATAAGTTCCTTCACAACATGAGCTGGGCCTCTATTTGTCTCCCAAAGATGAAGGTGGCATTGGTCTGAGAAGATTTTCAGAGGTGAACAAAGCATGCATTCTCAAGATCATCTAGAGAGTGGCAGCCAATAAGAAGAGCATTAGGGTGGATTGGCTTTATGTTAAGTATTTTAAGAAGGATTCTCTTTGGACAGTCCACTGGGAGAAAGGACTACTCGTGGTTCTGCAGGAAGATTTTTTGAATTACAGATCCATAGTCTCTGATATCATCAGGAGTCTTTTAAAGGCTCATTGGAATTGATCCGCTACGGGGTTTACATTATCGGATGTTGACTTAAACCTTATCTTTTTTTGGGATGAATGAATTAATGTATTAACAAGGCCCCAAAGGAGGAGAAACTAGACCTAGATATCCAAAGGATAGAGCCAGACTCCTTACAAAATCAAGGGAGAACCCCAGAGAGAAACAAAAGGAAAACACGAAAAATACAGTCACCTTAGGTGGTGGTGAGGTTCCAAGAGGACAGGATAAAGCTATTTCGGATAGAAACCGGGAGGCCCAGGTCATAATGCTTCCTCGAACATCGAAACTGATTGCTTCCAATATTTGGTAAATGATCTCGATTGGATGTCCACTTTCTCAAATTCCTCTCGAATCATATGTGGTACTGATAGCAAAGAGGGTTCAGAACAAGTTAAAATAACATTCCCTCTTTGCTGCAGGATCTTTATGCAGTCAAATCTCAAATCAGAATCAGAAAGTAACAAGAAATTCAACTTATCTGGAAATCTGACCCTTAGTGTATTGATGATCAGACCAGTAGTGAATAACGTAGCAATTATGTAAGAAAAAGGGAGAGATTGATGGTATTGAAAATAGAGCAAGAAAGACAAGGGAGGGGGTCTACGGTTGAGTCTCACAAACTTTGGGACAATGAACTTTAGGATGCATGTGAACACATACTGAAAGTTGAAGACGATCTGATCATAAATGTAGAAGATATGAATTTTTGAAAACAACCTATGTTCTGACGACGCCCCTTGTTACCAGCAGATTTAATCGATTTGATTATAATCTCCAGTTTCGTAGTGTATTGGTGATCAGACCAGTAGTGAATAACATAGCAATTATGTAAGAAAAATGGAGAGATTGATGGTATTGAAAATAGAGCAAGAAAGACAAGGGAGGGGTCTACGGTTGAGTCTCACAACCAAGGAGACTCAACCAGAAAATTATCAATAATTTTCTGGTTCTCTAAAAGTCTATTGGTTCTCTTCTTCTTTATCTTATTTATAGACTTAAGAAAGATTACAAAATAAGGAAGGATTTAGTCCTCCAAAGAATATCCTAAGATAAATTAAAAAATGGAAACTTGCCTTTATAGATTTAGGAAAGTTTCCAAAAAGACAACTAAAAAAATATCAATCCATAACTTAACTACTTGCTGACTAACTTTAGAAAACAAAATCTAAGAATAATTTAGGAGAGAAATAACAAAAGGAGGAAGCAAAATCTCTAAAAAAATATGTTGGTACTGTTCACATGAACAGTATCATGTGAACAGTGTTATTGGTTGGTTGATCCCTTATTGTTGGCTGGCTAGGCTGGTTTGGCTTAGGCCTTGTGTGGATCATCTCATTCCTTCTGGTGTAGACTTGAACTGCATCTGGTACACTGTGCAGCAAAAACAAGCTTAACATAGTATCACATGGGGACTTATCATTGAACTTCTTGATTATCCACTTTCATTCCCAATCGAAAGGATGTATCCTTTTATAATAAGGCCAGCACTTCCCAAGGATATTTCCCAAATTCTTTTGGAAAATGGGCACTCAAAGAACAGATGATGGATGTCTTCTCCCAAGGCCCAACAAAGATCACACCTAGCATTAGGAATGAAATCCCGGGTATGGAGAAGGGCTCTTGTAGGCAGAGAGTGGGTCAGGGCTCCCAAAGGATGAAATTGTGGTGAGGAAATTGGCCTTTAAACCACACCATGTTAAACCAAGGAGTCTTCGGGCTGGGGGATCTCGTTAGATCCCAAGCAGAAGCCAGTCCTTCTTATCTTATCTTATCTTTATTTCATTATATGTAATTAGGAGTTTAGAGTTATTGTGTAACTAGGATTTATTATTTGTCAAAAAATTCCTTGTCATGTTGACACATGGAATTCCTATTTCTTATGTAACTAGGACTCCATGTCATGTGGACCTATCCAATTTTCCTTATTTAAATGTCTATAAATAGTGACTAATAGGGGAAGAAGACTACAACTGATTCGCTCTCCTCCTTCTCCATTCTCTCCATCTTCTCTCCTTCTCTCTTTCTTTCTATTTTGTTATAAGTTTGATGATGCAAGTAGAGTTGACCTCCGCCACCCTTCTAATACTCGGACCTCCTTCTTCCTTAGGCAGACAAATGGAAGCCCAACTCACGGTGTGGAGAAACATCCCTACAACCTTGTTCCAAGTCGACAAAATATCCATACAAGTAGCTGCCACTATGATATTTATTAATTGAAGCTGGGTCTTGTTAATATTCAGATGACATTGGTGATGTTAAACTTTGTCAAATTATCTACTTTAGATCCAAGCTGTAAAGGTGAATACCGATTCTAGATGGAGGTTAAGTCTTCTTACTGCTGATCCCCGGGTCAACATGCAAAGGGCTATGATAAGTGGTTTAAACTTTAAAGATAACTACCTGATTATGACTTGGCCCTCAAATAGTATGGATCCTGAAATTTTGTGCTAATGCCATATTCTTCAACACAGCCAAGAGTTGTGGAAGGCAGTAGTGAGATGTTTTCTCAGAACAATAATAATGCTAGGGTATATCACCAATATGAAGATATATTAATTTGTTTACAAGTTAAATGAGTGAAACAAACCAAAAGCAAAGTAAAACATATTCTTTTGGCTTTTTGTCCACCAAAAGACCTCATTATTAATTTTTTTTTGTTCTTTCTCAGTTCACTACATTCTGCAACTAATAAAATCTTACTTAAAGTCAATTCAAACCAACAGATCCTAAGCACCTCTTTTTTATTTTTTTTTGGTAAAACTTGCCCTGCAAATGATATAGTATATGAAAATTTTACTCAATGTAAAATAATTCTTATTTTCCATTGTCATTTTTGCACTTCAATGATTTCAATGTCATTTTTGCATTTTATGTCAAAACAAACAGCAGAAAAACCATATTTTAAAGGAAATTTTCCTTTTCTGTCTTTTTACATGGAAACAAATGGATACCAAGTGAATATTAGTAAAAGGGATATAGAAGAAGCTGAAGTCCAGAGAAAACAAGAATCTACAATTTCAAGCAGAGTATTTTCTCTGACCTTAATTTTGAGTATCAATCAGTTTAAGGACAGCAGTGCAATAGTCAATGTCAGAGAGAGAGAGAGAGAGAGAGAGAGGGGGGGGGGGGGGAATTCTAAGTTTGATATCATGGCCAGAACTTTATTTTGGATATATGACCCTTCAAATCCATAGAGCAAGGTTTTTGCACCATTTTCCACCATTAAGGAATTTTTCGAGACTTTCCCTCAGCATAAACTTTTTAAAATATGATTTGACGATTTAAAGCCTCACAAGCCTTTCAAAACTTGCAATCTTTGGTTTGCAAAGAATTTTCCAATTTAACAAGTGAAATTTCTTAATAAAATTTAGCTCCAAAAGGAACTCCAGTACTCCACTAGATTTTCTTTTTCTTTTTCGATTACCTTGGGGCTTTGAGAACTAACAAGAAGACCCATGAAATATAGCTTGGGATGAAGAAGAATATAAGTGACTTAGCTCCAATATTGGTTTCTAGTGAAAGGGAGTCCAGGCATGGTTCGTAGAGCTTCAAGGGCTGGAATTAGAAATTTAAAACTTTGAAAAGAAGAATAATGGTTTCAGAACTAGAGAGAGGCAGAGCAGTAATCTATCAACTCAGAAAATATGTAGTGAATACAAGGGACTTCTTAGGTCCTATTTATTTATGAAATCAGATTCTTTTACTTACTAATTCCCTATTGTATAAAATAAGAAAGTAGAAAGAAGAAACTAACACAATACCATGAAAACTGAATTATAAAATTAGAAAATAAGTGATCTCTTCTAATCATAGTTGTCAAGGCGACAAGGCGATCCAAGGCGTTTGAGGCCATCCTGGGCGCCTAGGCGCCTAGGCGCCGCCTAGGCGACCAAGGCGTTCCCAGTGTATTTTTTTATATTTTTAATATATTAATGCTATATTAATGTTTATATATATATGCAGCATTCTACATAAATAAACATTTAAGACATAGCTTAATTAATATAAGAAAAACAACAAAGAAACAAATAATTGAGTTAAGTAGGCAACACATATTTATGACTACCATTTATTTATTTCTAACAAATTTTACCGGAGTGTAACTCCTTTAATATATTTCGGATTCAAGCAATCTCAAATTCATTGCAAAGCTAGTATAATCAGCTTTCCAACAAATCCTAGATTGCTTGAATCCGAGTTATAATGAAGGAGTTACACTCCGGTCAAACCTTGTTCGAAGTACGCGAATGCTGTTAAAAGTCGTCTGAATGTAAATTATTTTTTGGGCATCAAAGCAAGATATTATTTTGACGCACTCTTGGTTTTTTGTGATACTTTACTATAATAAGATTTATGGAATTTTTATATTTGGAAATAAGCCTAGCATTTTGAAGTTGAAAATCGCCCCCGCACCCGAAAATACGATTTTTGTTCTTGAACTGAAGGGTTGACTTTTTATCCTTCTGGAATTTGAATTTTAAATTATTTTTATTGGATTCAAATAGGGGGTATTTGCTTATTTATGAATAATATCTTAAGTAAATGTAAATAAATAAAAAACATTTACTTAAATGATATTAGTCATAAATAAGTATTGTCTGGTAAATGTTGTTCCTGTCTAGCCTAATAAATCCTGTGAAGCAAATTCAGAGATCAAAAGGAAAAAAAAAAAACACACATAAGGCCCAAGGCGATCGCCCAGGCATTCTGGGCGCCCAAGGCGTCCAAGGCGGCGCCTAGGCGACGCCCAGAGAGCCTGGGCGGTCGCCCAGGCAACATTCATAAGGCGCCCAGGCGCCCAGGCCCTGGAATCACGCCTGGACGCCTAGGCGGCGCGCCGCCTAGGCGACGCCTTGACAACTATGCTTCTAATGATAAAAACAACAGCTAACAAAATTTCTAGAAATTTTCTAATCCTACTTCAGGATGTAAATGGATAGCCGAAAATTCGAATTCAATTCGAATCCACACCCATTCAGGGGAATCCGAATCCGAATAATCGGATTCGGATGCAAATTAGGATAAGTGGAATCGGATGCGGAAGCGGATATCACTCCAACCGAGAGGATAGAATCCGCTCCGATTTGTTAGGATAGTACATATTAATTAATAAACCACTTCGGCATATTTATGGAGAGATATCAATTACCGTATTTTTTGGGTTTTGATGGCCATATTTATGGAGAGAGATATCAATTACCGTATTTTTAGGGTTTTGATGGCTCATTATTTAAGCCATATTTATGGAGAGAGAAATCAGTTACCATGATTTTAGGGTTTTGATGACTCAATATTTTAGCCATATTTTCTATGGAGAGAGAAATCAGCCAACAGCTGAGCTCCTTTTTTTTTTTTTCTCTCATCTCTTCTTTCATCTTCTCCTTCTTTCTTCCTCATTCTTCTTCGTTTCTTCTTCCTTCTTCAACTTCTTCTGTTTCATCTCTTCTTCCTTCTTCATTTATAAAAAAAAAAGATTGTCATTTAGGTGTCACCAAGAGAAGAATAGAAGAGAAAAAAAAAAAAGTAAACAAATTTGCTGAGAAAGAGGGAGGAGGGATGATTTTAAACAGAGGGTAGTCATCTTCACCATTACGACTTTTCCAACTACCAGCAACTCTTTCTTCTCCTTGGCCCGCTATAGCCACTGGTGGCAGCTGAATCACCGGAAAAGTTGAGACCCTTACACAGATGCAGAGAGTTTACGGATCGGATTTTAACCGGATATCCGGTTAAAATTTAATTTTTAGAAATCTGCCTGATGCGGAGGCGGATTCGGATACGGTATTTATAAGTCAGATTCGAATTCGGATAGTAGTTTATCCATGCTGAATCCAATCCATTTACATCTATAATCCTACTTAGACTTCCATGCAACCTTTTCCTGAAACTTTGTATCCTAAAAATGAACCCAGCTAGACTTGGTTTGGATCCAAAAGGATAATAATAGAAAGTGGGAGCTAGGTCTTACAAACAGATGGAAAAGGAGGGAAGGAAGGAAGTATACTCGAAACTATCTATCTCACTGACACATATCTCAAGTATGCTGGTGGTACTTCAAGGTACAATTTGAAGTTGTTAAATCCTCTTCAAATGAGCTGGTGACAAGGCTGCAGACTTGGATGGTGATGATGACCAAAAAATTACAGTTGTGTTGCTGATTTAAACTATTAAAAGAAAAGAAATAAAGATAATTCACTCATTTGGCAGAAGCTCTGCTTCAAGACTAGGTT
Source organism: Protea cynaroides (assembly GCA_028583415.1). Classification (NCBI taxonomy): domain Eukaryota; kingdom Viridiplantae; phylum Streptophyta; class Magnoliopsida; order Proteales; family Proteaceae; genus Protea; species Protea cynaroides. The sequence goes on along the minus strand of CM053266.1, from coordinate 45,584,848 downwards.
ACCCAGTTTCCAACATTTTTTTTTTCTTACTCTTCATTTCAATCCTCGCTTCTGTGCCCTGGCTTCCAGTAAAATAACAATTATGTCGTCTACATCAGTTCTTCAGCTATTAAAACGATCTTGGCTGAATACATAATAAATTCCCAAAATCATGGAGAAATAGAGAAAGGCAGAGTATACATTAGTGCTGGGTAGGAGATACTCATGGATTCCTCACTTGAGAGGGCTGGCTTCACTAGTATTGCATGTGGGAAAGAATTGGGCCCTCTTAGTGAGATACAAGCCCAGACTGATCTATATTTAGGATCCATATGGATCTTAGGTTGGACATGGATCAAGGTGCATGGATCCAGAAAATTTAGATCTGGATCGGATTCATATCGATCTCACCCACTTCATGACCTAAATGACACGGTGATCAGGGCCTTAACTATAAGCTTCATCTTTATAAAAAGATATTTGAAATTCACCAAATTGAACAAAGTCACATGATTTTATATACAGAAATTAACATGGATAAAGATTGGAACGAACCAACTTTCCAAACTAGATCATCCAAAACATAGATGATACTAATTGCTGGTTCCTTGAAGGAGAAGGAAAACTGCATACCTATCAGCTTCTTGAACATCAAATTTCTTTGACCTAACCAAATCACTTTTGTTGGCAGCAATTGCCATAATTATGTTTTTGGGAGCCATTTGTTGAAGTTCTTTCACCCAATTTTTCACCCGAATGAAGGTATCATCGTCTGTGATGTCATACACCAAAAGTGCTGCTGCAGCCAATCATTGTCATAGAAAACTGTCAGTGCAGACTAAAACCTTTAGAGTTGCAATCTCATCCACATGAAGGGACCAAACTAAGAACTTGACTGAAATACATACCATCTGCATCACGATAGTATATTGGACCCAAAGCATGAAATCGTTCTTGTCCTGCTGTATCCTGCCATTCAGAGCAAACAATGCAATATTACATTATTAATTTTTCACAAATCAAGCATCCTGAAAGGGAAATGGTAGGAAGATATTGAACAATAAAACTCCAGTGTCCTCCAATCTGACTCAAGTTTCACTTGGCTGAGGATGAGCTGGGATGACTTGAGATATGACTACTTGATTACCCATAGGTGATAGGACTATTTTGAGTATCTTATCCTACGATTTATCCCCTTTGATCAACAAATGCTTAGTGATACACTCATTCCAGTTATGGGAGAGAGAGATTAAATAACCCACAAGCTAGAAGACATTTCAGGAGACGAAGGTATATGGTATTTAACTAAACAACTTCAACCATATCTTTGAAATTAAATTAAAAGATCTATTTTCTTCACTCACATGCGATCAGCTGTGTGTGTGGCTAATGATAAATCATAATATCAATTAATTAATATGTGGACTAAGACATAGAAGCATGTATTTTACTGCCAATGGATTTTTTAAACTGGGAGATGTTAGTCCATTTACCTAATTCCCTATTTTAAGTGACTCACAAATTGGTTCCTAATGAACCAATCCCAAGTTGATTCCCTTTGGTTCCAACAAAGTGGCAAACAACGAAGCAAAACAAAGTATCATACAATTTTCACAGCAAATTTTGTACCCCACTAAACTAAAACAAAGGTACATCTAAGAATAAGTAAGAATAACAGAACAAAAACTAAATTTATGCACTATATCCATACATGTTTGAAGTTCCCATAATGAAACTCCTGAACAAAAGGAACCCAGTCCTGAACCCTAGAAGCCTACCCAAGTTAACCAGTTATCCTTAAAGACATCAAATTATGAACCACAAATCTCAACCAGAACAAAGCAAACCGTCAAACCAGGTAACAATGGATGATAACTCATTCACAGCAGAAACTTATTCCATTTTACATGTTTAACCATGTTCCTGGCCCAATCTAGGATTTGGAACTTCTTGCTCTGCTACATATATTGCTAAATCCATTTTTACAATAATCTATAAGAGCAGAAAGATAGATCCGTCCATCTACCTAGATATCCAAAAAGTAATTATTTTCTTTCAACTTTTGTTTGATTCAAAGAAATGCATTTAGTACCCCCACTTGTCTGGTTGGATTGTAAATTATCAGGCTTACCAAAGACTGACTAGGGCTTTTTATGGATGAGTACAGTAGGGAACCTCACCTTCAAACCTACGAAATTGCAATTTATTCAGCCTTGTTCGCAAACAAAACTCTTATTTACTATGCCTGGAATAAGGGAATAAAGTAGGTGCCTGCTCACCTCCCATAAGTATTCCACAATTCAAGTTCTAATAAAAAAAAGGCGAGGAGGGGGGATGGGGAAGAGGCAATTGATTTAGAAACAGTCCTAAAACTTACCATAGCAAAACCTACTTGCTGGAAGTAGGAAAGAAAGACTCAAACCTAATAACCATTATAAAAACTCCTTGCCCTAATTTAGCTATACTTCAAACTAATAAGCATTACAAGTGCACCTAGTCTCTAACTTATCGATACCTCAGGAAATATTTATACTTGAATAGGACGACTTTGGAAAGTCATTGGATATCGAATTGAATAAGGTTCCTAACTCCATCATAATAAGGGTGTTCACATCAATAGAGCTGATGTAAAAGAGTGGCTTGGTGTTTCCAACAGGAGAAGATTTTTTACTCCGTTTCTTCAGACGTTCAGATATCCATGATCATTGATGATTTTTATTTTCTCTTTGGGAGATTAAAGGAGGCGAGGTGGGCTGTCAGTGAGGAGTTGTGGCTTCAGTTTGGGGAACTGCTTGTGCTGTGCTGTGTTTGCATCTTGATGGGGTTCCTTTTCTGTTGTCTACTACTATATATTTTCAAATGATTATGGAGTTGTGGCTTCAGTTGGGGGAACTGCTTGTGCTGTGCTGTGCTGTGTTTGCATCTTGTTGGGGTTCCTTTTCCGTTGTATACTACTATATCTTTTCAAATGATTCTTTGTTTGCTATTATTCGGAAAAAAAAAAAAAAAAAAAAAAAAGGCATCCACAAATTCAATGGTGCAGAACAAAATGGATACAAGAAAGGCACAGGAATGCAATCCCACAATTCGGTTGGCACATTTGATAACAGTTTTTTTCCCTAGTTGATGACTTGCAGTTTGAAGCATAGTTGTCAAGGCGCCAAAGTGAACCAAGGTGTTAGAGGCCTGATGGGGCGCCTAGGTGACCAAGGCACCCAAAGTGCCCGCCTAGATGACCAAGGCGCCCAATTTTTCAAGGCGTCACTAGGACGCCTAGGCCCCTAGGCGACACCTTGACACCTATGGTTTGAAGCGACATTGTTCTTGTCATAATAATGTAATATACAAGGAAAGACAGTCCCAAAACTAAGGCTTTAAGACTTGATTGAGAAACTTGACCGAAAGAAGGGAAGTATAAGAAAACGCACCCAGATAGCTAGAGTAATAGGCACACCTTCTATAACAAGGCGTTTGGTCAGATAGGAAGCCTGCGCAGTTGCTTCTTGTTTCTCAGAAAATGAATTAGTCACGTACCGCAGCACAAGTGAAGTTTTTCCAACCCTACCTGCAAAAAACATCAGGAAACCCCAAAACAACCAAAGCCACAAGTTACTGAGTAGGAAACAAGAGATTATATGTAAATAAGTGTTTTAAAACTTTGCAAAGGGCAAGTCTTGAAGTCCACACTAACATAAAGCTAAAGGGAAAAAATCTAAGAGATTCAACTCCTTGACGCTCACAGTCCAAAAGTACAAGGCTAACTTTATTTTTCTTAGTTAATCACTTTAAATCTTGACTTTTCTTAAGGTGTAAGGTTTACAACAAACAGTACGTTCAATACTACTACCACATTTACTACTTTGAAACCCTTTTAGGGCTCAACTTCATAAATAGTTCCTTCACACAGATGTTAATGGATTTCAAAGCCACTGAGCAGCTTCCTTTCTTGTGCTTCATTTCAACAATTTGCCAGAATAATATATTCACAGTCTATATTCATACACAGTTTGAAACCTCCTCTTTTTTTCCCCCTTTGATTAACACCAAAAAAGATTTATTTTTTTATTTTTTTATTTTTTATTATTGAAAAATAGAGGCCCACATGCACAGTAAGGAATACAAAGATATTAAGATCTATACGGACACATCAAAAGAAAATGCAAGAAATGATAGATGTGAAGAAAAAAGGGGCACAAAAATCCACCTATACACCCAAAAAGGCAACTCAGCAAAAACGTTAACAACCAGCAGCACCAAACCAATAACAATACCAAGTTGTATCAAACCAAGAAACTGACCCAAACAGCACCCTGAAATCCAACATAAAAAAGGAACGCACGAAACAAACAGAAAACAGAGAATAAAGGAGAAGCACCACTCACACCTCCCCTCAAACGAGAGTTTGACCTCACAGTTGATGATCTGTAAGACAACTTCCACAGAGATTTATACTAACCTAGATTTGGCCAAGCTAATATCAGTCCAGCACTCATCCATTTTCTCTACATGAGTATACATCCTCGTAGCATAAAGTAAGAGTCTCTACTGTAACATAACCCCTTTTTTTTTTCTTACAAAATAAATTCAGATTTCTCTCCATCTCTTCCAAAATAAAATTAGATTAGTCCTCAAGGAAAAGCAACTTGACAACTTTTCAAACGACACCAACCATGCTAGTAGATAAACTCATATTTCTGAAATTTTGCTCTTGAAGGAAATACAACTCAACAACCTTTCAAATGACACCATAATCATGCAAAATTGACAAGTTTTGATCCTAACTGCAAATAATACCAAAATTATCTAAAGTACTAAACTCAAAATCAATACCAAATAAAGCTACTAAACCTAAAATACCAAAATTAAACACACTACGAAAGAGGAGAAATTAAATACAAAAAAAAATATACTATAAACCAATATCATGGGAGCCCATAAATGTTCTGATCCACCCAATGATGCAGATGGATCACATCATCTTTATGACTGGCATAATAGAAAGGTTACTTAGCAAAGAAAGAGAGGTTGTCTACTTAAAAAACCCTTTTATTTTATGTATCCGAACTCCGAAGTAACAATTTTCATTATCTCAACCCAATCATCAATCAGGAAGGAAGGATTGAAGATGGTGATCCTGAAATGCAGTGAAACACTAAACTGAAGGTGGGATTTGACACCATGCTTGTGGAGTAAAATGCTGCAAAATCATAACAACACCTATGTAAAATGACTTCAACTTAGATGAAGATGGAAAGATGGATTGGTGGTGGCAAATCGAGAAAGGACGGGCTCTGTTTAATTTAACAATGGTTTTAACAGGAAAGTCTGAAGGCTCAAGGCTGTCCCCCCCTCCTCTTTTTTTCCCTTGTAGAGGAGATGCCAGTCATCTCTCCTTCAACAAACACATGGACTCAAATTAATTTATTTGCAGGAACTTACGGGTTGCATCAATAGGTAACAATACAGGAAAAAAGTTTACTGAGATGGTTCTATCATGTGCAGTACAAAGCAATGATTGCACTATTGAGGAACCAAATCAGATCAGAGGTTCTGATAGACATTGGGGGAGGGTGGAGCATGGAGATCCAAAACAAGCTAGGTTGAAACATTGAGAAAAAGAATTTAAATAAAAAAAAAAGGAGCTTTGCAGTAAACAGAAGACATAACCTAGAGTGGAGTATCAAAACAGGAAATCTTTCAACTTGAAGTTTACATGTTTTATATGCTTTTCCCTAATTCTAGTCTCTACTCTTTGAATCTCTCTGTAACGTTTCTCACTTTATTTAATATTCATTTGAGAGAGCATCAAGCCTAATGCTCTCACATTTTTAGAACACTATTGCCCAACATACCTACAACTAGAAGTTACTCTTTTCTAATTATCACACTTCCTATCTCGAGCTAGGAAGTTTGATGCTCAAAAATCATTTAGATATATATATATATATATATATATATATATATATATATATATATATATATTTTTTTTTTTTTTTTTTTTTGAAATATTGCTTGTTAATTGAATTTCTCAAAAAGCCAGGTATGACTATTGAAACATATTATAGATAGATTAGAAAATCATCTTCTCCATTTGGAGTTGGAAGGCCTACAGAAAGCCCCACCAAGGTAAGCTAGACGTCAGGCCACTACCACATGGAGCAAGCTTTATACAGGCAATGACAATAATTGAGTTGAGGGAAGGATGTTAACAATTTCTAATTCTTCTAGAGTCCTGATAGGTGAATAGCCTACTTGGCAACTGCTAAAAAATGGAGTACCAAAAGGCAATTAGCAGTTCTACGGACCCAAACATCTACTCTGCTTTTGAAAGTAACTTCCGTTATAAAACTCTAGAAGTCAATGAAGATTGTTCTATACTACTCCTTGAGTATAGCATGTCACCGATAAAACTGTTTCATTAGATTGAATTGCAGGGAAAACAATAAACAGAGGAGGATTTTACAAAGAAAGAAACATGAAGCTCTTACGTAAAGATCAATTTTCATATATTGCGTTTTCGCAATGTCATTGCAATTCCTTCATCATATAGTTACCATCCAGAGCCCGTGTTGCTATGAATATGTTATGTTGACCCATTAACAGTCCCTGAAGTTTATTAAAATTTTCATGCCACTCAAAACGTATAACTTGACCATCACCTGTTACGCGATTATTTATGAATAGAAAAATACACCGGCGAGCTCAAGCAGCCGCCACAAAGCTGACAGATGAGACGAAAGCAAACCCTAGACAATAAAAATCGCGCTCCAAAATACTCCGAAGCAGGAAGGAGTCTTTAACGCAACCCAATTTCATACAAAACAAACATTTCAATCCAAAAATAACGACCAAACGAAATACAGTAAATTGAATAGTTTTGAATTACCGTCGCCGAGAAGAACGAGCTTGAACGACAGACCAGATGGCTTGGAATTCATTCTCGGATTTATCAGCTGTAAAAAAATTATCTGATTTCAACGATTAAGAACGATGGAAAAAAACACTAATAAACATCTCTGATCTCTGAATGGATTGCCGAAGTATCGTTCTAATCACGCTAAAACGGAAAACACAGGAGAAAAGAATTTGAATGCAAAAAAAAAAATATACTGAAAATTCAATTGCCGTGGTCAACCGTCAATGGCTAATAGGTGGAAGATCCGCGTCTAATTATGTAATTCCAAATCAATTTTAAAAAATAAAAAATAGAAGACGTGAAGTGATGGGACGGGCTAACGGACAACCCCTACGGTTTAAGCACGGCATATTTCACGAAGTTGCTTAGTTGGCAGCATCATAAAAGGTTCCACGTGTTCACACAGCCCGTTCAGCCCGGATCCAAATCGTCTCATCCCTGAGATTCGGGAGGCGTGGCGGCGACCCCATTGGATGGTCGCCATGTGGAAGTCGGATGAATCCGACCCCTCCATTCGAGCTGATAAGCCGAGCCGACAAGAGAGTGTTTCATCCGACCTCCACATGGCGACCATCCAATGGGTCACCGCCACACCTCCCGAATCTCAGGGATAAGACGATTTGAATCCGTTCAGCCCGTTAACTGTTACGAATTACGTTTCAGGTTTTCTCAACAGGATGAGGATTCTGGATCACTGGATCAGCCGGTTAAAGGGTATCTCTTGGTGGGCTCAAGTCGAGAAATTCTAACCCTAGCCCAACCCAGTTCGGAGATTCCACCTAAAATGCTTTAAAAAAATGTTATCGGAGAAGAAAGGTTGGTAAAATGGACAGGATAGTCTGTAGCACTTAGGTGCAACATTTCTGATTCTGACCATTAAAAGTGCATTGGGACCTATGATCGATACATTTTCAATGGAAAGGATCAGCACTATTATACCAGAGTGCTATAGAAGATTTTTTCCTCGGTAAGACTAGAACCATGTATGAATGGTTCAAGAGATCGAAATCAAGAACGACGATTAAGATCTCTAATCCATCTGAAACACCCATAAAATTTGTAAGAATTGGCTAAAATGACCTATTCACTGAATCAGATCAGTAGACTTGGGATTGGTCACGGTTGATTTCAATTTCTTTAATTGTGCTACACACAAAACTTATATTTTAATTTAAATTTTATGCTTTAGGAAATCCAAATATTTTTTCTCATGGTCACTCAATAATGTGGACATGTATGGATCCACATCCTCTCCTATAAGTGGTCTGGGAGGACAGTGACAACCTATCCCGGATGGTTACCACATGGCTCTCGGTGAATCCGAGACTCATGTTCGAGCCGACACCCGACCGACAAGCCAAGCCAACAGAGGGTGTCGGCTCGAACGTGGGTCTCGGATTCACCGAGAGCTACGTGACAACCATCCGGGATAGGTTGCCACTGTCCTCCCAGAACCACTGGGAGGAGACGATGTAAATCCAGACAATGTATACCTCTATGTCACTTTATTCACACATCATTTTGAGCATAGCAAATTGTTGAAATATGATTTTTTTTAAACCAAGCACTATAAGATTGGGTGCACGCTAATACAAATGATAGAAAATACAAAATATATATATATATATATATATATATCATAGGTACATGTTTTTTTATACAGCGAGTTCTAAAGAGTATCTATTGACTGGCTCCAATTATTATCATGCAAAAGGATGATCGTGCAAATATCTAGAAAATGACCTTCACATTGTTAATCCATACTATATTACTATATCACTAGGTCCCTTTATTCACATGTCAATTTTGAACATAGCAAATTGTCCAAATAGGATTTTTTTTATTATTTTAAACTGAGCACTACAAGACTATGTCCACACCAATACGGGATGTCCACACAAATAATAATAATAATTGTAGGTAAAAGGAGTTCTAAAGAGTATCTATAGACTGGCTCCAATTATTGTCACGCATAGGGGTGAACGTGCAAATATATGAAAAATGACCTTCACATGATCAATATAGACCATTCCCCGAATATCTAGCAACCATAATTATAACCATCCTTCCATGTGATACATATGAGTTGTGCCCTTACAAAAACCTTTTAGGTTGGTCAATTTTTTTTCTTATTTGTTTGAATATCTTCGGTTATATTTTACGTTAAAACAAAATAATGAAAAACCCTATTTTATAAGAAAATTGTTTATTTTGTACTTTTTTTTTTTACATGGAAAAAGATGAAACCTTTATACAACTACTAATATTTTTATTAAAATATAACTTGGGCCTGTTAAGCCGAATTCGAGGCCAGATTTCAGTCTCTCAATCCTAGCCCAGCCAATGGGCTGATAAACCCAGCTCAAGCCCAGAAAAATTAGGAGAGACCATGCTTGGGCTTAGGTTTTCCGGAGCAAAATGACTTGACTGTCACCTTCAAACATATAATAGAGGGTATCTCTAGTTCTCTACACCAACATCCCAAGTTATACAGCATGATACATTGGTTAGGGCTCGAACTTTACAGACAAGTACACAAAAATTCTGATACATGATTTTATGTATTGCCACGTGGAAGGGTGACTCAGCAAATATCTAGGAAATGGTTTTCCACGTGGAAGGGTGATCATGCAAATATATATATATGAAATGGCCTAGATCGATATAAATTTGATCCAAGATCAATCAAGACCATCTCCAATACGCATCAATTAGAATTACCACATCACTCTTCCATGTAGTACATATGAGGTGTGCCCCTCCCAAAAAATACCTTCTGGTTGGATCATTGAAGAAACTTTCTCACATATATATAACCACAATATATTTTCATGAAAATGGATCTTAGGCTTGTTGGGTCAGATTGAGACAACTCCAAAACACTAATCCAGCAGTCCAGCTAGGTTGACTTGAAAGTTGGAATCTCTTAAATCCTAGCGTAGCCCAATTGCTGACAATAGCTGCCCAAGTCCACAAAGGTAGGATTCAAATCTTCGTCTCTTGACGTTGGATGGTGTTCAATCGTGATCCAACAGCTAGAGTTTATTTGGTTCCTATACCAATACATCGGTATGTGCATTTAGAGAACTCCAACCGTTGAATCACGGTTGCCTTTGTCACTATTGTGGGATTCTCAATTAAGACCTGAAACCATGCAAAGAGAGATTCTTTTTTACTTTAGATTCACTTTTAAGACGCTTCAATTTGTTTGGACTCATTAGTTCTTTGTTACATGGGCCCACCATGTTTGCCATATGGCTAACTTCGGCAGAAAACAAATTCCAAAGGCCCTTGTGACATGATAAACCCTAAAGATAATGGGCAGGATCATGCCCTAATCTGAGATGACCACATCCATGGCCTCATTGATACCTTTGCCCTGGAATTGCATCTTATGAAACACTTACGAGCTTGAGCCCAAGATTATATATATGGGCTGGGTTGTTCCTACTTCTTCCTGGCTCCAGTCCCTGATCTTGGTATGCTTTAAATATCAAATACCATGCATTTATTTATTTATTTATTTATTGCGAACCCGCTATAGGGTAAATATAAGGATTTTGATCCTCTCCAGCTTGCCAGCGGCACCGCGCAGATCTGAAGAGGATCCACTTCCATACCCATTCATTGGGCTGCGTTGGAACTACGCTAGCGCCCTAGAGAGGACCAAAGTCCCAAATTTTATTCATCCACTACGGAAAAAAGATGAATACAGTGAAGAGGCCCGAAAATGGGGATTCCAGAAACCCCTTATTGAACCAAGGGTCCATTTTGCAGAAGCAAACCTACGAAACTGAAATTTCAAAGAGAGCTCATGTATCTCATAGATGAGCTTTAAGGGCTGCCAACCATGGTTCTAAGTTCAGGTATTGGGACACGGTATCAATCATGTTCAAAACCAATCCAATCCAGATGGATTGGTGTACAAATTTGATGGAAAACAGACACGGGTCCGATCTTCATAAAATAATATTAAAACAGCATGGAATCGAGGATCGAATCGGATCGACCTTGTCCAAAACTAATATGAGTTGACCAATCCAATACCGATACCTTGAACTATGCTTCCAATAACAGTTGACTCGATGCATCAAGTATATGATGACTCGAAGTCTGAGAGAACTTTAATCTTCCTGAGACTAGAATGTAATGTCACTTGCATTCCCAATCTGATAGCAAAGGTCTCGAGAATAAAGATATAGGTGCTAGTATAAGAGCCACCACTGGTCCAAAAAATACCAAAGGTTAATGGTTTTTCTTATTGACACCGATTTTATATCAATGACTTGCAATTGATGTCGTTCAACAACCCAAAACGTCTCCAGATGTGCACAAATGCTACCCACCAATAGGTGGTCGACACATGACGTGTAACATGTCAACATCCAAGATGGGGGCACTTTCATCCATATGGATTTTGGAAGGTAGAATAACGATTGTGGAAGAGGAGTTAGGATTTAATGAACCTCAATTCCTATAAATATTAGGTTCACCTACCAAGTTATCATTTGTACAGTTCATTATTACTATTCACTCTTTTTACTAAGTTCTCTTTCTTACCGTTGCTTGGATTCTTGACTTAAGCATCAGAATGTATGTATTCCTCGGATCCCGATCCAACCATTCTTGTACTCAGTTCTTGTCCTCAGATGTGCAGACATCTTGAGGAAAATTAGTTCGGATTCCAGTGGCAATACCTTACGTCTCAAATACCAAAATGCTCCTTTGTATCTTGAGGTTTTCGTGATGGCCTATCCCATTAAAGAGAATCGATGTTAATTGTCCATTGACATTGGCCGGTGTCATATCGAAAGACCCAAGATTAAGACCCTCCCCATGTCCCCCAAGACCTTGCGAAAAGTACGATATGACATCAATATGAAAAGAAAATTTTATCTTCTTGGAACTATATTGAATTATGGGGGAAGGGTTCCGTAACTTGCGTGTTTTTTGGGGAATCTTCCAAGAGACATCAATTAGCGTGTGGAATCGTTCTCTTACGTATAAGACCCACAAAGTCAAGGAAGAAAGAACGCCATTTGCATGGTGAAAAGTGTTCCCATCGGTCGCAATTGCAGTAGTTATTCACGACATAAATGAACTGCGTTCTGTTAATTACTGTTCTCTTACTCATGTTCGAAGCTTTCTAATGTGTATGCCCATAGGTTAACTAACCAGCAGCGGGTTATGGGTTCTCCATAGCCAAATTGCCTTCAATCCCGTTTTGCATTCAAAAAAGTGTTTTTTTATTTCAAAACATAAGAGTAAAGCAAATATTTCATTTTGGAGGGACCTTTTCAAATGAATTTTGTCATTTCCTGGTTTGGCATGTGGGAACTTTAATCCTACAAAGCTTGGGGATATATATATATATATATATATATATATATATATATATATATATATATATAGAGGTTGAATTATATCATCTTGAGTCCTTAAAAGAAAGTTTTCCTTTTACTTTAATCCAACATTGCTTTTCACCAGTGCTCTTAGTCGGGAGTAGGTGCAGGTAAGGGTTTAAAGCCATTGATTTATTTTTTTTGTCACTGAATTAACTAAAAGGATGTGTCTCTACATATTTAAAACCAGAGATGTGTATTATATCTTTTGAAAATTAAGGGTTGCGTCCTTATACGCATAAATGTGCCATCTCAACCTTTTATTTGAGTATCTAGTGGACAGATCACATATAAGTAATCCATTGTGATTGGGTATGATTTTTCAACCACACCTCCTTGAACATATACTATTCCATTATAAATAAGAAGAGATAGTCATAGACCAAGATACAAAAATTTGTCCCCTCTCTCTCTTGTTCCCACCTTCCACCTTGTTTACTGTTGTTTTGAAAAGTGTTTGTCACACACCGTTGATGTTATGACGAGACCCAATTTTTTAGCACAACATAACTGGAGTAGTTGACAAGGGGGCTGTTTCTTCTTAGGGATTGATTCACAGAAAATCTTTGCACTGATAGAGGTGAATACAATCATAAAGAAGTGACTGATGACACAACTTAGTCCTAACATCATTGCAAGTGATTGTTACTTCATATGTATAAATCATTTACATATTTAATTTGTTATTCATGCTATTCACATATTCTTGAGTTTGTTATTTCCATATCAAGTCACAATAGTTTGTCGATTCATTGAAACTCACATTTATAAATTTTTACTACAAGAAAAAAAAAAGAACACACTAATTGCGTGAGAAACATAAAACACACCTATTATATATGGAATTTTCTACTTATAACACTGTTCACCGTCAAATCTACATTAGTTTCCAAATAAAATATCAAAACTGCCCATGTGCATTGCGATTGTCATGATGATCTTCTTTAATGCACGTTCATTGGATTGTTACAATCACTTGTCACATATAGATGAAAGATTATATATAACTGTCATATGAAACCGACATTTTTTAATTAGACAATTTTGATTACGTTATCAATTATCTTTTTTGTTTTTTTATCAAGACGATGAGTATTCAGACCTTCAACCTAACTAAGCTTCTTGATTGTTAAAAGATGATATGAAAATTATTGGAGGAAGAGGATGGCCCGTTTGAATGACAAGACCATTGAAAAAACATAAAGGAGTATAAATAGTGAGTTGTACAATCAAGAAGCCGTGGTCCATCATCTATGGGATCTAAGTCCATCCAAGTCTATCCAAATGTCATAATAGATAATGGTATTCCATGGGATCCATGTCTATCCAAGTCCATCCAAATGTCATAGTACATGATGGTAAATGTCTCAAGAGCTTCTTAAGGATAAGATTTTTATTTTTTGTCCATTTGGCTATGTTATTTTCAAAGTGAAAAAGACAGAAAAGGATGGAATTTATCAATTGTGCTTAGAAGTAAAGATTCTAAAATTTGATCCGAATCTTGATCAGTGTACGGGTTTAATGGAAAATTGAAAAAAAATTGAGATCACGATATCATATATAATAATATTAAAACATGATTGAATCAGAGAATAGGGATCCATTAAGTCCAAAACTGATATGAATTGATTGATCCGATCAATTCAATTCTGATTTTTTTGAATCATGGCTACAAGTAAACACAATAAAAAAAAGCTTTTCCCACACCGTTGGATGAGGCAATAGATCATGATTGGGCTGGAGTCCGAATCCTCTCCAGCGGTTGGGAAGCCCAGCCGCTGGAGGGGATCCGAAGGCGGTTGGACCATTTGTAAAGCTAACTCGATTTTTCTTGTTTAGATATAATTAGTAGAACGATGATAATGATTTGTCCTCCCCAGGAGGGATTCAATCTCTAATCTCTATCGACAGCTGAAGATCTTACCACCGAGCCAAGAATGGTAACCCGAGTGATAAGGGTGTCAAAAATGAAATCAATTTGTGTATCAAACTGAACTGAACTGGTTAAACCGAAACCGTGAAATTGATTATTAAACGGTTTGGTTTTAGTTTCAAAAATTAAATAGTTTAGTTAAATATTTGATTCTTGTTTAAAAATGAACCGTTTAATCCGACCATTTGGAACCGTTAAAGCCGACTAAACCTTTACTTTAATCCATTAGCACTAAATGTCTATATTTCTATAAATAAATTTTATTTTAATACTTTCCACGTGGTATATTTCTAAATTGGAAGTCCACTTTCATTTATGATTAATACTATTTTAATATTTCCTACAAAAAAAAATATATATATATATATATATTTTAATGTTTTTCTTGGCTTTCCCTAGTCTTTGTTCCTAACTGTCTTTTTCTCTTTCTCGACGATAAAAAAGTTTAAAAACCAAAAAACCAAAATCCATTAACAATTGATTTTGGTAATACTTTGAAACCATTTAATAAATGATTCGATTTTAATTTTACACATAAACCAAACTGCACTGTTAAATTAAAACTGCACCATTGAACTCCCTTATCGAGTGATGTTGGTTAGGATCACTCGTACCATGATCACTAATTAACCGCAGCCCAGCCCAAGAAAAGGACCAAATCGGTGGATTCAAATCCTCTCCTGCTCCTCATGTCGGCATGAGGAAATTCAATGACTGTCATCCACTGTGCATGTATACCAATACATTGGTATGTGCGTACATTAAACTATAGCCACTGGATCTTCTTATGCCAGCATGAGGGGATTGAGATCCTCTATTGTAAGACCACCCTTGCAGTGAAAATCTCATCCACTCAAAGTGGATCTATGTGTATCCCAATGCACTTTGAGTGGATCGGGATACTTGCCGATCCACATTGTGTGGGTGGGATCCTCACTACATGGTGGCCTCACCACAGAAGATCTTTTTCCAACATGAGGGGCATGAAAGGATTTCTATCCCAAATTGATGCCGAATAGGATTGATCCTGATTTGTGTTCACATCAATCTCACGCAACCATCCAATCTGTTTATCATTATTTTTTACCAACTCAACGTTAATGGGACCTATCCAGATCTGAACCATATTAATGTCCTAATTGTTTGTAAAACAGGGGAAAAAAATTGTTAGTAGTGACTGCCGCCTCACAGTGAGGATCTTGATCACTTATAATGCAACGACATGTGTTCCAATGCATTATGAGTGGCCAAGATCTCACTGCCGCTTAACAGTCACTATAGAAGATCTTGGTCCATAAACTTACACAACATAGCTAATATGTGGCAATTTGCCAATGTTTGATGCCCTAATTGTTGGTATGGATGAAATGTTATTTGCCAGCAGCGATTGGTAATAATTATGTTCTTAGAAAGTACTTTTGATCCGTAAGTATTTTTCCTAATTTTGTTCACAGGTAATTTGATAAGAAAAAAAAAAAGCTTTTGGAACAAAAAAATCAGGGCAATTTGGATAGTTGTAGTGGCAAATGGCAGTGAACGACGGAGGTGAACTGCAACCGCGAATGACGGCGGTGAATAGTTGCAATAACGATTCCTTGAGAGTTTTGTTTTTGTTCTGTCAAAAGTGTTTGCAAACATGAACACTTTTTTGCTCTATCAAAGTACTCATTAAGCACTTTTTGAATTGGATATTGTATGTGAGAGGAAAGAAAAAACACGGCACATCAAACATCATTCTGTTCACAATCTGCTCCTGGAAAGCAAGAAAAGCAATGAAAACACTTTTGGAGAGTGTTTATAAAAAATCCTTTAGGCTTTGATTAGTTGGGAGTTAAACAAAACATGCCATCACATGACTATATAACTTACTCTAAATCATACCATATTCGTTAATAACTTGCACTTTATTTTGCATCCAAATCCCTTGCATTTGAAAAATAAAATAATTTTACATCTTATAAAAATCATTACTAAATATGTTAATAGCTATAAAAATTTCTTATTTAGATTTGAAATTTTTTACTTTCTTTCACTTTAACTCCCCTAGCAACCAAACCGAACCTTAATGTATGCTGAACCTAATGAGCATATTGTTTTTTTTTTTTTTTTTTACTAACGAAGGGCATCCAGACTTTCGGCCTGACTAGTCCCCGAACCCATACTGACCCCACAACTGCGTAGACCAGATCATTCTAGGGTTGAATGAAACTCATTCCATTTGCACCCAAAGTTGACAAGAAAGAACACTTAACACCCTGTGTGAGTGGTTAAGGCAATAAAAGAAATCGAACTCAGAACCTTACACTTCTTGAGGTGTAGATTCCTTGCCAACTCTGCCACTCCCTTGATATTAACCTAACAAACTTATTGGGCATGGTCATCATTTCATGAACTTTTGAGTGTCAAGACACTTCATGTGGCAAATAAATCAACAGAACTAAAAAGACTTCCATCTTCCTCCAATTGCATTTATTTGACCGAAAATAGTTCTTGTAGAATCATATTGAATTTTCAATGGTGATACATTCCGTATCTTGCTAAAAAAATCAATCCTTACTTACCAACAACACATTGTCCAACCAATCATATTCTCTCTAGATATGTTCCTCAAAGGTCATCCCATTTTTTTTTTTTTTGAGTGAATGACAATCCTTGCTTGCCAACCACACATTGGCCAACCAAATCATATTCTCTCTCAGATATGTTCCACAATCATCCCATTTTTTGGGGGAATGACATTAGATGTTATGGATGGTACATGTATGATTAATATTTTCTTCACTAACTTCTTTTCACCTGTGGCCACACATATGCATGCAGTCAAGGCATGTTAAAACATATGCTAAGACCTTGCATAGGCAACGCCTAAACAACTATACACATAGACATGCACCCACTAAATCACTTGGGCGAACAGTTGTATTCATTAACCATAAGGGTACTATGAAAATTATCTTTATAATATAATTTGACTAATTATGGTCATCCAAATGTAATTTCAAAAGATAAGGTTATCCCAATGGCAATTCATAAGAGCAAATCAGACAAGTACTAGCTATCTTAGACTAAGGAAAAAGGCGAAAGTTTTCCTTGATAAGAAACCAACCAATAGGATTCATAATTCCCGAGAGAGAGAGAGAGAGAGAGAGAGAGAGAGAGAGAGAGAGAGAGATGAGCTCAACATTGCGATAGTGTGACTATATAATTAAATACAATTAAATTTTTTGCGGTTACATATTTAGATGATTAAGAAGAGGATGATTCTTTGAGAAAAACTGATAGTGAAATGTTGGCCAACTATTAAGTTAATTAATCTTAAATTCTTTCTTATGTTAACTTATTTATTTCTAATAAAATATTTAAAAACCTTAAAATATTCTTGTGGTTTTTTTATGATGTTCTAATGTGAAATGAAAATGACTGTCGTCCAATGATTGTATTAGTAGTTGATTAATCACAAATTATTCAAACTATTCTAGTAGTCTGCTATTATTACAGGATTGTTTGTTGTTGCTTTATCTATGGTTTAATTAAACCATTGGCTGAGAACCAGACCAACTGGTGAAACCAGTTTTGATCAGTCTGAATTCTGAACTGATTATATCTCAATATTTTGGGATATTGTCCTCATTCCATTGGAACTAGGACCAACCCTGCTCATGATTTCAGAACATAGTTTTAAAAAATCTGAACTTGGACCAAATAGCTGGTGGAGTTATCTCTAGCTTGATCACCAGACAGCCAAAAACAGGAGAAGGCAAGGATGGATCTACTGGCTGGATTTTCAATGCTTTTACTCATTGGTTTTTTTTTTTTTTTTAACCTAAGTATTTTACCATATCCAGTTCTGACAGGAAACAAACTGACGAATGTCTGGTCCAGTTCAAACTGATTCAGTCAAGCAAGATGATCCAGTTTTTAAAGAGACTACAAGAACTTAGAGGCATAAATTTAAACATACTGTCTTAAGCTAAAAAAAAGGTCATAATTATCATCCATAAGGTGGACCACCTCACCTTTTATTTGATTGCATCCACAAAGAACCACCTCACCAACCACTAACTCACACTTCTCTGATGTCAAAGGACCTCAAAAAATTTGCTTCTTTCATAGTTTACTTTAACCCGACTTTAGATCAACATTCTAATGACAGGACAAAATAGGCTAATATTATTCAAGGCACTGGTTTGGGCACTCATTAAAGAATAAGACCATGAGGTCGTTGAATATGGCCAACAAAATTTTGTTAAGTTCTAGCATGTTTGAAAATAGTGTCCTTATAAGCCCTTAAAAATATATTTAGCCAGTAACCATTTATTTTGGGAACGCAAGCTTGATTGTTGATATCACAGATCTGAGTTTGAACTCTAAACCTAACTTCATCCATTAATCTACTAAAAATAACTAACCCATTTTTATACAAAGACTGGGAAAGGGAAGAAAAAATACAATAAAAAAACAGAGGCCCATTCTTGTGGCACATTTTAACCATTAGCAACCGACCATATTTAGTTAAGACATGGTTGTACAGTTTAGAATGGAAATTAAAAAGTGTTAGGAATCTATGGGTGTTACAGAAAAGCTGATTTTCTCACCTCACATCAACTCAAGAAGCCAAGACCTCTTCATTTTCCAGGTCATTCTGTGGACAAATTAAGCACCAATGTGATAGGCTAATACAGATTTCCACAATCCTTGTAGAGAACATGTGGTAAAAAAAATCCTCCCCTAGTACATTGTGAAGATATTTTGCTAAATACAGATGAGCAAACGCTTGTGTTCCAGGGATGTCTCTCCTTTGCCAAATGAACACAGTTTGAGCCCTTAGAGAGACATCCAAAACTTTGGAAACCACATGAATATGGAGTGGGATCGCCTTTGGCTATTTGTTGGTGAGGCTCATAGGTTGATTTATGTTGTGTTTCTGTAGAACTGTTGCTACAGAGATGATGACAGAATCACTGTCCATGACACTAAAGCTTCACTTTTACCATTCAGTCATAGTAATATACATGTGAGAGGAATAGAAAAGAATTCTTACTATATGTTTCAAGAGATAACAAGCATCTTTAAAACTCCAATCTCTCATAGAAAGTGGACATGAAAAAGACCATAGGAGTTCATTCAAGAAGTGGGTATAGCAGAATGACCCCTCAATCAACTCACAACAATAATTAGGTTCTCCTCAAACCCTGCACACAAAGAATCTAAGATGAAGAAAGAAACAAATGAACAAAAGGAACCCGGAACCCTTTCTTTCTTGTGTTGTACTCTACAACCTTATAACAGGGCTTTTCAATCTTATGCCTTGGTTTAAGGCAAGCCATAATCAACTTGGAAACAAGATGAAAGAAGGAAGCAAACCAAGATGAATTTGTTTGGTTCGCAATATAGAAGGGAACAATCTGGAATCAAATTGACTAAGGTGATTGTTTTTTATTTGAAAACTATGAAAAACCAAATTGAAATCATTTAACCAAATGTTGTCTTCAAATGCAGCCGTCTTAAAAGGTATGTTGCAAAGTGAAGTAAATTTTTATCTCATGGGGAATAAATACAATCAAAAGTAACAGCTTCACACATAAGATGTTAACCACCAGAGAGTAGAAAACTGCATTCAAATTTGGAGATTCAGAGGTTGGGAATGCCCAGCAAAGAATGTCATGTTGTTTACTGATGTAATTGATGCTCATAATTTCCAACATGTACTAAGACTGGAATTTGTCTGAGGCCACTCCTTCCACTATGGCATAAAAGCAAGGTTTAGCCCTTTGGCCAAGGTTTGGTGGTGGAAAGATGATGTGATCTTATGTTGTCAATGAAATGGTGTCATAAATATGACAGGTGATGGGAATGGCCTCACAGATGTGGCACTAGATGACTACCAATTTGGGTACCTACTTTCAAATGTTACCAACCACATCTGCTAGTTAACAGTAACAGTTAAAACACTAAGACATAAAGATATACAGTTAAGAGAAGATGATATCTCTCCTAATTGCAGTCAAGACTCAAGAGTAGATGCTAAGCTCAAGGGTTACTTCTGTCTTCTCCTTACATTAATGTTCCATCATTAGTTGTTACAAGATGAATGGTTTAAATTTGCAAACTAATAATAGGTTCCCACACCCAGTTCACACCTTTGCATGCCCTGTCCTCCGGACATCTAAGACTCCCCATGTTACCTCTTTCTCTTATAAAAGAGACGGAGAAAGAGCAGGTGAAATGGAGATGCGTCTGCTAAACTCAATCTTATAAACAGAGAGAGCCTCAAGCTTCTCTGCTACACTGAGTGTGTAAAGCTACAGACTGAATATGTATGGCATGGCAAGGTGTGATGTGCAGGATGGAGAAGCAGGGCACATGCATTACTAGCGTTACTTACCTATGTTAGTTAGTTATTCATGTGCTCTCCTTCTCCATCATGCCCACTCTCACCTTCGTTGATTGATTATGTGGAACTATGCCTGCAGCCTCCTCGGCTTGGAGCATCTCCTTTTGCAGGTAAGCTAATCTAGGACTGATGAATTGAAGATTACAACTCAAGGTAGGTAGGTAGGTATTCCTGAGGTTTGCAATACCTCAGGAATTTACAAACTGTTTAAAAAAAAGAGTACTCATCCACAAGGCTCCCGTCTCTGCGGGGTCAGGGGAGGGGCTAATGAACGCAATTATCCCGCTTTGCGGAGAGGCTGTTTCCAGAATTTACATGCTGTTTCTACATATAAAAAAGTTGCTTCGGTTTCAAGAGTTAGTCTTGACTTTATCAAACTTCATTTCCTTTTACGGGACAATAGGGGATCAATCTTCTGGCTTTATCAAAGCCTGTCGTGCCTTGTCTCTCCATCTTTCATTTTTCTTTGAGTAATTCTTGGCCACTCGGTCTGATCCGTCTGTTAACTCTGCAATGGGTCATACCTCTAACCATTTCTGATGAAAATATCTCAACCATGTACTGTAGAAGCTAAAGAGTTGGGTTCCTAACAATCTCAACATAGATCCATAAAATTAAATTGGGAAGTGGGGGAAGGGTGTATAGAGAGAGAGAGAGAGAGAGAGAGAGAGAGAGTTGAAATGCATCTACTGGTCTGCCATGAAGAACTGGGTAGACATTAGGGATGTGTCCTTTGGACAGCCATCACCAAATGGTCATATTATGCTATAATTGGTAATTAATTAAGGAAGCAGACATTATAAGAAGTTGAGGTACATGTTTATAAATGTTTCATTTACTGATCTGAATTCCCAGCTAATGCAGCTTCCACCTCCAAGTTTTAACTTCTTTCTTTCTTAGTCTCACACACACACACAAAAACAAACACAACATAATACACATACACAGTATCTCTTTCTTGATGAATAGATAATATCTAAAGCTTCCAGTTTCTCTACATGGATTGAGGACATCCAGGTATCTACCAGGCAAGATGAATGCTTTATAGTCTATAAATAAAAACAGCAGCATTTGATACCCCTTTTGATTATTTCAATTGAAGTTCCCAATAAGAAAGATACTTATGAGAATTAGGTCCTAGGCCTCATGTCAATTCCGAACTACCTCTTTTTTTTTTTATTTATTTATTTATTTTTTTGCAATGCTTCCTAAAAAGAAAAAAGGGGGTGTTCCGCTGGACTAAGGGCGGTAAGGAAGAAAGCGAGTGGATCCACAAATTCGTCATCCTCAAATCAGATCCTTATCCTTAGTAGAGGGTTGGTTACACCTATAACCAAAAATGGAAACCAAGTGTTTCGTGGTTTAAAAATGTCGAATCTCGTCTCAATCATCATTTGTTAGGACTCTTCGGAGTAGGTTCCTTGGCTTGGACAAGGCATTTAGTTCATGTCGCTATTTCCAACTCCAGGGGAGAGTATGTTCGATGGAACATCTTTTATTCTCTTTTGTGATTATTACAATTACTATTATTATTTTTTATTAGGTTTTAATTACACATTGATGAAATATTGGAAAGGATCCAGCTAAACTTTCCTCCCATCAGACTAGATCGATAAATGATGCAATACTGAAGAAAAGAGTAATTAGATTTGATAATTGTAACCATGCAATCAAATAGTGCTATTGTCACTTAACTAAGTATATTTTTCATGTAGCTAAGAGACCATTAAATGAAGCGAGTTGGGTTGGGTTGGAAGATAAAGGTCCATTATGGTTGCACTAGAAGCTAAGACAAGTTTGAGCTTGATAAGGCTTGAACTAAAGTCATTTCAGTGACGACTGGTTAGAGTTGGGTTGGGTTGGGTTCTAGATAACTTCTCACATTTATCAGATTGGTGTAGGTTGATAATTCCCTGTTATTTATTATTAACTAGTGAGGAATGAATCAGTTGTCAATGTGACAGCCCCACTTTATTTATAATGAGTGAAAAATAGGTGTAAGACAATTATATCCTTATACTCATGTACACCCATATTACAAGCCCCCCCCCCCCCTTAAAGTTGGTGCATAGATATCACGCATGCCCAACTTGCACACTATAGGATGAAACAACTTACTAAACGCTTTGGTTAAAACATCAGCTAACTGATCTCCAGTTTTTACAAAAGGAACACAAATCAGTCCTTACCCCAACTTCTCCTTAATAAAGTGATGATCGATTTCCATATGCTTGGTCCGATCGCGTTGATAGGATTGGGAGCAATACTGATCGCGGACTTACTACCGCAATAGAGCATCACAGGAAGTGAAACAAGGATAGCCAAGTCATTCAACAAATGCTGGAGCCAGATCAACTCACAAATGCCATGAGAGATAGCCCTAAACTCATCTTCAGCACTAGACCGGGCAATGACAACCTGTTTCTTGCTTCTCCAAATGACCAAGTTGTCACCTACAAAGGTGTTATACCCAATAGTAGAGCAACGGTCATTAGAGAGAGCTGCCCCAATCAACATCAGTGTAGGCCTCAACCTGCAGGTGACCATTAGAAGAGAAAAATACCCCTTTGCCGGGGGCAGACTTCAAATAGTAGAAGATGTGTAGCACAACTTCCCAATATGTGGAATAAGGATCATGCATGTATTGATTGACCATGCTAACAGTGAAAACAATGTCAGGACAAGTGTGAGAGAGGGAAACTAATTTTCCAACTAACCTCTGATACTAACCCTTATCAACAGGATCCCCAACTTTGCTAGAAAGACGAACATTAGGTTCAAGTGGAGTGTTTGAGGGCTTACAACCAAGTATCCAATGTATATTTTCTCTGAGAGGGAAAAGGACCCATGGTGGAACAAGCAACCTCAATGCCGAGGAAGTAGCGCAACCTCATAGTCGTAAAATTTAACCTTGGTGGGGACTTTCCTCTTCCAAATTTTCGAGAACCATAGAGGTTTCTCCAATTTATCCACCCTTTGTAACATCAACACCATCGATTTTTGGGAGCTGACCATTGGTAGATAATTATCGGCTCCTCCAATCAGATTTACAGGAGTCAATCACAGTATTCTGCAGCACCAGTTGCATATTCACCAATGAATCCAACTTCCAATCGTTCATATTACATTTCAAGGCAGGGGCCCACACTACCTGGGTCCTGTAAAGGGAGCAGTACTGCCGAACAGTGAGCTCCTTAGGACATCATGGAATTATGTAATATCTGTTGCAATCCAGTAGAAATCTGAAAATTGCACCTGGAGACTAACTACCCCTGCCCCAGAGTTGGACCAAAATTTCAGGACATAACCATTCCCCCATGGAGCTTGATTTCCCTCTTGAAATCTTGAAGAGAATACAGGATGCCCCTCCACAGACTAATAATGTAAGTCAAGGACAGTGGAAGTGATACCCAGCAACTCATTTCACCATATTCAACAAAGATCACATGTCTTCAAGAGTCTATCCTGTTTACAACCAGACTTCCATAACCACTTAGAAAAAACGAAGGCCTCGATTGTAGCTTCAAGAATCAGAAATTTAAACCTCCAAACATCCCTTTAGCAATATGATCTCATTTCAGCTTACCAAATCCTACTCCTAGCCCCATCAATTCATCCCATGAAGAAAAAAAATCCCACCCAAGCTACTCCAGCAGATCTACCAAAGAACCTAGGATGGAGGAAAGAGATAATTAGTGTTGAATCAGAGAATGGGAAAAGGTTGGATTACTCCCATCATCCTAGCTTTATTTATAATGAATAATAAGAGAGGTTACAAAATAGCAGAGGGATTCTAGAGTCACTAGGAGTCCTAGAGTCCCAGAGTCCCAGTGTCTAAGGAAAGGAAATAAAAAATAAAATTACAATTATGCTATATAATTCGACATTCCCCCTCAAGTTGGTGCATATATATCATGCATACCCAACTTGGACCATATCATATGAAATGGTTTCCCAGGTAAACCTTTAGTGAAAATGTCTGCCAGCTGATCTCTGATCAGACAAATGGAATTTGAATCTGACCACTTTCTAACTTTTTTTTGATGAAGTGACGATCTATCTCAACATGCTTAGTCCTATCATGTTTGGATCATGAGCAATGCTGATGGCTGCTTTATTGTCACAAAACAGCATCATAGATTGAGGACACTTAACTTTCAAGTCTCCAAGGAGGTCCTTCAACCACAATAGTTTACATATTCCTTGAGCCATTGCTCGAGAGTCTGCTTTTGCACTGAAACGGGTCACCACATTTTGTTTCTTGTTGCGCAAAGTAACCAAATTTCCACCCACATATGTACAGTAACCCGAAATCGATTTTCTATCTGAACTACTTGCCCAATCAGTGTCAGTATAAGCCTTTACTTTGAGATGATCATGTGGTGAGCATTCTCTCTCTTACACTCAAACTCTCTCTTCGTTCCCCATCTTTTCTAAACTGGAGATAACAGATATCTATTGGTTGTTTACATTGGAAATCTGACTTAGGCATCGGAGTGTACCCGGGGTTTAATCACCCAACTCCCTTGTTTAACTTCTGTGATTGTAGGTTGCTCGGAGCGTAGACCGGCAGGCGATTTCCAACATATATATATATATATATATATATGGCTGGGCCAGGCTCAGCCCAGGGGATCAACCCTAACCCAAAACAACCCTGCCAGGGTTAATAAAAAATTAAGCCCTAACCCAGCCCTATCAGGGTTTGGGCCGAGTTCAACCCTGCCAAGGTTCAGGGCGAGTCTGGGGGGGTTCGGGTCGTCAAGGTAAAACTTGCACCCCTACATATGTGTAGAATAGGGATCATGTATACACTGACTCACCAAACTTACTGCAAATGCAATATCTGGCCTAGTATGTGACAGATAAATCAGTCTTCCAACCAACCGCCAGTACCTACCTTTATCTGTAGGTGTTCCTTCCTTTTCCTTGAGCTTAGTATTAGGGTCCAGAGGAGTATCACATGGACGACACTTTAATAACTCTGTCTTTGAAAGAAGATCAAGAACATACTTTCGTTGAGAGAGAAAAATGCCTTTTGTAAAATGAGCAACCTTAATCCCAAGAAAGTACTTGAGTTTTCCAAGGTCCTTGATCTCGAACTCCTTTCCCAAAAATAACTTCAATTTTCTGATTTCATTATCATTGTTACTAGTAACAACAATATCATCCACATCTACAAGAAGTGCGGTGAAAGCTTCTGAAGTATGCTTGATAAACAAAGTATGATCAGCATTACTCTGAATATAACCAAATGCTATCATAACTTTATAAAATCTACCAAACCATGCTCTAGGAGACTGTTTAAGTCCATAAAGAGAGTGTTTCAACTTACATACCTTCCCTTCGGTGTTTGCATCTGTAAATCAGAAGGACAATCCATATACACTTCTTCTGTAAGTTCCTCGTAAAGGAAAACATTCTTCACATCAAGTTGTTGTAAGTCCCAGTTATGATGTACAACAACACCTGCCAAAAGTACCCGGACTATCATCATCTTGGCTACTGGGGCAAACGTTTCTTCATAATCTATCCCATATGTTTGGGTGAACCTACGAGCAACCAGCCTGACCTAATACCAATCCACAGTGCCATCAATTTTCTGCTTAATGGTGTAGACCCACTTGCACCCTACTGGCCTCTTACCTAGTGGGAGAGGAATAAGATCCCATGTATCATTCTTCTTCAAGACTTTCATTTCTTCCATCATTGCAACTTTCCATCGTTTATCTACAATTGGATCCTACCATTTCTGGGGAATAGACACAGAGGAAAGCACAGACATAAATGCATGGAAGGAAGGAGATAAAGAATTATATGAAACAAAATTAGAAATTAGGTGAAGTGTGCAAGGCCTAGTACCTTTCCAAATGTAAATGGGTAAACCAGAATCAAAAGGAGGAAGTTCATTACCAAGAGATAACTCAATCTCTGGATCTAGGGCTAACGAAAGGACATGTGAAGTGGCGTTGATGGTAGTGGTCCTTCCTTGCTTGCTTCTGGCACATCTGCCGCTGTAGACCTACAGAGATTTGGCATTAGGACTGGTTGTAGGAATAGGTGTAGGCATAGGTGTATTGCGTAGGAGACTCATGGAAAGATTTAGAGAAGGCAAGAAGTACCTGGCCCTTATTGACCTAGAAAACGGTTATGATAAAGTCCTTAGAGAGTTAATCTGAAAAGTATTAGAGAAGAAATGTGTTTCAAGGAAATATGTGGACATAGTCAAGGATATGTATTATAATATGATGACTAATGTGAGAACCGTAGAATCAAGGTAGTGAATTCCCAATTACAATTGGATTACATCAAGGATCAGCTTTAAGTCCTTATCAATTATGGATGATTTAACCAGAGACATTCAAGATGAAGTTCTTGGGTGCATGTTTTTTGCTGATAATATTGTTTTGGTGAATGAGACAAAAGCAGGGATTAACCCAAATTGGAGCTATGGAGATCAATATTAGAATCAAAAGGTTTTAAGACAAGTAGAACGGAGACAGAGTATATAGTGTGTAACTTTAGTCAGACAATGATGGATAATGAGGTGGTGAAAATTGATGAGAAGGAGATATAACAAAGTGATTATTTTAGGTATCTAGGTTCAATCATAAATAAAAAAGGTGATATAGAAGATGATGTTTCACATAGGATTAAAATAGGATGAATGAAATAGAAAGGTACGTCTGGAGTGCTGTGTGATTGACATATTCCTTTAAAATTTAAAAGAAAATTATATAGGATAGTCATTCGACCGGTTATGATGTATGGTGCAAAATGTTGAGCAGTTAAAAAGTATTATATAGATAAACTTAGTGTAACTAATTTGAGAATGTTAAAGATGGATGTGTGGCAAAATTAGGAACGATAAGGTAAGGAATGATCGTATTAGAGCTGATTTGGGAGTAACGCCGATACATGATAAGCTACGAGAAAGTCGTTTGAGATGGTATGGCCATGTTCAATGGAGGTCGTTAGATGCTCCAGTATGGAAGAGTGATTTGATTCGATTTGAAGGATCTAAAAGAGTCAGGGGCAGACCTAAGATGACTCCAAGGGAGGTGGTGAGGAAAGAAATGCATAGCTTAGCCTTTGTTGCAAGTATGACATCGTATAAAGCTGATTGGAGGACAAGAATCCAAGTAGGCAACCCCATTTATCTGATAAAAAAAACATAAAGCAATGATAAATAATGCAACAACATCAAAATGATGCTCTAGAAACTAGATCTTACCACAACTTACAAAGATTAGTTAAGCCATGGTACAATTGCATCTTATTAGTTAAATAACGAATTTAATGGAGTGGTAAAGTCAACTAGTCAGTTAAAAGAAAAATAGATCACTAGGTTTAACTTCACAGCTTCACAATGAATTAGATCATGCATATTAACCTCATGATTGCTTCTAAATTGAACAATAGGTTTTGGTTCCCCTTTTTCTTGAGGTATATTGAAGAAGCCCATAGGTGCATTGGTCTTGGAAAGAGAAACAGCTGACTGAGCTCTGATGCCCCATTCCCTTATCTACAGTGTCGAATGAAACCCCTTAAGACAAGGAGAACCAAAATACGCTACTCTATTTAATAATGAATGATTAAGTAGATTTAATAACTAACAATGTCAAAGAAAGCTTTCACGGAAGAATAATATACCTATTAATTTTAACAAACCAAGGGTAAATAAGTCATTTCACCTAAGGACAATCAAAAACATTTGAAACCTAACAATGTCATAAGTAAAATTACATAAAAGTATATTATAATCAGGCAAAAAAAAAATTTGGTCGAGACCAGGTATCTGATACCGTGGTATGCCAACATCCACCTACAAAAGTGAATAAAATGTGGCCCCCTATTTACGAAGTTCCAATAATACCTTTCCTACAGTAGTCTTGTCCCTTGATTTCTCTACTCCACGGAGCAGAGAATCTCTTCCCTTATTAGTATACAATGTCTTCTTAATAAGACATAGACGGCATTCCTGGAGTACCTTTCCTTTGTGGGAGGAGGGATGCCAGATTGTATTCTTTCATTTAGTTGTGATAGGCCCTAGGCCTCTCTATGTTATTGTACTTGCTTGTGTAACAGTTTCTTAGATTAATAAGTGTTGTGACTCATCCCCCACCCCAGGAAAAAAAAAATTCTTAAATCAATAAAAGTTATACTACATAATTCCATCATCTCATAAAGGATGACCAGAACCAAAATTATACGTGTTGCTTTTAGTAGTAGAAGAATACACCTTATAAATTATAACACTTACTGTTGGCATTTTGGAAGAGAGCTTCTTGTTCGGTTTAGTGATTCATCTTTTTAGTTCCTTCGTACGATAGAGCCTGTAGAATCCTAGGGTTGGTCGTAGCTAAGCATTCAATATATCTACTGTTTTGCTATGACTTGTAGGACACACACACTCTCTCCCCCCCCCCTCCCTTTCCCCCCAACCATTGTAGATTTAGAGTGTCCCCGCGACTCAACTTGGACACTTGTTAGGATACAGCTAAAGACTTGATTGGAAACTGTTGACTGTTGTGCATCACTTGGGTATAAGCTATCACAACATGGTCCTTCTTGAATGTTTCCTTTCTATCATAATTTTTTTGTTTATTGTTTCCTTTGACTTGCTTAACTAGAATGCATAATATTACACTTGAACACATATAAATGCATGCGCTGCCCTTTAGTTTGACTTACTTTTCACCCATATACAGAACTTTATTTAATGTTCACAGTTAATTCATAGATCCAAAAGAGAGTACTTGGGTTCTCCTAATAACTAAAAGTGTATCATGCCTGATCTAACTGGGATTTGCGATGGTGGAGAGGGGTAATATAAAGCAAGATCCTCCCATAATCATCAAGAACTCCCAATATGTGGGTGCCTTCACTTTAGAGGAGGAATTTTGGTGTTTGAGATATATCAAGCAAAAGTAACTTAAAGTCATGTCTTCTTTTCTGGGTTTTTGGAGTAGCTGTGTGCAATGCAGTGTCTCTTTGCAGTCTGCATTCTGTGGAAGTTCTGGACATTTTGTTTTCAGAGACTTCCTCTTCAATAGCCGATTGAGTTGAGATTAGTGGGGCCATTACTTTTGTTATGCGCATTCCACACAAATGGCATTGGTGGCACTTCAGAAGGTAGTAACACGGTGGCTAGAGGCACTCAGTGGTCTGTTCTACCTTGGTTTATAGAAAATTGCAACTTGTGGCTAGAGACTGGTTGAAGCAAGAGCAGGGTCAAGAATATGGAAATTTTCATAAAAAAGAATAGAAGCACATGTAACTGATAAGTGCACCTAAAATTCACACCTCAAGTAATGGCCCTTTTTTTTTTTTTTTTGGGAGAGGGGGTATAATAAGTTAATTTTTATTAAGGATGGAAAATCCAACACAGAAAAGTCATATTAACAACCCAAGCACTGATGCGTAGCACAAGGAACCAAGACAAGACACCAATATTCCAAAGTTACAACAATTAGTGGTGATGCTCTACCTTCGTTGTCGGGACCTTTCTGCCGAGCGTCTTTAAGTGTAGCGCCACTTCACTATCCACATCCTACATGCCAGAAAATCAACTCCGTGTTAGAAGGAGACTACCAATAAAGGAGGTGGCACCAAGGGTCGGGTACAAGAGACACTTCCATAGCCATCTTGAATGTCGATAGGAATTAAGATTTCAACCATAAGACAACAGGAAAAATAATGTATGTCAGATAAAAGTAAGAAAACGCACCGGAAAAGGGATGGCGTCTTCGCTTGTATGAGTGGAATCAAACCGAGAACTTCCGACATAATCGCCGAACCCAATGGAAGTCGTTCCCGAAGATAAAAGCGAGACGGCGAGGCTAGTAAGAGTTCAGAATCCAAAATTAAATTTATGTTTCAATTTTATGACAAGACAATCGGAAAGAAAACTACAAGTGAATTATAAGAATTCAAGAATCTACAGCTTGAAGGACGGTTCTTGCTCCTCGCTTCTTCTCCCTTCCCATTCTTCGCTTTCTCTTTTTTTTTCTCCTCAGAATCTGATTCTATCGAGCTCCGAACTCATCGGCCTTCACACTGCGGACCGATACCAGGCCGTGTGCATTTTATTTTGATAATTGAAATTCGAATTCGATCCAGATGATCCATTTATCGAAATCTTTGGCCATTGCTTTCCAGAAAAAAAATCTTGCCGTACAGCCTTGAGTTTTTTTTGGGTAAATCGTACAGCCTTGAGTTGTGTTGGCTGCTTTCCTGTGAATGAAATGAAACCATAAAGTCTAATTCTTGTCAATTACTAGGCAATTTACGATTTACAAAAGGAACATCAGCCCGAACACAAATCCAGCAACCATGGGCTTGAAACAGGCCAAAGGAATGAACCCCCATTGACCATGGCTTTTTGAGTTAGGGAATGAGTCACATTGAGAAAATTTATAAGAAAATCTATAAATCTTAATCTTACCATAATTATAAGTTTATCTTATTCATGTAATAGATTCATACCTTAATATAAATGCTATCCTTATAATTGTGTGGAGAATACAAGACATCAATCCAATAAATCTCCATCTGGTTTGGATTCTGCAAACCACTTTGAAGAAAAATCCATTGATGTTGATTCTGTAAACTCATCTCTGTCAAATCACTACACCCAAACTAACATAGCCCACACCCCGTCTGGATGTCTCGTACAGTTCACCACCGTACGATATGATGTGACTCCATCTCTCTCACTGCTGCAATATCATCAGAAAGATCACCGTCACTCACAATCCTCCTGTAATTCCAGTTGCACCTGGAACCCGAGCCTCTCACCACCGCACTTCCAATGCAGACCTTAAGAATCGATTCCTTATCCCAGCCATTTGCAACTCCAATTGCATTTGGACCCAAGTCTCTTACCTCTGCACCTCCAATGCAGACCTAGAGATCCGACTCCTTGTTCCAGCCCGCCAGTACTTCTTTGCCTCACGATGCAATATAAATTGGCCATTATGTGCATTGTATTGGGTTTAAATCAGCCGTCAAATCCAACACCCTATCCGACCAAGTCCACCAGCCACTGAGATCCATTGCCGCCGCATCTGAGTCGAACTCTGTAAATCTCGACTCCATGATCTCTGCTGGCACATGCGATGACAGGAAGAATCATCTTCCTAGACACCCTATCCGACCAAGTCCACCAGCCACTGAGATCCATTGCCGCCGCATCTGAGTCGAACTCTGTAAATCTCGACTCCATGATCTCTGCTGGCACATGCGATGACAGGAAGAATCATCTTCCTAGCTTGAGATTCCCTTCCATCTCTTCTTAACAGCACCCTTTTTTTTCCCCTCAAAAGATAATCGTAGAAACAAAAAAACTTAAAAAAACCACACAACAAGTGTAATCATTACATTTTTTTTTTCTTCTATATTTTCAAACTCATTTTTTTTTTCACACTACCGTAATCATGATCTTGAAAACCATAGATAAAAAAAAAAAGTTTAAAAAAACTCAACCCAATTTTTTTTTTGTTGATTCCTTTACTTTTCCAAAGGAATATCAGAGAAAAAAAAGAAAAAAAATTCACCATTTTTTTCTTTTTCTTCTTCTTCTTCTTCATACTTTCTACGCACTTCCCTCCGTCTCCTAGATCACTGATCGATCTATCAAACCTGGCTCTGATACTACTTGTTAGGATTGAGAGCACGCAAACAAGAAGAAAACACAAGAATTAACGTGGTTCAGCACCCCATCATGAGATGCCTACGTCTACCAGAGTAAAGATAAATTATTTATTCTTAAGAAACTTCTACAGCTCTCTACCTGACAGACTTATCACATCTGTCAGTCTTACAATACCTTCAGCTCTTTACGGTCAGAGGAGAATCCTCTGACAGCCCTTACAGTATTTCTTAGATTTTTCCACACAGAGACAATTTATAAGAAAATCTAGAAATCCTAATCCCACCACAATTATAAGTTTATCTCGTACATGTAATAGACTCATACCCTAATACAAATACTACCCTTATAATTGCGTGGACCCCATAGAATATAAAACATCAACCCAACATTTTCTAGCTTCAAATTTAGATAGTCGAAATAGAGAATCCCAACTCTGAATCCATTGTGACAACCCAAAGCTATCATCCTCCTGAAAATTAAGGGATAAAGGCAAACCAAACCATATAGCTTTAGCATATGGACAGTGCAGAAAAACATGATCTATGGACTCCACAGAACCACAACATCGACAAAAACAATCCAAAGGGATATTCCGAGCATGAAACTCCGCCCCTACAGCCAAACCATTTGCACATGCACGCCACAAAAGAGCCTAAATTTTAGGCCAAGTTTACCAGGACCAAATCCTCTTCCACACGATAAAAGGAATAGATTTTCAACTAGGAAATTTTGATAAAGAAGCCTTAATGCTGATCCTGTGCTTCAAAAAAATTTGTGAAAAGGTGGTATGCAGATTTCAATGTAAATTTGCCACATTTATCCCCACTCCAAACTAAACGATCAGCTTGAGGAAAAAATCTCAAAGGAATTTTAAAAATAGCTTGCTGCACATGAAAGGGAAAGAGACAAGCCAAAGTATCCCTTTTCCACTGTCTAAGATTAGAATCAATAAGATCAGCAACATAATATTCAGTAACATGTGGCATGGAACTATGAAGAGGTTTAAATCCTTTAAGTGAAGGAATCCAAGGATCCTTCCAGATCCTAATTGAAGTGTCTATACCAACCTGCCAAATAAGTCCCAATAGAAGAAACTTTTGGCCCTCCAACAAACTTCGCCATGCCGAATAAGGATGATGACCAAGCTGAGCATGAAAAAAATCAGTCTTAGGAAAATAAATAGATTTAAGAAGAAGACCCCAAGAAGATGAAGGTGACGTCCATAGACGCGAAGCCAATTTAGTCAAAAGAACCAAATTCTGAAAGTAAGGATCTCTCAATCCTAAACCACCCTTAGTCTTAGATTGACTTAAGCGATACCAAGAAATCCAATGAATGCCATAATCTTTAGAACCATTTTGCCAATAGAAATCAGCTGAGTCTTTCCTAAATGGTGGTAGGACATAGGGATTCCAAAATGCATACCCGCATAGTTGGTCACATGGAAATTCATGCCACCATGTCTCTCTCTTTCCTCCATTGTTCTCCCTTTTTTTTTTTTTTTTTTCCAGTTCTTTCTTTCAACCCAAATTTGGTTATAGTGGTGCTAAAAAACAAAAATTGCAGCTTAACCCCTCCCAAAAAGATGGCAATCCATATGATTCAAGAACACAGATCGGATCGGCCGATTCAACACCCCAGGATCAGAAAAATCACACGAAAACTGGTTTTGAATAATTTTTTGGCCAATTCAGCCCAATTTGGGGCCAATCCAACTTGGGGTTGGATCGGTATTGGCAATGGCCAATCCGATCTTTGATCCTTGATCCCGTGCACTTGAACCATGGCAATGCATGAGAGTCTAACTAGGAGACTTAGGAATAGATTGTTGGAAAACCATCCGTTTTGAAGGCTAATGCGGAATCAAACTATGCATACTTCCAGTGTTGGGACCTATTTATGCCATCTCAATCCAATCGAAGTGTATTGTCTTCTAGGGTGTGAAGCATCGCTCTTCGCACCACCTTGAACAGTTAAGAACTGGTAATAGGGTTTCTGTGCAAACATTTTGTTTCTCAGACTCGAGTTCAATGGAAACTCGAAATTTTTGTGCAAGTTTTACATAGGATCCCATTCTATTGTATTAATAGATCAATACCCCTTCATCCCATAAAGAATGAACGACTGATATGGGTGCCACGTACTCCTAAGATCCTGTGCCAATAACTCTCCTTAAGATGATTACATATGACAAAGTGGCTTACATGAACATCCACTCACATAGATTAGTTCCATATGTGGCTTTTAAAAAACAAAGGCTATAGCTCTCAACCCCAGTAGGCAACAGAGCAAAAAATGGCATTGCTCACCTGTTAATGCATAAACCACTACTGGAATACTGGATATAAGCCTCTGAGATTCAACAAAGAGAACTTAAGAGCTTATTCTTTTAAAATGCAGAACGGATACCTAATCATTTAAGCAGTGTTTGATGGTCATCTACATCAATTGCAATACAAATGAATATATATATATATATATATATATATATATATATATATATATATATATATATATATATATATATATATTTTTTTTTTTTTTTTTTTTTTTTTTTTTTTTTTGGAACCAAACCGGTAATTTGGACTGAGCCGGTCTGAATTAATCCAAAATTGACGTTGACTGAATTGATAGTGGATATATTTCAGGTTAGCTTGTTATAATACTTATCGGTCCTGGTCCCAGTCCGATCGGGCTAGTCCAAAATCAAATGTTAAGGCAAATCGACCAAACTTGAACCAATAGAACCCGAACCAAACTTCATCCTAGCCTGAATTAAACCGAATGTCAGGGATTTAGACATATGACGGTCAATCCTATGAGCACCAAGGTAAGATGACATCCCTTACCTGGCTAGTAAATGGATCCAAAACTGAATCGGCCCAAAGTCAATCCAATAAGCCCAACCTAATAACAAATTGACACCAGACCAACCCATTAGTCCATGTGCACATTGTAGCCCACTCAGTCTGAACATCTTAATGGATATGTTTCGATCAAACCCTATAAAACCCATAATCGATTTGGCCCGGCCCAGCCCGTTGACACCCTTAAATGTATATGATGTATTCCAAATCCTTAAGCTTCATCTAAAAATCACTTTGACACAGGGTTTTAAAGATCCGCCTAGATCGGCTGATCCTGTGTAGCACCCCGATTAGGCAAAAAGTGACGTGACAACCAACTCCAAAGCGTTTTCTAGCCAGTTCTAACTATCTAAGCTGATTCAATTTGGGATCGCAATTGGACGCAATTGCAATTTGCAACCGATTCCATCCCGAGGCTGTGCACTTGAACCTTGCCATGAAATTAATTCTTAGAATTGATCGGCAACTCGGTCTTTGAACGATATAGTTAAAATTACTTTAAGAGGGCCACAATTTTTTGAATTAGGGTTGGGGTTCATTACAGGTAAAGGTGTTAAATGGTGTGGTTTCGGTTTAATTGTACGATTCCGTATCGGTTCGGTGTGAATGGCGTAAAATCAAATCGAATCATTTATTAAATGGTTTTAAAATGCTTACCTAAACCCAATATTAATAGGTTTCGATTATCCTATTTTTAAACAATTTGGGAAGGGAAGAATTTAGCAGAAGTAAGAGCAAGGGAAAGGGAGGATAGGAGGGAGGGAGAGAAAGAATTAAAATTATTTTAATATACTTTTTTGCCCAGAGTTATGAAAGCGGGTTTATAACGTAGATGCACTCAGGCACTAGGCTATGTGGAAATCATTAAAATAATTTTAATTTTGTTTTCTATGAATTGACTTTCAGCACTAAGGGATTGAAGTAAGGATTCAATCGATTTTAATAGTTCCAAACCATTGATTTTAATTAGTTTTAATCTTATTAACTAAATTCAAATCGTTTAATAATCAGTTTCAAGATTTCAATTTAAACAATTCAGTTCGATTTTGCTAAATGATCTCAATTTATTTTTAACACCTTTATTCCCAGGGTTATTGTATAACCCCTTTCCCACACATTTAAACCTCATTCACCCTCCCCCCCCCCACCCCCCCCCCCCCCCCCCCCAAAAAAAAAAAAAAAAAAGACCCTTTCCCACACACTTATTATATATAGGTAAAATTACTTTATATCATCCTGGACTTTGGTTCAAATATACTTATTACCCTAAAGTTGACAAAAATTACACCTATTATCCCTAAATATCAAACATGGTTATACAGAGACCCACTCTATTATTTTTTTTCTTTGTTAATCATTGATGTCAGCACAATTTTATTTTTCTAAGGTCCAAAATACCTTTATGGGTATTGTAATAGTGTAAAATGAGAGAACAAAAGTACTTTTTTATATAAAGGTTTGAGAGGATACTTTGATCATTTTATCATTTCATATTTATAGAAAGTTAAAAAATCATTTCACCTATTTATTTGTAAATGAAATAAGGGTAAAATTGTCTTTAAATTTTTTAATTTAACATTATTAGAATTTGAGATGCAATTGTAATTGTTGTCAATTTAGAGTAGTAGATATATTTAGATTAAAATCCAAGGATCGCATAAGTAATTTTCCCTTATATATACTGGTTCATGGAACTAATATTTCCTTAGACATGTTGCTGTCTACGTTATCACCTAAATTGTTTGCAACCTATGATTTGAAATTATTTGAAGAAGGGGATTGCCCATTTGAATGACAAGGTCCATTGAAAATATATATATTCTACAAAGAATGAGTTGTACAATCGAGATTGGTCATCAATTTAAGCTGTGGTCCATTCCATGGGATTAGCTTGATCATGGTTGGACCATGGATCACTGACTCGAAAGGTTCAGCCCCCGTCGGGTCAGTGGATGTTCCGACATCCGACAATCGATCATTGGGCCCAAACAATCCAAGGTCAGATTTATTAGTATTGAAGCGAGATTCTACATGAGTGCATGCGAAATCGGATAACAGAAAAATTTCTACTACTTGTTTGCAGGAAAATTTTGTTCCAATTTTACCCTTGTTGATCTGTCCAATATTTGAGTCAAGGTTTTTATTTTTCAGGTATAGGTACAACGATGATAATGATTCTCCCTCCCCCACCCATAACCCTTGTGCCTTCACATGTATGTAAGGCGAGGTTCGATGTCTACAATCAACGGTTGAAGAAACTTACCACCAAGTTAATGATGGTACCCCCAGTGATGTTGGATTGGGTTACTTGTACCATGATTTTAAGAAGTAGTCCTAGGTTTGATCTTTTTTTATATTTTGAAGCCACTTATACTAGGGTGTCATTGGGTTGGTCTTGGTCGGTTTTGATTTGAGCCAAATTGGTGACGGACCTTATAGGGTTTGATTGAAACATATCCGATAAGAGGTTTGAGCTGGGTGGGTTGCGTTGTGCTCATTAACTAACGGGTCAGTCCTATTTCGGGTTGTTATAGGGCTTAGCTTATTGGGTTGTTATTGGGTTGGTTCGGGTGGATTTGGGTTGAAAACCTGATAAGAAACCTATTAAGGTCATTCAGAAGGTTGAAGACTGAAGTAGTGAAGCTAGGGTTTAATATATTAGGTTTAAATAGATGTGGTCAGGGCTATTATCGGGTTTGGGTTCATCATTCTGTTTTTTGGGTCGATTTTGTGTTAGCCAAGACCAAACGAGACCGGAATAAACCATATCTCAACCCGAAACATATCCGATAATAATTCTATCCTGATCGGTTTCAAGTTAATTCGGACTGCCTACCCAAAATGGACACCCCTAGCTTGAAGGTGCTCATGAGCCTTGGATAGACCTAATATATGTGGATAGTAAGATCTACATGAACCCGGGGTTTACCCGGTCCATCTAAAGGATGGGCCTAAATAAAAAAAAATAAAAAAAAATTAAATGCTCATTGATGATGTTTCTCAACTTCCAAGCGCAACCATGGTGAGTCGGTGACTATAATTAACCACACCACAGCCTGAGAAAAAGGACCAAATTGAATTGATCTCGTGCCAGTCCATCGGATCTTGTTGCCAAATAGGATTGATCTTGATTTGTATTCACATGAATCTCATGCAACAGTCCAATCTTTTTTTCTTTTTTAATTTTTATTTATTTGTTTTTTTAACTGAATACCAACTCAATCTTGATGAGGCCTATCCAGACCCGAACCATGTTATGCCTTAATTGATGGTACAACACAGCAGCTAAGTGAGCTGAGCACAGCACAGGTAATGTGTGGCATTTTGGGCAAATCCGTTTGATGCCCTAATTGTTGGTAGAGATGAAATATGGCTCTTAAGGCTGTGGTTGGTAATAAATCTGTTCTTAGAAAGTATTTTTGAAAGAGTGTTAACGGGTCGGTTTGGGTCCAGGCTTTTTAAGAGCAGTCCGAAATATCTCTAATAAGAGATTCGGGCTGTGGTGGGCTGCATTGTACACGTTAATTAACGAGCCAGTCTAGTGTCAGTTTCTTATTGGGCTGGCTTAATGGACTCTTATCTGTCCGTTATCGGCCAGTTTCAGTTTACTATACGTATATGCAGTAAAAATGTTGGATTAACGGGCTCCATTGGGCCATTATCGAGCTAGTTCGATTTCAGTGTTTGTTTTCTATATATATAAATAAAATGTTGGCTTAATGGACCTTTATTGGTAAGCTCCAAAAACACAACTCAATTCTTGTCCAATAAGGTTTAATTTCAGTTTGGTCCAGACCAAATCGGGTTGGTTTGGACCCAATTTGAACACCTCCTAACTTTTGACGTATAAATTTTATGATTTTGTTCACAAAGAGTAATTATAGGGAGTAGACTAGAATTTGGTAACCCAGCGAAAAAAAAAAAAAAGAAGAAGCTTTTGGAACAACAATATCCGTAGCGTTTTGGATGGTTACAATTGCGAACGGCGATGGATGACAAAGGTGAATGGTTGCAGTAGCAAATGACAATGGTGAATGGTTGCAACGGCGATTCCTCGAGAATCATATTTTTGTTCTGTCAAGTGTTCACGAACGTGTTGCTCTACAAGAAGTGCCATGCTCTAAGTGGAAAAAAAAAATCAAACCAAACCATACCGTTGCACATACATTATTTTATTCATAATCTATTCTAGGAGAGCAAGAAATCAATAAAAACACTTCCGATGAGTGTTCCACCAAAAGAGGCCTTTATATGTATGCTGAACCTAACGAGCATATCGGGCATGGTCATAATTTCATAAAGGCTTCCAACTTCCTCCAAGTTGCATTTACTTGAACAGAAAAGTAGTTCTTGTGGAATCATATTGAATATTTGATGATATATTTTATACCTTGCTAAAAACCAATCCCTGTTTCCCAAATCACACATGGTCTAATCAAATCCTATTATCTCTGGACATGTTCCTCAAACAGAGTCTCATTTTTCTAGGTAAATACATTAGATGTTAAGCAAGTGATGTAGATATATATATTTTTTCTCTTGGATAAGGTTTGATGTAGCTATATGATGGTGCTTGTATGACTAACATTTGATTAATTATGGTCATGCAAATGTATATTTCAAAAGATAAAGGTTATCCCAATGGCAATTCATAAGAGCAAATCAGATGAGTACTAGCTATCTTAGACTAAGAGAAAAGAAGAAAGTTTTTCTTGATAAGAAATCAACCAAAAGGATTCATATTTACCTGCTCCCTGTATGTTGAATTGTTGAACTATCTTTCCCATTGTTCCCGAATTCACATCGTCTCTTCCCAGTGGTTTTGGGAGGACGCGGCAACCTATATCGGATGGCCTCCACGTGGTTCTCGGGTGAATTCGAGACCCATGTCTGAGTCGACACCCCCTGTCGGCTTGGCTTGTCGACTGGGTGTCGGCTCGGACGTGGATCTCGGATTCACCGAGAGCCACGTGGGCAGGTTGCCACTGTCCTCCCAGAACCACTGGGAGGAGAGGATGCGGATCCATTGTTCCCAGAGTTCCATCAAAATGTCGTGACTGCACAAGTGGGGAGAGAGAGAGAGAGAGAGAGAGAGAGAGAGAGAGAGAGAGAGAGATTATACAATTAAAAAAAGTTAAAATTTGGGAGATTACATATTTGGATGTATTAAGAAGAGTATGATTCTTTGAGAGTGACTGATAGTGAAATGTTGGTACAACTGTTAGGTTAATTAATCTTAAATCCTTTCTTATGTTAACTTATTTATTTCAAATAAAATATTTAAAAACCTTAAATATTCTTGTGGTTTTCTATGATGTCCAATGACTGTATTAGTGATTGATTAATACAAATTATTCAAACTATTGTAGTAGTTGTACTATTATATTACAGGATTTTTGTTGTTTTATCTGTAGTTTAATTACTGGGCTGAGAACCAGACCAACTGCTGAAACCAGGTTTGACCAGTCTGAACTGATTATCTCTGTATATTTAGGTATACTTGTCCTCATTTAAAACCATTGGAACTAGGACCAACCCTGCTCATGATTCAGAACATAGTTTAAAAAAAATCTGAACCTGTACCAAACATCTGTTGGAGCTATCTATGGCTTCACCACCAGAAAGCCAAAAGCAGGGAAGGCAAGGATAGGTTCTACTGCCTGAATTTTCATTGGTTTTTACTCATTGTTTCTTCTACCACATCCAATTCTGATAGGAAACTAATAGAAAGATGTCTGGTCTAGTTCAAACTAATTCAGTCAAGCATTGATCCAACTTTTAAAGAGAATACAAGAACTTAAAGATATATTTATACATTACTGCCTTAAGATAAAAGGTCAGAATTATAATCCATAATGTGGATCTCCGAGTGAATGCGCTAGACCAAAAGCCAATGAGGTATCCAAAGGTGAACATGATGGTCTAGGGTCCCCCCCCCCTCCCCCCCAAAGTTTTGTGTTGATGGTGTCATGAGGGCCATGTCCATTACACCAAAATAGCTAATGGCATCCTTATTTACTTTCCTGACTGTCACCCCTTTTATTTGATTGCATCCACAGAGGCAGACCACCACTCCACCAACTACCAACTCAAACACACTTTTCTGAAGTCAAGGGACCTTATAAATTAACTTCTTTTTTAGTTTACTTTAATCTGACTTTGGATCAACATTCTAATGTATAATGACTGGACTAATGGACTATTATTCAATGCACCGGTTTGGACACTCATTAAAGAATAAGACCATAAGGTTGCTGAATATGGCCAACAAAATTTTGTAAAGTTCTAAGCATGTTTGAAAACAGTGTCATTAATAAGCTCTCAACATGCACTTTCCATTAAATATATATTTAAACAGTAACCATTTATTTTGGGAACGCGAGCTTGATTGTTTATATCACAGATCTGAGTTTGAACTCTAAACCTTACTTCATCCAATAATATACTAACAATAACTAACCCATTATACAAAGACAAGGAAAGGGGAAGAAAAAATACAATAAAAAAACAGAGGCCCATTCTTGTGGCACATTTTTAACATTAGCAGCCCACCATGTTTAATTAAGATATGGTTGTAAAAGGTAATAGGAATCTATGGGTGCTACAGAAAAGGTGGATTTCTCATCTCACATCAACCCAAGAAGACAAGAACTTTTTAATTCCCCACCTCATTCTGTGGACAAATTATGCATCAATTGTTGGGCCTATACAGATTTCCACAATCCCTGTAGAGAACATGTCATGGTCTATAATTCCTCCCTTTGTACATTGTGAAGATATTTTGCCAAGTACAGATGAGCAAATGCTTGTGTTGCAGGGATGTCTAGCCTTTGCCAAATGGACGGAGTTTGAGCCTTCAGAGAGACACCAAAACCTTGGAATCCCCATTAATATGGAGTGAGACCACTTTCGGCTATTTGATGGTGAAGCTGAAGAGATATATCAACACAGCTGGTCCAGCCTTACATTAGACACTGATTGATAATCAACTAGATTTCCTAGGTCCCAGGTTGATTTATGTTTTGTTTCTGTAGAACTGTTGTTACAGAGATGATGACAGACTCACTATCCATGACACTAAAGCTTCACATTTACCATTCAGTCATAATAATATACATGTGAAAGGAAAAGAAAAGAATTCTTATTATAAGTTTCAAGAGGTGAGAAGCATCTTGAAAGACTTCAATCTCTATCAAGAAAAGTGGATTTGGAAAACACCATAGGAGTCCATTCAGGAAGTGGGTCTTGCAGAATGACCCCTCAACCACCAACTCACAACAATAATTAGGTTCTCCTCAAACCCTACATATGGCCATATGCCTTGCACAGTAAGATGAAAGAGACAAAATAACAAAAGCATCCCTTTCTTTCTTGTGTTGTACTCTTCAACTTTATAGCAGGGCTTTTCAATCTTATGCTATGGTTTAAGGCATGCCATAATCAACTTGGAAACAAGATCAAAGAAGGATGCAACCCAAGATGAACTTATTTGGTTTGCAATATAGAATGGAACAATCTGGAATCAAATTGACTAAGATGATTTTTTTTTTTTTTTTGTATTAAAAAACTATGAAAAACCAAATTGAAATCATTTAATCCAATGTTTCTTCAAATGCAACCTTAAAATGTATCTTGCAAGGTGAAGTGCATTTTAATCTTAAGGGGAATAAATATATAATTAAAAGTAACAGCTTCACACATAAGATTTTAACCACTGGAGAGTAGAAAACTGCATTAAAAATTTGGAAATTCAGTGGTTGGAAATGCCTAGCAAAGAAATATCATTTGTTTACTGATGGAATAGATTCTAACAATTTCCAACACGTACTAAAACTGGAATTTATCTGAGGCTTCTCTGGGGGACATTTGTGAAAATGACACTTTGCTCATGTTCTGTGGTGAGCAGTGATTCAGTGAGAAACATGCATCCTAAACTTGTTTCAAGGAGTTTGATTCATCGTCCCTAAGATTCATTCCTTTCACTATGGAACGAATACATGGTTTAATCCTTTTGAACAGTAGTTGAAGGGTTCCAGCAAGGAGGATGGACCAGTCCC
The DNA here is from genome assembly GCA_028583415.1 of Protea cynaroides. Lineage (NCBI taxonomy): Eukaryota > Viridiplantae > Streptophyta > Magnoliopsida > Proteales > Proteaceae > Protea > Protea cynaroides. The sequence continues at coordinate 45,541,644 of CM053266.1, read as the reverse complement.
TTGGCCAAGGTTTGGTGGTGGAAAGATGATGGTTTTATCTGTTGTCAGTGAAATTGTATCATAAATGTGGCAGTTGTTGGGAATGGACTCACAAATTGGGCACTTGATGACAACAAATTTGGGGACTCACTTTCATGTGTTACCTACCACTTCTGCTAGTTAACAGTAACAGTTAAAACCATAAAACCTAAAGAAATACGGTTAGGAGAAGATGAAATTGGTGGATGACATCTCTCTGAAGGGTCGGTTTCAATATAACAAGGATTGAATCGATTCCTTTTAATATAAGTCATCACGGAAATCTCAATATACAGGGAGTAATTTTAATATTTCATTTGAGGGCTGACGCAAATCAGACGGCAAGAGGTATGGAAAAAAACCCGGATTCAAATCGTCTCCTCCCTCAGATTCAGGAGGAGGGATGGCGGTTTGGATGGATGGCCGCCACCTGACACTCGGGTGAATCCGAACCATCTATCCGAGCTGACACTCCAGCTGACGAGCTGAACCGACAGAGGTGTCGGCTTGGATGGATGACTCGATTTCACCCGAGAACCAAATAATGGTCATTCATCGAGACCGCCGCCCCTCTTCAGGCCATCACCCCTCCTCCCAAATCTCAGGGAGGAGACGATGTAGGTCCAAAAACGCCTCCTCTTATTGCAGTCAAGACTCAAGAGTACATGCTATCCTCCAAAGATTACTTTCTGTCTTCTCACATTAATGTTCCATCAGTAGGTGTTACAAGATGATTGGTTGAAATTTGCAAACTAATAATCGGGTCCCACACCCAGCTCACACCTTTGCACGCCCTGTCTTCCACATCTAAAACCTCCCATGTTACCTCTTTTTCTTATCAGACGAAATGGAGATGGGTCTCCAAAACTCCCTCTTATAAACAAAGAGAGCCTCAAGCTTATCTGCTACACTGAGTATGTTAAGCTGCTGACTGCATATGTATGGCATGGCAAGGGGTGTGCTGTGCAAGATGGAGAAGCAGGGCACGTGCATTACTATCTAACACCATTAAAATTGCTTCTAATTACCAGGGCTAGATACCCATGATAGATAGTTATTCATGTGCCCTCTTTCTCCATCATGCCCACTCTTACCTTCTTTGATTGATTCTGCGGAACTATGCCGACACCCTCCTCATCTCGGAGCGTCTCCATTTGCAGGTAAGTTAAGCTTGGACTGATGAATTGAAGATTATAATCAAGCTAGGCAGGTTTTCCTGAAATTTACAATCACTCAGGAGTTTGTATACTGTTTAAAATAGGACGTACCTAGTGCACGAGGCACCCGTCACTGCGGGGTCTGGGGAGGGATCAATATACATAACCTTACCCCCTGTTACCGCCCGCTTTACGGAGAACCTGTTTCCAGAATTACATACTGTTTCTACATAGACAAAAGTAGCTTCAGTTTCAAGTCTGTGGTAAAAAATTCTGGAGTTAGTCTTGGCTTTATGAAACTTCATTTCCTTTAGGAGGCGATAGGGGATTAATCTTCTGGCATTATCAAAGCCTGTCATGCCTTGTCTCCCCATCTTTCATTTTATTTGAGTAATTCTTGGCCACTCAGTCTGTTAACTCTGCAATGGGTCATACCTCTAACCATTCTGATCAGAATATCTCAACCATGTAGTGTAAGCTGAAGAGTTCGGATCCTAACCTTCTCAGTATAGAACAGTCCATAAAATTATATTAGGAAGGGGGGGAAGGGTGTAGAGAGAGAGAGAGAGAGAGAGAGAGAGAGAGAGAGAGAGAGAGAGAGAGAGAGGAAATGCATCTATTGGTCTGCCATGAAGAACTGGGTAGACATTAGGGATGTGTCCCTTGGACAGCCATCACCAAATGGTCATATTATGCTATAATTGGAATTGATTATCACCAAATGGTCATATTATGCTATAATTGGAATTGATTAAGGTACCAGACATTATAAGAAGTCGAGGTACACCATTAATGTTTCATTTGCTTATCTCATCCACCTCTGAATTCCCAGCTACAGCTGCTTCAACCTCCAACTTTTAACCTCTCTCTCTCTCTCTCTCTCTCTCACACACACACACACACACACAACAAAACATAGTACATACACAGTATCTCTTTCTGGATGAATAGATAAATATCTAAACCTTCCAGTCTTTCTACATGGATTGAAGGCATCCAAGGTATCTACCAGGCAAGATGAGTGTTCTATAGTCTATAAATAAAAACACCAGCATTTGACACATCTTTATTCCCTTTTGTGATTATTACGATTACTATTATTATTTATTACTAATTTTTAATTGTATACTGGTAAAATATTGGAAAGGGTCCAGCTAGAATTTCCACCCATCAGACTAGAATAGATAATGCAATTCTGAAGAAAAGAGTAGCTAGTTCTGATAATTGTAACCACTGCCATCTAATACTATTGTCACTTAATTGAGAAAAAAATTCACTTAGAATATCATTAATTGATGCGAGTTTAGTTAGGTTCTAGATGACTTCTCACAGTCTGGTATGTGTCTCAGTGTACGAGGCTCCCACTGCTATAGAGTCTAGGGAGGGGTAGAATGTATGCAGGCTTACCCCCACAATGTGGAGAGTCTGTCTATATTATCTTATTCTCAACAGTATGTGTTGATAATTATGAAAATTTGTAAGCAAGCTTTGTTTCAGTGACTATTTCGATCTAGTGCCTGGTCAAAATGAAAATTTCAGATATCTTCATATCATTAGATCTTATATTTTGGTCTATTTATAATTAATATGTTGCACACACTATGGCTAAAACATGAATTGTGAAGGATTTTATGCTTTGCTCGCTCTAAAATTAATTTTAATATGGAATGAAATAAAAATTCCATATTCCATTGTGCTCTGGAGATTAAAACTAAAATCTTCACCAATTTAGAACCAAAATACAATCAATACTAACAAAATTCTTGAATATACTGATAATATGTGATGAGTTATTTTAGACTCTCTTTGGTATAGTTTATATTTATGTTTGTGAGTTACTTATGACAAATCATTTATCAGAATAAATTATGATTCATAAATAATAACCATTTAATACCACTAGACATAAAGAAATAATAATATATTATCACAATAATGATAAACACTTTCTAACCTATTTGTAGATTTTAGATTATAATAATTTATTTTAAATATAAATAAGTATCATAAAGCATACCAAACAACTACATATGTCATAATGTATTATATAAGTAATTCTATGCTACATATCAAAGAGAGCCTTAGTTGGGCAATAATCTGGTATGAATGAAGTCCACCAAATTTCATCAGGCAATGGCAGTAACTAAAAGCTTAGTTAGATTTCTATCATTATTTTCAATTGCTTTCCAGATTGATGGGGGTCCATCAATATTCTTTCATTGTAAACCAATCACAGAGTTGGAGTTTCTGATATTCTTGTATGCAATACCACTAAGTATATATATGTACATGTAGGTGGACCAATTTTTAGTACACTACAAGTGGTTACTTTTATTCACCAACTCCAGCCAATATTTTCTTCTCTTCACAAATACTCATGGGTTGGGAAAGATGGTTATCCTTTCCTGCTAATTTGAAATCATAATTTTAAATAACAAGACTAATTAAGCTGGTGGTTGAACTGGAAATGGAACTGACCTCATTTTGGTTCAATTTAAAAGAGTGTTACCAAAACTCTAAATCAATGGTCCCCAAAGGACCTCCCCTCTTTTGGATTAAAAAATTCAGTTCTGATTTCCTAGAGAAGATGCTGCCCATATTCTCTTTGAAAAAGGCATGAAATTAAGGAATGCCACAGTGATTCAGGATAGATTGTATGCATATAGGGCAATCTGATTGAATATCCTTCATGAATCTCTTCAAATTCACTCTTATTGGAAGGATGTTGTTCAAACATTTCTAAAAAAAAAAAGTAAAAATTTTGGTCTTAAGAATAATAGTCATCCATGGAAAATGATCATTAGTTGATGGGTCTTTCTACTTGACACTGATTCCTTTTGGTACATGCTCACTGGGTCATCACAGAAACCCCAAAATACAGGTGCAGTTTTGGTATTTCAGACAGGAGGGGAAAGGGGTTTTGCACTGATCCAAAAGACACCGATTGTCGGTATCAACAATCAGATCAGTATCAAGTAGAAAAACCCTTAGTTGAGTGCCTTTATGATAGTAAACCACAATGTGCTGGCTTTGTAGTTAAATCTCTTGATTTTGTAACACCTCTTGAGTTCTTTCTGGGTGTAGAAGCTTAATGAACAGGCCACAGCCGGCACACACTTTACTACATACATATAAATATTAGTAGGGGCATGATGGATTGAGCAGAACAGGATTGATCAGAGCTGGCCAAGGACAACCCACGTGTGAAAAGCCTCTAAAACACTTTTCGCCAAGAGAAAAATAGTAAGTAGTCCCTCTATCTCTGAAGTGCTAACCAGAAGTATCCGTATTGGGTAAATATACCTACTCTTTGTGAGGCAAATTAAAAGTCTTTTGTAAGACTACATTGATCAGAAAGCGAAAAAAGACTTTCTGATCGAGTCTCCAACCAATTGAAAAATCTCTCTTTCTATATTAAATTTATTTTGAGAGGAATGCTGGTAGTAGACAAAGTTTGCTTGGTCAATACCAGTAAGTTTGGCACCCATCAGTGAATGGTCTTGTATTAAATGGGTTATTCTAACCGCTTGAAATAAATCTACTTTATGTCCCCAAAAAAAAAAAAAATCTACTTTTATTTTTTATTTTTTTAATCTTATCCTTGAAGTTGGTTTTAATGGTGACTCTTTTAAGTCTATAATTCCGTGCAAATGGCATTTTAAATGAAAATTTTCCTACTTCGGAAGTATTTTATGTTAAGACAAACAGTGAAAATTCTATTTTATAAGAAAATTTTTTTTTCCCATCATTTTACATAAAAACAAACAGAGCCTAAAGGGTTCGGCAAATGGATGGATGAACGGTCAGAATTCTTCTCTCCTCAACTTGGGTTCTCCCTTATCCCCACGAGGGTTGCACCAAGTTTGATTTAGCGCAGACCTAGACCAAACCCAACTCATTGCTATCCCTAATCGTGAACAGATGGCACATCAGTATCTATGATGGATCTGGAAATCTAGTGGTCCTTTTGTCAGTGTTGTGATTGGGATACATGAATTCTATGGCACTGAGATCCTCTCAGGCGGGTGGATAGCCCAGTGAGTGACCCAATGGCCTCCAATCACTCGGTGCGCTGCCCGATGTGTTTCATTATCTTCTTGGAAAACTTGTGATAGGATGAATTCCATGATGTTTGTTCGGTTTTCTTTTTAGGTAGACTTGGCTAACCAAAATCTGGTTCAGTCAACCGGAACGGCACTCCACGCTGACCCCTCAGTGAAGTATCAACAGAACTGGATGGGTTTGGGTAAAGATGGTATGAGGTTGAGGCAGTGCAAGCCATGCTGGAGGATATAGGCCTACTGCAGGGGAAATAAGGAAGAAAAAGAATGAGAATGAAAACTCATGCTTGTCCTTCAGCAGCACTACGCATCCCTATCAGCTGCATCAGTAACAAGGACCTTAATGACAAGTTTTCAATTCAAAAGTTCGAACTAATAAATGGAAGGACTTTCCATATATAAGACCACAGGATTCCAATCTCATTAGCAATGTGGGACTATTCCCAATGCTCCCCCTCATATGTAACCTACCGTTATGTGGTGTATATGTGGTAGTATATGCGACAATACATGACACTTTTTAGGTGACTGATCCCTCTTTGAGTGACATATAGTCCCTCTTTTTGGGTGATCATCCCACTTTGGGTGACCATAGTCCATATTCTGTGCAAATGGTGTCCCTCTTTCGATGACTTGGCCTCTTTTTTTTTTATATTTATTTTAGGGTTATTATGAGAGAGAACCTGGAGCTCTGATACCATGTCAAGTTTCCAACTCAAAAGTTCGAACTAGTAAGTGGAGGGACTCTCCATATGTAAGACCACATGATTCCAATCTCATTAGCAATGTAGAACTATTCTCAATACTTAATGTCTCTGATTCTCATAATGCAGAATAGCTGGGGGTGCTAAAGAATATTGGATTGAATCCACATGGGAATGAATATTGGAGTAAAGCAGATGACACCAATTTCTTTGGGCTGAAACTAAGGCTACTTTTGGTAAGCCATTCTTAAAAATGCAGTTTTACCATTGAATAAGAATGGGCAAAAGACCAAGGCATTTCAGTTTTAGGCTCAAAATACAGAATAGGTAAAAGATCACGTTCTCTTAACGCATTTCATGATCCAAGAACAATAATATAAATACCAAATAATGTTTTTGTCATCTCAGAAGGTGTTCTTGACCTAGAATGCATTCCAAATGCAGCCTAAATCTTCCCCTCATGATTGCTCATCTTCATTTTGTTCTGAGCATAAAAAATGGCACAAGACAATAGGGATCCCACTGGAAGGATCCATCTAGAATCAGCAAAAGGTCCTCATCATTTACCTATCAACAAAAGGACCTCATCTCTTTATACATTTACTTTTTTGAATCTTTATACATTTATTTTTTGAATAGAATGGGAATCCTTTCATCTATAACGATAGCAAAGCTAGAACTCATTTTCCCCTTGTTCATGACACGGTAGACTACGGTAATGGTTTCATGGACTTCTATTTGTAGGGGAGAGAATGAGATTGACTTTAAAGTTTGTCCAGTTTAAACTCCTTTTTCTGTTTCTTATGAGTCCTATGTCAACCAATCAATCATTTAGGTACATGGGTGCCAGGGAAAAGGTTTGAATCTACCTCAGTATCTTTCAATCCAGGGCCAGGGAAGTGAATACAATGAACATGGTCCTAGGCTAAAACCATATATAAGGGCATACATGTGAATGTGTTTCCTATCATCAATAAGATTGTTTTCATACAGTCAAAGCATGCTAAAAAAAATCCTGGGAATATAATCAGCTTAAATCTGCTCCTCCCAACAATAACCTTCCTCAGCTTAAATATGGTAAATGGATAAAAGTTACTTGGGAGTTCTTTAGCCATGTGATTACTACAACAGCAGCACATCAAGGCTCGTGTGCATGTGGGTAAGTATTTCTAAATAGAGATTTAAACGATTTAATTAGGAAAACAATTAGAAGGCCTAGGTAGCTGACCACTGAATTATATAGTGACATTTGGATTGTTCTGTTATTCTAGTTTTTTCTTGTGTGGCATCAGGCAAAATGGTAAGCCCATATCCAACAAACAAAGTGGACCAATCACAGAGAGGGGTTTGCTTGGTAGCTGGCATTGCTGTCTTCCTAGCATGCTCAGTTGTAAAAAAATGTTAAAGCCAAGTACAAGACATTGCACTCTGCAGATGAACATTGCTCATTCCTGCGAGAAAGTATGACAGAGCAACACCAAAATTGAAGTAGAATAAAAAAACCTCTCAAAATGCATGGCAATGGATCATAAAAGATTAGGAAATGAAGAAGCTATAATAATTAGAAGATAAACTCAACAACTGAGAATTCACTAGAGAGAGAGAGAGAGAGAGACGTTGCACGTTGTGCAAATTTAATTAACCCAATGTAGGACGATGCCTCCCAGGCTCTCACCCCCCGAGGGAGGGGGGAGGGGGGGTAATCAAACCTGCGGGTGTTAGTATCATAGACTTCGGGATCAGATCAAATCCTCTGAAATTTGTTGTCAGCCTTAGTAGACTTGTCCCTGCACTCTCCATGTGAGCAGTGAATCTTGCTGAAAGGCTTGCCATGCGTCTTGTGGTTCCCGAAGCCTTAGTACCTTGAAACTCTCCACATTCCTGGCAGCTGGTAAACGTATGCGGTTTAGCATCATAGAATTGGGATGAAATCCAATCTCCTGCCATGCATTGTCAGCTAGTAAACCTTCTTGCTTGCATTCCTTATGTCAGGAGTGAACCTCTGGTGAAAGGCTTCCCCACAGGTATCCTGTGATTTCCCCACCCCTCAGTACATATGGAACCCTAGAAAATTCACAGGATGCTCCCCAAAAGGCTCTCCCTTCTGCATAAAAGACTCCTCAATTCCAAATTTATCTTCCAGACATTCATCAGATCTCCATTCAATAGCTATGATTTTTTTAATTAAATGACAGCCAACAGCCAGTACTCAGGATTGAATTCTCCATACAATCAAACAGAAGGCCTCTCATTAATTCAATTGTTGGATCTAACAGTTAAATTTTTGGTCGACGAAGTTGTACATCTGATAGCTCACAACCATCATACTGATAGGTTCAACCATTCATCAGATCTCCAACAAACAGCTATCATTCGTGAATTAATCTATCACGAATCAAAGAATCAGAATTGACTAGAATTATTCAATATTCCATAAAACTGGTTCAGCAGACAAATCTATGGCCTGTTGTTGCCAAGACCTGGGATTGAGTCCTGCTTTTCAACTTGCATGGAATGCCCCTCCCTTCCCTTCTCATGCACTACCAGTCTGTGCCTACCTATTAACTTGCACAGTGGAGACCGAGGAGAAAGATCTCCATTACTATGATCTCTGATCAAATGGGCAGACTTTCACCACAACAAAACATACAACTGCCTATATTCATGATTCATCATACAAGATCCAACCAAATCAAATGGTTGGATAATCATTCATTATCCCATACATCAAACAGATAAGTATTCATCTCATATTTAGTAGGCATTTTTATCTACAACAATTTACATGGCTCATATCCCTCTGCATAATTTTCTTCATATAGGGTCCTACCTTTGATAGTATTGAGATTCTTATGTTATGGTGATGCTTAGTATACTGCTTATTCTGTCACTAGTGCTGGTGGTGATTTGTAATTAATCATTCTATGTAAGTCGGTTACACTATGTGAAGTTGGCTACACTATGTGTAGTTGATTAGGATTTTTTTTTTCCTATTCTCAGAGGTAGACTGGATTTATGTTTCCTAATGTAATTAGAAGATAATTAAGTTGTAATCTTTCATTTTCTATTCAATAAGACTAGCAGTAGGAGGAGAAACACATGACTTTTCTCTCTCCCTCTTCTCCTTCCCTCTTCTTCATCCCTTATTTTGTTACAGATACGATGATGATAGTGTGGTTGGGTTATGGTGTCTACTTTTTCTTTCTTTCTTCTTGTATGTGTTGATCTGTTGTACTATTCCTAATTGGCTGGCCATTCTCTTTATGCAATGAATCAACATTCAAAAAGTAAAAAAGAATGAACAAAGGAGGGAAAAAAAAGATTAGTGCAGGATATCGTATCCACGTGTGAATTGCATACAAGTCCAAACATTGCATCCCACAAGCATACTCAAGATTCTTCAAACCCTTTCTTCTACTTTAGCAAATATTACATGTATAAAAATTAATTAATTTACGCCCCACAAGGTTAAGAACTTAATTTAACAATGTTTACAATAAATATATGCATATGATAGGGGAATTTCACTTGAATCTATGTTAGAGACATTACTAATTTCAAATAGTAATGACAAGGAGGAATAAAGCCCGATCTCTATTAGAATAGAGAAACTAAATGATGCACTAACAGTCATCTGTGTAACCAAGCAAACCCATGAAAATGAATAGTACAACGAGCCAACTTAGCAAAAACTTAATCTTACTGAATTAACTTTTACTTTTGTATAAGAATTTATTATGAGTGCTCAGTAAAAAAATTTAAAAAATCCATGGATTTGTTAAAGGATGAAACTAACTTCTTTAAATGCATGGATTTGTTGAAGGATGAAACTAACTTCTCCCATGTAGAGATTAGATGCAGTCATCCTGACAAATGGGAATTTACTAAGAAGAATTTCAAGCAATCTACTTATCAGGTAGGAGATGCCTAATCAACAAAACTTGGAGAAGTGATGTGGTGGCATCTGGTGTGCCATCCTGTAGGGGCCACCTGTGATTGGTCACATTTTCAAGGGATTTCTCTTCAGTCAGTGCTTTCATTGTAATTAGCCTCTCATCTTCCGTCAGATGGAGAGCCCCTTGCCTCTTCCCTGTCAAAATCAGCTGTTTTGCCCACCATAAATTGAACGTATCCTCTAATTAACACCAGGCAAAATAGCTTCAAATCTTTTAATCCCAAAAGAGTAAAGATTTATTGTTCCACACATCCAAACACACTGAGCCCTTACTAGCTACAAAGTAAGCTATCAAGTGAAAGATTCCTTGATCATCTTAATGGATTTACTATATGAAGAAACTGGCAGCGCCAATTTCTCGGCCAAAGCCCAAAGATATCCTCATTCTCTCCTGCCGATGGCGCTAAGCGTAATTCTCTTCTCTCTATCCATTTATGCTAACTAGTGTAAAGAGGAGAGGACAAAGAAAAATTGACAACACTTATTCCTGCAGATTTTCATTTTTTGAATAACAAAAGCTTTATGGATGAGGAAAAGTAATAATAGAACCACCAAAAGTGGGGAAGTTGAGTATAACACCCTCACAACAAATCAAAAAGCAATCATGATTGACGAGAATCTACAAAGGAAGGCATACCCCAAAGAAAATAAAGGTCTAACCATCCTTGCTTGCCAAGTCATCAGCTTCTTGATTCACCACTCTTGGCATCCAAGAGCAATTCAGCTGAGCTGCAAGAGTTCGACTGAATCAAATGAGATGAGAGTATTGTCATGGATCATTATCAGCATATCTCATCCACTTAATAACATTTGCCAAACGTCCTTACACAATGAGATGATCAAGACCTCTAGATATGGCCACCTCAAAACGTTCCTTCAGAGACAACATTTTAGCTTTAGTAGAATCAACTTCTCAAACTAGACCCGTTCAGCTCCTTTTAATAATCATTTTCCCTTCACCTAATCACCACTCTGAATGGATTGACATGCATTTACTATTGATGTTTTAAAGTAATATTTTATCTAAAATTTACTAACTTAACCTAACTTCAAGTTAGGTTCCCATATGTATGGTTGATGCCTTAGGCAAGGAAATCCAGTCTGAACCCCAAGATAGATGTTACATATTTTGTGATAGAATAATTCCAAAAGGAGGTGGTCTCACTTGCACAACCCCCTCCTCCCTTCTATTTGGAATCTAGGCATCCTAAAAAATTATTCGGCCCCCATTAATGGAGATTTCAGTAGTAGCAGTCTCCATATATTCTCCTTTTATCATAGTCAATGGAATGGTCTAAAACCGGAATCAATAGAATCATAGAATCGAACGAAGCAATATATAAGGACCATAAAACATCGTTAAAATAAAAGTTGGAACTTTAATATGGCGGCAGAAGCCTCTTTACCTTGGCTCCCCCATATCTTAAGTTACCATTATTGATTTCAATAATCTGTACAACCCAACCTAGCCTATTGCAACTGAACTGAATTAGGATCAACAGAATTAGATTCAGGTTAAGGATCCGGAGTTCAGCTCTTTCTCAGGTCAGGTATAGGGTGAACAATTTCTACAAAGAATTCTGTGTTTGCTGTTTTATTGGTTCAGCATGTGTATACTATGCACTGAACACCAGAACATACTAAAGCAGCCGATGGTTTAGCGAATGTGAATGCCATTTTAACCTAAACCAAAAAAATGTGAATGTCACTATCCAAAGTGCTGAGACTACATTGATGTAAACAATGAGAGAAGATAATAAGGTGAAAGAAGTGTTAGGGAGTAAGAATCGAAAAAAAAAAGTGTTAGGGAGCAGTCATTACCTCTGCAACAATGGAGTGGCCTTTGTAGATAGTGCATTAGTGCATGAACTCTGAAATGGGCAACCTTTCACTTTAAGATCTGCTGTTGACTGTTGAGTCGCGACAGTTCTCACCAAGAGACACCTCAAGCTCAGTAAAACGCAAGGAAAGCTGTAAAAAGTCCTCTGCAACCTGAAGATGAAGGCCTTCCACTCTTTTTTTTTTCTCAACTAAATATTTCTCATTAATGTTCAGTATCAGATTCGGGGATGTAGCTCAGATGGTAGAGCGCTCGCTTAGCATGCGAGAGGTACGGGGATCGATACCCCGCATCTCCAATTTTTCTTCCACTATGAACTTTTTTAATTGTCTCAAATGGAACGAACTAACAAAATAAGGGATCTTCAAGAAGACACATCGAATCAAAATCCAAATCTTTCCAAACATCAGAAGTTAATTTGAAAACGTATCAAAAAATCGTGATTTAACTTTGGTTTTGAAATCTGGCTGAAGCTCGGAATTTAGAATATCCTCGATCTCTGTTCTTCTGTCTACTTTCCATCCTATAGGGATCTCGTTACTCGTCATTGTTGTGATTTTGGTTTTCTACTTTTTATGTGAAAGTTCATGCTCTGATTTGGAAAACTGATTGCATTTTGTTTTTTCTATTTGATCATCAATAGTTCTTCTGGGTTATCCTTTTTATGTAAGGAAATTTAGTTAGACACCCTTTGACAACTAGTTTATTATACAGAATTAACCTGTATCTACTAGATTTACAATCCAATATCTTATTGTTAACGGTGTTAACTTAAAATTTCATAACAAAAATACCCTTCAATCAAAGTTCTCAATCTCCAATCAGCGTGTAGGTAGAAATCGGTTTTTGGGTCTCGATGGAATCCGGCGACTCAAGAATTTTCTCTATGTTCATCTGTTCATGAACCAGAGAACCGCGACCTCCGTTCTCTCATCTTTCACTGGCAACAATGGCAGCCCCTAAGCGATCTTCACAGATTCCTCAAAAGCTCTCTGACCACGACACTCAAGTCATTGCCACCTCTGAGCTCGAATCCATCGTCCGCAAATGCAGACCAATAGAAATAACCAGCAAAAACAGAGCTCAATAGAAAGAAATCAGAAAAACTAGTAAAGATTCCAACCCTTTTGCAGGCCAATTGAAGAAATCCTACATTATCCTACGTCTCAAAAACAATTGGTTCGCTGGCCAGTTTCCTCATGTGGTTCTTCAACCGCCTATGCTCAAGTATCTTGATTTGAGATTCAATGAGTTTGAAGGCACAGTCCCCAGTATTCAGACTTTTGACCGGATAGTTTTTGTGGGACCACAATAACCCACAATCACATCCATTGGGTTATTTCAGAGTTGGAATTGAATGGATTAAAACCATTCCATTTGCATAAAAAAAAAAAAAAAAAAAGAAAAAGAGGAGTTAAATTTAGAATCTTCTACTTCTTGAAGCATAGGTTCCTTGTCAACTGAGTTCCCCCTTGAGGTTTCCAATCCGGTCTCATTGTCCCATATAGTTGTCCCGAGTTTGAAATTTAATAGATGGTTTAAGTTTGAAAGTCTTGAGCCAATTTCGGTTCAACCATTTGAAGTACAAACTTGAAAGCCCTAATATGGTGGACTACATGATATTGATTAGACTCAAAATCTTCCATATAGTTAAGGGTGTCAATTGATTCGATTTTGGTTAATCGGTTTAGCTTCGAATTGGTTTAAGATGTAATGAATATAAATCAAAATCGAAACGATTATTTATCGGTTACGATTTGGGTTAGTTCGATTTATTTACTTCCTAATTGATTTCCCTTCTATAACATTTTCCGCTTGGTGTTACATATCAACATAACATTCTCTCCATCCAAAGGCGTAGAGAAGAATCAATGATAGGAAATCTATATTGAAAAACTATGAAATTCCATCAAATTTGATAGAAATAAAACAACCATGAGAGATGAGAAAGGATGGGAAAGAGAGAGAGAATAAAATGCATTATAATATTTAATCAATTTATTCAGTTTATCAATTTGCAACCGAATTGACGGTTAAACTTTAAAACTAATTACTTATGGAATGAGTTTTTTTGTAATTTATTTTGATTTAAGGGAGTATCTTTGTAATTATTTGAAAGATTTGAAGTATACGGTATACCTGAATTAAGAGTAAATTACAGAAGAAATATTTATAATTTATTTTTTACTTTTTTTTAGATAATACAATAAGGTCGTATCTAACCAAACCTTGTCAATAGAGTGATACAGCTTCTTACCTTAAAAAAAAGAAAAAGAAATATGAACGAATGTTAAAATAATCACAATTAAACCAATACCAGAAAATATCTCGATTACGAGAAAGAAATAAAGCCATGACCTTTTTTTTTCAATCTTTCAGATATTACCAGAAACGCATCCATGGCTGAGCCCTCCTACTATCCACCGATGTCTAATCCCGTCACTGTCGTCGATCCTCATGTCTATTCTCCATACCCTGAGTATCTGATGTCAATGGTGACATCGTCTTTAGGCCCCGTTTGAAAAAACTTCAGTTCTCGTGGAGTTACTTCTGATCTGGAGTCGTTTTCTATTTCTTCTCCAGAGTCAGGATTTTTAGAGTAGAATGCTGTTTGATAACGTTGCTCCAAAATAAAAAAACTATGTTTCTAGAATGCTGTTTGGTGGTGGTGGTGATGGTATTGGTGGTGGTGGGGGGATGGTGGTAGTGGTGGTGGTGCTGGTGGGTGGTGGCGACGATAGTGCTGGTGGGTGGTGGCAGTGGTGGCAGTGGCGGCAGTGGTGGTAGGTGGTGGGTGGGTGGTGGTGGCGATGGTGGTGGTGGTGGTGGCGGTGATGGTGGAAGGTGGTGGGTGGTGGTGGCGGTGATGGTGGAAGGTGGTGGGTGGTGGTGGCGGTGATGGTGGAAGGTGGTGGGTGGTGGTAGCTGCAATGGTGGAGGGGGGCATCGATGGTAAGTGATGGGTGGTGGCGGTGGCGGCAGTGGTGGCAATGGTGGTAGGTGGTGGGTGGGTGGTGGTGGCAACTGTGGTGGTGGTGGCAGTGATGGTGGAAGGTGGTGGGTGGTGGTGGTGGCGGCATTGGTGGTAAGTGGTGGGTGGTGGTGGTGGTGGGGATGGTGGCGGTAGAGGGGTGGTGGTGATAATGGCAGTGCTAGTGGTGGTCGTGATGACAGTCAGTAATGGTAATAGCTCCGGAGCAAGAGAAGTAAGTTTTTTTAGCTCCAGTTTTTTAGCTCCCAGAGACATTTTTGGAGTGGTTCACTCCATGGGAGTCAAAACTTGAACCGTGTTTATCAATCGTCATTCTACTCCGGATTAACTCCGGAGCTAAGAAGTAAGGAGCTGTAGTGTTATCAAACGGGGCCTTTAATGTCCATGGTAAACTCTTCGGTTATAATGACCGTCATATTCTTCTCTACACTAATGTCTACATCCTCTCTATGGAAAAAAAAAAAGTGCCGGGTCTGAAATTTTCTTTGACATGTTTTGATCCATAAGTTCAGAATCTTCATTCAAACCTCAAAAACAAGTAAATTTCAAAAAGTTTAAAATTAAAATTCAAAGTTTTATTTTTTTTGAAAAAATTCAAATTAGATTTTATTTAAATTAGATATGGATATGAATATGAATATGAATATAGATGTGGATACATATTTATACATATTTATTCTTTTGCAAAGATGGTAGTTTATACTTTCGTTAAGTAGATGTATACCTATACTCCTTGGCAGTGATCATTTAGACATACATTTGTCTTTTATAAATAGAAGATATTGTCTCATTCCCTCTACCCTGCCCGCATTTCCTTTGGAAGGGGGCCAAAGAAATGTCTCCACCTGTTGCCAACAGTCTTTCTTCGGAATTATACTGAACGGGTCGATCCTCCCCTCCCGTTTGTTTTAGTAACTTATCCTAAGGTCTCCTCGCCAAGAGCTCCCCGGCGACGACAGAGGAACCAACCCGCCTGCTGTGGCGGGGCGGCTTTTTTGTTTCACAATAAGACCTGGACGATTATCCCTACCCTCGGTAGCTTAGGCTCTCTTTGGTTTGTATTATATAATGTATTATAAGTTATTTGTGACAAATCAATTATGATAATAGATTATGAGTAATAAATAATGACCGTTTGGTACCACTAAACATAATACATTATATAATGAAAAATATAAACAATCACCTAATAGATTATTCTAATAATGATAAACAGCTACTCACCTATTTGTAGATAATGAATTATATTGATTTATTTTAATTATAAATAGACATTATAAATCATACCAAACAATCATAAATTTTATAATATATTATATAATACATTATATAATACAAACCAAAGAGAGCCTTAGATCCAACTCTCTCTCTCATATTCTGTTTAATTGGTATCTAGCCTACTCTATTTTAAGGACTGTTGATCTCAATCGATGCATATAATTGAGAGGGTTTTAAGGGGTTGATTCATCTTGGAGGTAGATTCACAAGAACCTATTGCACCATAGGAAATGAATACAATCTTAATAAGGATAATATTTTTCAAAAACAATTCAATCCATCTAATTTCCAATCTGATTTTCCATATACTTAAATTCAGTTTCATGATTTTATTATATGGTATGCATCTGCATAATCATATGTTATGTAATTTGAGTTACATGCATAAAGGCTCTCTTTGGTATGTATTATAGAATTAATTATATAATACATTATGACATATGTAGTTGTTTGGTATGATTTATGGTATTTATTTATATTTAAAGTAAATTGATATAATTTAAAATCTACAAATTGGTTGGAAGGTGTTTATCATTATTGTTACTTCTTTATGTGTGGTGGTATTAAATGGTTATTAATTATGACTCATAATTAATTCTCACAAATGATTTATTATAAATAACTCATAAACATAAATATAAACTATACCGAAGAGAGACTAATTAAAGAATTTAGTCTTAAACTATATTTATTGCTGTATTTTCCTTGCAAATTTTAGTGAGATTTTCTTTTGTTTTCAATTTCAGGTATATAGTTTACATAACAGATGGCAAGTGTTCAGCGGAAATAGCTGGGACTTAGAAAGATCTGTTATTTAGTGTAAAGAAGTCTTCTATTTTCCAATTTAAGACGAAACTGAATGTGTTCTTGGCGGCTAATACGAAAGAGGAAGTTTGTGATTTCAAGATCGAAGGTAGCTGGTTTGAGAGTTCTTGGCAAGATCTATCTCGGAGAATCTGACGACATCATCGCCCAAGTAATTACTCTGGATGATCTGGGTTATATCTTTCAAATTTTCATTAATTAATGGATAGATAAATGATGAAGTTGATTGATTGATTGTGCATATACAGGAAGGCAGGCTTGGGGGAGTCCAATTCGTCTCTAATTATTGGAGGCTTCAATTGTCAATCTAGTGATTAGAGTTAATCAGTAGGCGCATCCGGTTAACTGCAACCGCTGGATGAACGATTGGAGCCTCCAATAATAGGAGACAATTTCAACCCGGCTTGGGATGACTTGTCTCCTGGTGACTGTGTATCCGAACATCGATAAAGCATTCATCGTTGCCCTCATCGTTATTCTCAATTAGATCAACTTGCCTAGAAAGAGGACGTGGCAGTTGGAAAATTTTACATACGCCTTTGTTTGGTTAATGGAATTATGTATGTAAATAATTATTCTTCTGTATATAATATTTCTGTACGTACTTTGTGTATATCTATATTGGAAAATGCTATCTGAACCGGTGGTGTATGAATATAACTCAAATATTTTGACTCGAAACAGAGACAATCCAGATATTTCGATCCATTTTGATTGAAACATTAAACTTTATGTTGAACCTCATAACCAGATCAATTTCAATTATTCAATTTTTAAATGATTTCATGGGAGGGAAGAGAGAGAGAGAGAGAGAGAGAGGAGGGCTGGAGAGAAAGTATTAAAATAATTTAAATTTATTTCGTTGTGAGCCTAGGAGAAGTCAGGAAAGTGATCTTATGATTTAGAGATAGTAGGCCATGTGAAATGCATTAAATAATTTTGATTTTTTTTATGAATAGAATTCAATGTTAAAGGATTAAAGTAAGAGGTATTCAGCTTTAACAGTTCTAAATTATCGGTTTTAAATGATTTCATTCTCGAATCTAGAATTAAATCATTTAACTATACCGTTTCATTTTTTAAACAAGAATCGAACCATATAATTGGTTTCATGGTTTCAATTTAAATGGATCAATTTGATTTTGATAAAGAGTTTCGATTCATTTTTGACACCCTAAATCACAACATTCGTTTACTATTATTATTATTATTATTATTATTATTATTATTATGGATCACACCATATGTTGCAAAGAACTTTCACATCGAAACCACTTGTCGTATAGAGAGGAGAGGATTGGCAGAATAGATCACAAGTCAATTAATTAAGTCTTATCCTGATCCAGATATTTTAATGTTTAGGGCGGAGTCATCTTGCTTGCTGTGATATTTTAATGTTTAGGGCGGAGTCATCTTGCTTGCTGTGATATTTTAATGTTTAGGGTGGAGTCATCTTACTTGCTGTGATATTTTAATGTATTTTAATGTTTAGGGCGGAGTCATATTGCTTGCTTTGAGGTTTCCACTTTCCAGGATACAACTGCTGACGTTCTCCGTTGGGTTAATTCATGGTGTTTATTCAACAATTTTTTTTTTCCTTAACATGACCTGACCATTTTAAGCCTTATGATGATTGAAACTGTGACACATGTATATTATCATAAACAGATGATCCATAACATAAATCAACTTAAGACGGTTAAACCACCTGCTCCACCTTATAATACATTAGAATTGGTGGACCCTATTTGAATCTAAATTTTGAACACCAATCGCATCAAGGATTTTTTAACTTGTTCATGCTGAAACCTATTTCCGTACGTATCTCCTTCACCGGCTAGAGTCCCTCAATCAATCGATTAATTGTATATGTTGCCACATGACTGTTATAATCTGCTCGATGTTGCCAGACCTTAATTAGTTGAATAATCGTCCGCTATTCTTTTTCAAATTAATTTATTATTAATTTATCCAATTAGGGAAAACCATAACCTAAAAATCTGCCATTTAGCAACTTTGCTAGTTTTATTGATTTTTTTTTATTTTTTATTTTTAATTATGGGTATTCAGACTTTTGATCAGGTAGTTCTAAAGGACCATATTGATCCCACAATCGCATGCATCATGTTATTCTAGGGTTGAATGATTAGAACTATTCCACTTGCACCAAAAATAGAAAAAGAAGATTTGAATTTAAAACCTTCCATGTTGTGAAGTATAGCCTCTTTGCCAACTGAGCTCCCCCTTGAGGTTTCCAATCCGATCCTATTGTCCCACATAGTTATACCGAGTTTGAAATTTAATGGATGACTTAAGTTTGAAAGTCTTGAGCCAATTTTGGTTCAACCATTTAAAGCACGAACTTGAAAGCCTTAGTATGGTGGACTGCATGATATTGACTAGACTTAAAATCTTCCATATAGTTACGGGTGTCAATTGATTTGATTTTGGTTTATCGGTTTAGTTTCGAATCGGTTTAAGATGTAATGAACATAAATTAGAATTGAAACGATTATTAATCGGTTTAGATTTGGGTCAATTCGATTTATTTGGTTCATTCCTAATTGATTTCTCTTCTACAACATTTTCCAATTGGTGTTACGTATCAACATAACATTCTCTCTATCCAAAGGCGTAGAGAAGAATCAATGCAAGGAAATCTATATTGAAAAAATGTGAAATTCCATCAAATTTGATAGAAATAACATGACCATGAGAGATGAGAAAGCATGGAAGCAAGAGAATAAAAGGTATTATAACATTCAATTTTTGTTTTTTGGGTAAATAAATATTTATTCAAAAGAAAAGCGGGATACAGCCGAGACTTCATCAGTACACATATTCTAAAGTCAGGGAGAGGATACAGGCTAAAGTGACATCCCCGAAACTGTCATTGCCTTCCTAGCTAGGTTATGAGCAACCTTGTTCGCATTTCTAGAAACAGAAATGAAAGAAACCTGATGGCATAAGGACACAAATAGAAAAATATGCTCTTTGATGGGAATAACATCGTTGGAATAGGGTTGAGAAGGACTGCACAAACAATGAATGATCTCATCGCAATCTGATTCAATGATCAGGTTATTGAAACCTTCAGTCACTGCAAGATGTTACACAGCTTTAATGGCCATTGCTTCGCTAACCACAACCGAAGGAGAGAGAATATTTTGGGACCCTGCAAAGAGAATATTTCTTTCATAATCCCGAAAAATAAAGCCTATTCCTCTAGCACCAGATTCCTCAAAGTAGGATGCATCCGTGTTAATCTTCACCGGCCTAGCCAGCAATGGGATCCAAATAGCATTAACTTCCAAACTGGAATCGATATTAAGCGCTAAGGCAGAGACACCCAACACTTTTGCAAACTCTTGAAAAGCCGATGAAGCTTGATGAATAATCTCAATGGGGCCCCAAACCTTGCCTTGGAAATAAAGGCCATTGCATGTTTTCTACATATACCAAAAAATAAAAGAAGCAAAGGACCATGAACGATTAGCAGATTTCTTTGATAGATTAAACAAATGGTCCCAACTTTGGATCCACTAATAGAGTTTTAAGTCTAACCGGTCCGGAGTTTTGTGAGAAAGATTGGATCCGAACCAGACCAATTGAAACCAAACTGCCTGTTAAACTTTAAAACCAAAATCAAATGGATTACTTACGGTTCAATTATCTTCGATTTCAGTTCAATTTATCGGTTCTGATTCGGAATTGACCCCAAAATCTTATTTTTGACAGATTCAAAATGCACGTTTTAGAATCAGTTTATTGTGTCGTAAAAAAATATATAAAATATAAAAAATAAAAAAATAAAATTGTGTCGTAGAAGGCTCAAAATATCTCGATTAGGACAAAGAAATAAAGCCATGGTCTTTCTTCCCCAACCTCCAGACATTAACAGAAACCCCTCTCGTCCATGGCTGAGTCTTCCAACTATCCACCGATGTCCAATACCGTCACCGTCGTGGGACCTCATTTCTGTTCTCCATACCCTGTAGACCTGACCATTGTCAGCGAGGGTCTATCAGTACGGGACAATTTTGCCGTCACCGACGTCAAGGGCAACATCGTCTTTAAAGTCAAGGGTTCCCTCTTCAATATTCGTGACCGTCATATTCTTCTGGACGCCAATGGAAATCCCGTCCTCTCAATGCAACAAAAGGTTCCGATCTGAAATTTTCTTTGTTACGTATGTTTTGATTCAGAACTTCAAAGCTTCACTTTTTTTTTTTTTTTTTTTTTTTTGGTGTTTCAGATCATGAGTGCACATATGAGATGGGAAGTGTTCAGAGGAGAAAGCTCGGACTCGAAAGATCTGTTATTTAGTACAAAGAAGCCTACTATTTTCCAAATGAAGACGAAACTGGATGCGTTCTTGGCGGCTAATACGAAAGAGGAAGTTTGTGATTTCAAGATCAAAGGGAGCTGGTCGGAGAGATCATGCACCATCTATCTCGGAGAATCTTCCAACGTCATCGCCCAAGTAATTACTCTGGATCATCTGGGTTATGTCTTTTCATTTTTTTCATTAATTAATGGATATATAAATGACGAAATTGTATGATTGATTGATTTTGCAGATGCATAAGAAACAACAGTGGTTTAAGAAGGACAGATTCATGGTGACTGTGTATCCGAACATCGATTATGCGTTCATCGTTGCCCTCATCGTCATTCTCAATGACATCAACAAGCGTAAACAAACGGTGATGGCAACAGAGACATTGACGGCGACGCCGTTTGTGGCAACGGGGTAGGCAACGGCCGGCGACGAATTTTACTATGTTTTATATTAGAAAATGTTATCTGTACCATCACGTACCGTTGCCCTTATCGTTGAGTTTCTTTAGATTAAATAGACCGTGTGTCGTCGGTTTGTAGAGATTTCACGCTATTCTAAATGAGATTGCTATTATGGTAGCTGTGGATTGTTAAGATCCCAAGCTACTATGAAGATCGAATCATGCATGCACGTAGTCAGTTGCATGTAATCCGAAAAACCAGAATATAACCTGGTTTATTGATGCTGAAGCAGAGAAGGAAGGAGAGAAAGAGAAGAAAACAGAGAAGAGGATTGGTTTAATCGTTGCTTTTTCTATTCATATCTGTTTGTTTTTTATATAACATCCATTTCTACTCACTCTCCACTCATCATGACAAACCAAGATACTGGTAACAGCTTATATGTAATCGGTGAGTCTACTACTGGAACGATTCCTTATGCGGTGTCGCACTTCTGTGAGGATCCTCCATGTGGGAGTCATGCTCTGCCACGTAGTCTGTTATTGTGAAAAGTTGATTGTCACTATTATGGTTGTATTTATTAGTGTTCCTTTGTATATAAATAGAGGGTTCTGTTGTAACAGTAGAATAAATGGATAAATTTCAGCTACCTCCCATAATAGTTTCGAAACATCATTTACCATTCATATTTTTCAAAAAACATCAACTACACCCAAGTAACTGACGGAAGAGACTGAAAACTACATTAGACATTTTTACCCTTTTTGTTTTTAATTGAAAATTTTAAAAAACTAATAAATAACCTCTTCATCAATAGTCATCTCTTCCCACTCCGGTGAGCTTCAATGAATCGCTCCTACTGGTTTTTTTTTTTAATTTGATTGAGCCCTTTGTAGGTTTATAGGATTTGGTCTTCCTGCTTCCGTCTCACCCTCCTACTATTTTTTTTTAATCTGATTCATCCTTTTGCAGGTTTATAGGACCGGGTCTTCCTGCTTCCGTCTCACCAAAGCTTCTTATATCGTTTTGATCGTGTTCAAATTTTTTCTG
This sequence comes from Protea cynaroides, assembly GCA_028583415.1. Taxonomy (NCBI): domain Eukaryota; kingdom Viridiplantae; phylum Streptophyta; class Magnoliopsida; order Proteales; family Proteaceae; genus Protea; species Protea cynaroides. The sequence goes on along the minus strand of CM053266.1, from coordinate 45,519,021 downwards.
TCGATACTCGATCAGATTTCGTTCAACTTCTGTGATTCCAGAGCTGATGCCATTTTTATCTCTGCTGAAATACCTCAACTTTATCCGACCACTGATCTTTTCCTGGCATTTCTAGTATGGTTCAATGACATTTCAAGAGATAAGACCAGATTTGGTTCCCGATCTATTAAGCACAACACCGGGAAAAATTATGTAACAATTGCCCATCAACGGAATGATTAAATCAGGTCATTCTCAAATTGTTATATAAGATTTGGTATCCAGCGATCAGATCTGGAATTAAATCAAGAGTTACTGTCGCCATCTCATTCTTCCATTTCTTATGTTTTCGATTTTTCCTTCTAAAGATCAGCGATGAAAAAAAAATTTTTGCACACTGTCAGGGAGAGACAGAGATAGAGATTGAGGGTTTTCGATTTCAAGGCTCATAGCTTGTAAGTTGTGTAGGTTAGCGTCAGACTCGGAGAGAGGGAGAAGGAGGGAGAAGAGGAAGATTGAAAAATTCGTTTCTCTGACCTATTTATCTCTCTCTCTGCTAATTGTTTGTAAATGGTGGTTCTACTTGAAGATGGTTTTGAGGAGAAAAAGAAAGACAACGATGTTTCTACAAACGTGAACCAAATCTCATTTTAATAGATCGGGAACCAGATCTGGTCTTATCTCTTGAAATGTCATCGAACCAATTTCTCAGTTTCGGAGGGTCATCCAATTGTTGTAGGTTTCCATAGCTAGGTTTCAGCAGGTAAAGAAGAAGAAACAAGATTTAGATTTGGGGTTTTATCCTCCTCAAGTGAAGGAGGGTAAAATCGTCTTTTAATATTTTCTTAGGGGTATTATTGTCCATTTCAAAATCAATTTTGGGTGACATCAGTAATTAACGGAATTCGTTTAACGGAATGGATCTATTTGATTAACGGTGGTAAATGTTTAGGTGATAGTTGATGTTTTTTGAAAATTATAAATGGTAGGTGATGTTTTAAAACTATTTTAAGGGTAACTGAAATTTATTCTAGAATAAATCAATATAATTCATTTTTCATCTGACTCAGAAACTTCAACCTTCGTGCACTCTGAGTCTGTCATTGCTCTGTTTAACATGGCATCACAGCATAGCTCTACTCATGGTTTTGTTTAGCGTTTTCTGATACAAATCTGGTCTTCGTTCTTGTTTGCTGAACCTTTGATCAGGTGCTAGGTTCTTCTGTAAGATTTGTTGCAGTTCACATCGAGTTACCACTCTAAATCTGGTGTCGCTTTCTGAGATTTGGCGTCTTTCTGTTGTTGGTATTCTGAGATTTCCTTCGGTCTGAGTTGTAGTAATGTTGCTTCCTCTTCAAATCTTCACTCTCAGTCTGGTTTAGAAACGTGTTTGTCTGTTTGGTGTTTCTTGTTCATTCTTGGAAAATTTTCTCTTGAATCTGAGTGTATTTTTTTTTTTGCTCCGATTTTGTCAGATCTGTGCATTCTTTGATTTTTTTTTTGTCAAATTCTGTAGATCTCTCTTCAATTTTCTTTGTAATTACAAGAATTGCTTCATGGATCAGTGTTCCCTTTTTTTTTTTTTTTTTTTCTGTTTCTGAGTTCTTGATTCTTGAAATTTGTTCATTGTTACTCATGGCTTCTGTGTCTAATACTCAATTTCCTTCCTTCTCCCTCATCCCTATCTCCTTCGGATAATCCTAGTTTTGTGCTTCTCACTCAATTGTTCGACGGCAACAATTACTCTACATGGAAACGAGCGATGAGGGTGGCCTTAGGGGCCAAGAACAAATTTGTGTTTGTGGATGCCACCTATCCATGTCCAAATCAGGTTAATGATCCCACCGTCACTTCTGCTGCTGTTGCTGCCTGGGATCAGTGTGATTTCATGGTAACTTCCTGGATTTATAACAGTACGGTGAAGGAGCTGCAAAATAGTGTTCTCTACATAAAGACCTCTTGCGATTTGTGGCTGGATCTTGAGGTTCGTTATTCTCAGGGCAATGGCCCGCGTGTCTATGAACTAAAGAGAAACATTTCTCTCCTTCGTCAAGATAATCTGTTGTTTCAGCTTACTTCTCATGTCTTCGCAACCTATGGGATAAACTTGGATCTCACCTCAGCATTCCAGAATGTAAATGTGGTGCCAAATGTTGCCAAATGTACTTGTGATTTGTCTGCTTCGTTTCAGCAATTTCTACAGAGCACCTCTATCAATTTCTGATGGGTCTCAACGAGTGTTACAATATGGTTCGTACCCAAATTCTCACAATGGAGCCGATTCCTTCTACTGGTAGTGTAACCTGTACTCTATAAATCGATCTAAACCTCTATTTCATTCGATCTAAACCTCTATTTCATATTGTAACAGGTTTTCCAATCATCATCGGACCAGACGGGACGAACAGATGACAATCATGTACGAAAACGGACCTAAAGATATGATATTTTTCATATTGGTCTTATGATACCGGTCGACCGGTATGTCTGCGAGGGCAGACTAGTTAGATCCGAAAACGGATCTCTGTGGGTCTCGCTTGTCAAATCTCGAGCCTAGGGACTTTCCTAACGTAGGAAAACTTCCTAACCCCAACCTAGTCTATTTAAGGACCCTTAAACTTCCTTAAATCTCTTTGATTGTTTCTCACAAACCCTAGAGAGGAGAAAAAGATCGAAAGAGGAGAAAGAGCTAAGAAAGGTGGAAGAAGAATCGCCGTTGGATGAAGAACACCATAGTTATGAACTAACGGTAAGTGCTTGAACTTCTCTCAAGTTAAGCATTATAGATGATTGATCATGACTGATCAATACCATGCAAGGCTAGGTATTGGTCTAAAACCCGTATTTGCCGTTTAATCCTAATTGTTCGTTAAACCCTAGATTATAATTCTAGGCGATGAATCATAGGAACTAGGACTTGAATGGAACATGAAACAACCCTAACTCTTTGCTCAGGCCTAGAATGCATAGGAGAAACCCTAGAACCAATAATGGGTGACCGATGGAAGGCGAACACCAAGTTGGTGGTCTTCCGGTGGCATACCGGTCGACTATACCGGTTGCACTATGTGTGAGCGGTACTGCGACCGGTACCTCTCGGGAGCTGATCTGTGGGGGACCGGTTGACCATACCGATAGCACCTTTCCTCACAGTGCTACGATCGGTACCTGTGACTGGTATGCACTGTGAGGGTGTTTTCAAAATCCTAGTTGGTTTTCGACCAACGTAAATCCTAAGAAACTAATTCTAATTCAACCCTAACATCGTGTAGGACCTTGTGATAGCAAGTTTGGACCCTGTGACGTAGAGCAAGCTAGCAATCAAGCATCAGGTAAGAGAATCGGGTCTAAACCCTAATAACTTAATAATAGTAAAACGTTGTTAGTAATTATGATTTTGTGGAATGGTGTTTGTGCATACTCGCATGTCATCTTTACTTTCAGTTATTATATTGTTCATGCATACTTGCAATGCTAGGATGTGATTGTTAGGCATGTGATCGTTTTCGTTGGTATATGGAATGGGAAAGACCTGGGGTCTTGGATCATTCCTCATACTAGCATATTTTCGTATCGCTTCTGTCTTAGCATGCTTGGTGCGGGTAGGGTATCAGGGGGAGGAAGTAACACTGTGGTCTCTGGTCTGACCATTAGACTCGAGCCCTATCTCTGTGTCGTAGGGAGCTGTGCTGGGATAGGGCCTACTATGATGACATATAGGATTGGTTAGTTGCGAGCCCAGTTTGCAAGCCTTCGCAAATAGGGGCTTACGTGTTAATATGGGTAGGGCATCAGGGGAAGTGTTGGCGGTGTGTGATCTGGACACTTTAGCTCTATCTCTATTCCATGGTGGGTGCATGTGGGACGACAATGGTGTTTAATCCATTGGGTGGATTCACACACTCGTGTATAGAGGTGCAGTGACCGCCAATCTTTTTTATAACACATTGCAAACTTAAAATCAGACCATAATGTGAATGTTACTTATGCATGTTGTGTGTTGCATTGTTTAATTTTCTTACTGACTTAAGTTGTGAGCTCACCCTTGTGTACACACCATTTTTAGATGTTGATGCAGATTACACTGTGGAGGACTATGTGGATACTCTAGTGTATGGAAGTGTTGCTGCCTTGGAAGTGCAAGCAAGGGAGGACGTGTATGACGCTTCATGCGAGTGCCATTTCTGCGTGTACCTCTAGGATGGTTTTATCTTATTTTATTTTATTTCAGTTGGATTCATAAATTGTGTAAAGATATTTTATTTACGTTTTGGTGTGGAGAATAATTGGTTACTATACTTACAATGTAGAACTCAGTTCATTTGATTTAAGACTTCCGTTGTATTTAATCGTATTCTGATTATGGTTATGTACAATGGTTTGTATAAGTGGATACGGTCTTATCGAGATCCTAGTGTGAACCGTTGGTTCAGTGGCGGTTTACACACACTTCTGGTTCGATCGAAATTGGGGTGTGACAGGTAAAACTTATTCACTTGTTCTACAGGAGGAATGTCACAAAGGTTTGTCTTCCTCCCAAATCTCTGTCGAAAACACTGCCTTTGCTGTTAGCTGGTTCTTTAATTCTCGATGGCAGATGTTATGCTCTCACTGTAATCGCCATGGTCACATGCGTGACACTTGTTAGACTCTACATGGATTTTCGTTTGGTGTTGGTCGTCGATCTAAAGGCCCTCCGTATTCTGTACCGTCACTTCCCAAACAGCCTCAATCTCACTTAGTTTCATCTGAACCTCTGTTGCCCACCCCTACATTTGCCTCCCAGTTAACTACTTTAGATACCGATCAGTCACTCACCTCTGCTTCACCTATTCCTTCTTTGAATATGGCCCAATATAACCAACTCATCTCCCTGCTCAATCCTCCTTCAACCAATGTCAATTTTGCAGGTATGCACACTGCCTTGTCTATTTCCTCCTGTACACCTTGAATTATAGACTATGGGGCTACCAATCATTTTTCTTCCACACCTTTGACACAATCACACACTTGCTCTATTTTACATGCACCAGTTACTCTCCCAGATGGTTCTTCTTATTTGGTTCAGTCTGTAGGGAGTCATCGGTTGACTTCTGATATCAATTTAGACAAAGTTTTTTACATTCCTAAGTTTTCATTCAATTTGTTATATGTTAGTCAGTTAACCTCCTCTCTTAACTGCTCAATAACTTGTTTTCCTACCTTCTGCTTGTTTCAAGACTTATCAACAAAGATGCTGATTGGGTTGGGCAGACTTCATAATGGCTTATATTACTTTGAGCCAACCTCACCTTCAGGACCATTCTGTGCTGCTGCTGTTGTGTCTGCTAAAACGTGGCATTTTCGGCTAGGTCACCCCTCTCGACATTCTTTTACTATTCCCTCTATTACATCTTATACTGATGTGAGTACTTTTTGTGCATTAGCTAAACAGACTAGGACTTCATTTCCTATTGGTGTTTCTAAAACAACCTAATTGTTTGAACTTGTACATTGTGATATTTGGGAGCCATACTCTATGGCTTCTAATACTGGGTGTCATTTTTTTCTCTCTATGGTTGATGATTTTTCTAGGACTACCTAGGTGTACTTAATGAAACACAAAACTGAGGTGTTTTCCATCCTTTCTCAGTTTTTTAATATGGTGAAAAATCATTTTGCTGCTTCTGTTCACTTCTTTAGAACCGACAATGGTCAGGAATTTTTGTCCACTGGCTCATAGTCTTTATTTTCCTTTCTTGGCATCATACGTCGGTTAACTTGTGTTTACACAGCACAGCAAAATGGTGTGGTTGAACGTAAACACAGACTTTTACTTCAAGTAGCTAGGGCACTTCGGTTTCAGTCTCATCTTCCTCTGAATTTTTGGGGGGATTGCGTCCTTACTGCATGTTACATCATAAACAAACTTCCTACTAGTATCTTGTTTGGAAAATCACCATATGAGGTTCTTTTTCACAAACCTCCTTCTTATGATCACTTTCGATCATTTGGCTGCCTTTGTTATGTTAGAAATACGTCGATTCATAAAAATAAATTTTCACCTCGTTCTTTCCCCTATATCTTTGTTGGATATCCATCTAATCACAAAGGATATCGTGTGTATGACTTGACTACTCACTCGTATATTACTAGTAGAGATGTTGTGTTTCATGAAGAAGTATTCCCTTTTCACAGTTTCTCTCTGTTACCACCTGAAACTGTTCCTTCTCTTGTGTTACCTTTTCCTGTGGTTCCTGACAGTGATTCTGTATGTGAAAATACTTCTGTTATTGAACCTGTTCATATTGATGCATCTGAATCAGTCACGGTTCCCACAAATACTGCTGATTCATCCATGTCTGTTCCTACCTCTATTGCTGCTATGGATGATACTTCTTCTTCTGTCGAACATAGTATTCCTATCACACCCTCTATTTCTGCTCCTTCTATTCGATACTCCATTAGAACCCGACAACCTTCTACCTTACTCAAAGACTATATATGCTCATCTATGACTCTACCAGCTTCTCTCACATCTTCTACTGAGACAGGTAAGTCATCCTATCCTATTCAACATCACTTGTCTTTTCATTCTAACATGGCCTATAAATCATTGTTTACTTCCTTATGTGATAAATCTGAACCAACATCATACTCTCAAGCCCGACATGATCCACTTTGGCAATGCATGATGAAATGCAAGCTTTGCTTGACAATAGGACATGGACTGTAGAACCATTGCCGACTGGTAAAACTGCCATAGGGTGCAAGTGGATTTTTAAAATCAAAAGGAAGGTCGATGGTACCATTGAACGGTACAAAGCCCGGTTGGTAGCCAAAGGTTTCACTCAACTGGAAGGGTTTGATTTCCATGAAACCTTTGCCCCCGTGGCCAAGTTGGTGACTGTTCCTAGTCTTATTGTTGTTTCCACATATAAGAAATGACCCATTTTTCAAATGGATGTAAAGAATGCATTTTTGCATGGAGACCTTGATGAAGAAGTTTATATGACCGCCCCACCAGGCTATACTATCAATGGAGCTCCATTATCCCTTGGTTTAGTTTGTCGCCTTCGGAAATCTTTATACGGATTGAAGCAAGCTCCTAGACAATGGAACAAAAAACTGGTGGATGCTCTTTTACAATTGGGCTTCTATCAATCCTTGGCTGGTGCGTCTCCGTTTGTATTTCATAGCGGGCCTATATACACAACACTTTTAGTTTATGTGGATGACATATTAATTACTGGTTCAAATCAGGCCCATATCATCTCTACTAAATAGAGGGTTCTTATACGCAAGTTGGGTCTCCAATATTCCCCTTCGTCAGCTTGAGGGGGGATGTTATCGTGAAAAGTTGATTGTCACTACTACGGTTGTATTTAATAGTATTCCTTTGTATATAAATAGAGGGTTCTGTTGTAACAGTAGAATAAATCAATAGTACAATTCATTTCTCATCTGACTGAGAAACTTCAACCTCCGTGCACTCTGTGTCGGTCATTGCTCTGTTTAACATAGTCTTCTTGCTGTCCCACACGTCCTTCAATGACACACTCAGCGATATTCGTATCATTTTTTCTACTGCCGGAACCAGGGTCGGGACTCTAGGAACGCCACTAGTGGTAGCCGCATTTGGAGGCTGCCGCCCTTAGTGGCGAGGTTCTTTCCGGTAGGGCCGGAAGTCGCAGGCTGCTGTTAATAAAAAAAGAAAATCTGTTTTGGCTACAGGTCTTCAGAGCGTGGGCTGGGATTTTTGAAAATAGAATGAACGACCGAGGGCTGTTGGTCCTTTCATGGGCCATTTTTTTAAAATAAAAAATGACAAGGGATTTGCTCATCTATACTGTGGGAGGCTCGGATGTTAACATGTGGCGTCAACTAGTGATTTTGGGATGGATAGTTTCATGGTGACTGTGGATCCAAACATCGATTATGCGTTCATCGTTGCCTTCATTGCCATTCTCAATGAGAGCAACGACGATAGAGAACCGGTGCCGGTGACGGTGTAGGAAAACTTTACTTTCGCTTTTGTTTGGTTAATGGAGTTATGTATGTAAATAAATCTTTTTCTGTATACAATATTTCTATACAGTTTTCTGTATATCTATATTGGAAAATGTTATATATGTGAAGATTTGAAAGAGTTTGTGTTTTGTTTAAACTCAATTGCCTTGATCAGTTTCTTTAGATTAAATAGACAATGCGGTTGGTTTGTAGAGATGATTGTGTACTTGTATCCTTTATGAGATTTCGTCATCGTTCATATCTAATGAATCCTATATCATATCTATGATAAGATCTCATACAAAGTACATGTAATGCAGGTGATCCGAATTTAGATCCCATACTGCTAAGAAGAACGAATCCATCCACGTAGGCAGTTTCATGTAATCCGTGACGTGCATCTCACGTACGTCCTTAGCATCAATATGTATTTCACTAACTCCCCTCACTATTTAAGGACATGAGAAGGAATATATAAGTTTTCTGGTTCTGGGAAAAGATAAAGACAAGTAATCTATTTCCTGTATGTATGAGAGACCACAAGAAACAAAAACCAACCCTAATACAGATAGAGAAGAAGAAGAACAACACATAGCTTGACCGGATATGGTAGCAGAGCAGTAGATGCTTCTTGGCTTCATCTGAGGTAAGTGAATAATTACCTCATGCAGTACATGGTTGCCTATTGGTCTTACAAGTGGTTGCCTCTGGTCACTATTTTTTTTCCCCGGCTTTTTAGTCTTGCTGGAGAAGGTTGCATAATTGAAGTTTTTTTTTTTGTTCCTTTCGATTCTTTTTTTCCAGAAGTGAATCTTTCCCTTAGGCTTGCCGCTTCTGTTTAAGCTCGTCAGAGCATAATGAGAAAAACCAGAAGAGAACGAAAGTACAAACTTACACAGTACAAAGAGGAGGCTCGAGGTGAAACCAAGAATTTCCTGCACTACTGCATTTCATGAAAACTTGTATCAGATTTAAACCGAAAAAAAAGAGAGTTCCAGATTAGACCTCTAAACAATGTCAACAAATTTAAATCTAAGAGAGAGAGAGAGAGAGAGAGAGAGAGAGAGAGAGAGGAGGGGGGGGGGTGGAAAGGTAGAACAATTCAACTGAAATTTTCTGGTACTCTCGTATGAAACGGAATCTCTATGGCTATGTTTGGTTGCAGGGAGAATTGAAGGAAAGGTAAGTGAAAATTTTAAATTTTAAAAGGAAACTTTTGTAATGATTACAATACATTTTATCACATTGCTATGTAAATAATTTCAAATCATTCCATATTTAATTATTAACTTACATTTCACTTTGCATTAAAACCCCTTGCATTTAAAAAGTAAAATGAATTTTACATTTTATCATGGTTATTGCTAAATATGTTGAGAAATTTAGGTATATAGTTTATACTATCATTTGTGTTATAACTATAAATGTTTTCTTTTAAGTATAAAATTTTCCTTCTCTCCCCTTCAATTCCCCTTGCAACCAAAACAACCTATAAGATGGAAAGAAAACGGAAGAACATAGATTGAGGATATTCTAGATTTTGAGCTTTAGCGAGATCCCAAAACCAAAGTTAAAATCATGATTTCTGAATACGTTTTTCAAATTTGGTTTTGATGTTTGGAAAGATTTGGATTTTGTTTTGGTGTGTCTATCTCAAGATCCCTTATTTTACTAGCATTTAAGGTTGACCTTTGGGTCATTTGAAAGTCAGTGTCAGTCATCGAGTAACGGCTTGCATTCCTCGTGTTAATACATCAACATTAAAGGATTTGGATCTGAGTTGAAACTTGAGTTACGATCTGTTTTGATTCGATCAGATCCAAAATGGAGATAACTTAGAAATTTCCACTCGAAACAAAGACAATTCAGAGATTTCGACTCGAAACAAAGACAATTCAGAGATTTCTATCCGTTTCAATTGAAACCTAAAACTTTATGTCAAAACCTCATAACGAGATCCCATACGTCTCAGTTTCATCCAATCTTTGAATAGTTTTGTGAGAGAGAGAGAGAGAGAGAGAGAGAGAGAGAGAGAGAGAGAGAGAGCATTAGAATAATGTTAATTTTTTTTCGCTACGAGAAGTCATGAAAGTGATCTTATGATTTAGAGATAGTAGACCATGTGGAAAGCATTAAAAATTTTGTTTTTCTAGTAATAGACTTCAATTTTAAGGGATTAAAGTAAGAGTTTATTCAGTCTTTAACAGTTCTAAATTGTTGATTTTAATCGATTTCATTCTTGAATCTAGAATTAAACAATTTAACTGTATGGTTTTATTTTTTAAACCAAAATCGAACCATATTATCAGTTTCATGGTTTCAATTTAAATGGATCAATTAGATTTCGATAAAGGGTTTCGATTCATTACTAACATCCTTAATCACAACATTCATTTACTGTTACTGTTGTTATTATTATTATTATTATAAAAATGACACCATTTGTTGCATAGAAACTTTCAGGTCGAAATAATTTTTTGTATAGAGAGAAGAGGATAGGTAGAATAGGTCACAAGGCAATTAAGCCTTATCATGATCGAGATATTTTAACGTTCAGGGCGGAGTCATGTTGCATGCGGTGAGACTTTGAGGATAAGTCTTCTTCTTTTCCTTTTTTTTTTTTTCTTTTTATGTAAAAAAGGGTTCGAGGATTGAACAGCTGACTTTCTTCATTGGGTTTCGTAGTATTTTTTTTATGTTCAGAGTGGAATCATGTTGCTTGCTGTGAGACTTCCAGGATTCAACAACTCATGTTCTCATTCGGGTTAATTTATGGTGTTTCTTCAACAGTTTCGCTTTTTTTTTTTTTTTTTTTTTTTTTCTTAATATGATCCGACCATTTTAAGTTTTATCACGATGGAAACGGGGACACATGTATATTATCATAAACAGATGGTACATGTATGTGAAATTGTGATAAGAGTTCCATATGAACACAACATAAATCAAGGTTGAACCAATTGCTCCACCTTAGGATAGATTAAAATTGGTGAACCCTACTTGAAGTTAAAGTTTGAACTCCATATATGTAGCCACACGAATGTTTTAACCTGTTTGGAGTTGCCAGACCTTAATTAGTTGAATAATCGTCCATTATCCCTTTCAAATTAATTTATAATTAATTTATTCAATTAGGGAAAACCATAACTTAAAAATCTACCATTTTGCAACTTTTTTAGTTTTACGGATTTTTGTTTTTGTTTTTGTTTTTTTTTTTTGTTTTTGTGCTGATAACAGATGGGTATTTAGACTTTTGACCTGATAGTTATGATAGTTGTACGAGACCATTCTAACTCCACAATCGCTTGCATCGTGTTATTCTAGAGTTGAATGATTAGAACCATTCCATTTGCACCCAAAATAGAAAAATAGGAGTTGAATTCAAAACCTTTCGTTTGTTGAAGCATAGGCTCCTTGCCAACTGAGCTCCTCCCCTAGAGGTTTCCAATCCAGTCCCATTGTCCCACGTAGTTGTATCGAGTTCGAAATTTAATGGATGATTTAAGTTTGAAAGTTTTGAACCAATTTTGGTTCAACCATTTAAACTACAAACTTGAAAGCCCTAATATGGTGGACTACATGATATTGACTAGACTCAAAATCTTCCATATAGTCAAGGGTGTCAATTGATTCGATTTTGGTTTATTGGTTTAGTTTCAAATCGATTTAAGAAGTAATGAATATAAATCAAAATCGAATTGATTATTAATCAATTTCTATTTGGATCAATTCAATTTATTTGGTTCCTAATTGATTTCCCTTTTATAACATTTTCGGATCGGTGTTACATATCAACATAAAATTCCCTCTATCCATAGGAATAGAGAAGAATCAATGCTAGGAAATCTATATTGAAAAATTTTTTATAAAAAACCCCCCCCCCCCCCCCCCCCTCCCCCCCCCCCCCCCCCCCCCTTTCCCAATTCCCCTCAAACCCCTTTCTTAAACCCCCTCTTCCTTTTTTTCCCTTTCTCCTTTTTATTTAATTTTCCCCCCTTTTTTTTTTTTTTACCCCTAAATAAAACGGCAATAGGAGATGAGAAAGCACGGGAGATATAATTAAAGGTATTGTAACATTCAATTAATTTAACGATTTACTTAGTTTATCAATTTGCAACTGAACTGACTATAAAACTTTAAAACCACGGTTCAAATCAATTTTTCATCTTCGATTTCAGTTCAATTTATCGGTTCTAGTTCATAATTAACACCCTTAATGTTCATTTTGAAAAATTCAAAATGCATTTTTTTCTTTTTTTTTATACAAAATGGTCGGATTTTACCAAACCTTGTCAGTGGAGTGATACAGCTTCTTACCTTAAAACAGA